>OY728131.1:127308107-127933107 GCA_963277665.1 Viscum album | reverse complement strand
CACTATTTATTATAAAAACAATGTTTTCTGAAAAAAAAATCACAATAAGATAATTTTTTACAGTATGAATTCAAAAAGAATTTTTTTTGACAAATTATTATTAAAAAAGTTTTTAATTTTTTATAATTGTTCAAAATATACAAAAAACATATTTTTTTGAAAGTAATATTTTTAAAAAACATTAAAGACAATACCAAAAATTATATATATTAATATCAATAATTTTTCTTAATATAGGACCATTATAATTAATATTAAATAAATATTTTTTATTTTTAATGTTATTAAGTCTAATGAAAAGGTTATAACAATCACGTCTAAATAACTATATTAATAATATGTCAATGTTTTTAAAAACTCGATGTCATGTGTAATTCAAGCTAATCTTGTGTTCCGTGTAGTGATAGAAAACCCATGGTTAATTGTATTTCAAGATTTAATTGGTGTTTCATGTGATGAAATCCATCAATGAAATTTAATTTATTCAGAAATAATTTTTATAAAAAATCACAGGGTTACATTATACCCCCATATAATAAATTTCACCAACAAAATTTTCCACTGTAATACCAAGAAATAAAAATACTTATAGATAATCATATCCTCAAGTACATCTATTGCTTCATAAAATTGGGGTTTCCCTATTATTCATTGACCATTCGAGTGGTATTGTTTCGTAGAACACTATATTTATTATCCACACTCTCCACTGGTTGTTCCTCATAAGATCGATCATTCACTAGCGGTATGACCTATATTTTCAATACATGTGAAGGTTCTGGTATGTAATTCCACAGAAGATATATGATGGGGACATCCTGGAATTGATAGATGTTGGTTAGAAGTTCCATGTGATAGAATAATTTCCAAAAATGGTAAATAATTTTAAAGGGACCAATATACATTGGGCTTAGTTTTCCATTGTTCGTCAATTTCAAAATATTCTAAAATGGGAAAATTCATAGAAAAACCTTATAACCGGCTTAAAATTCTAGTTCAACATAATGATTATCAACATAATTTTTCTATTATCTTTTAGCTGGCATGATATGATTCTAAATGGCTTTAACCATCTCTTCCATTACTTCAGCTATGTTAGGTCTCAATATATTTATTTCTCCAACTTCATGCTAGTATGTTTGATCTCTAAATTTCATTCCATAGAGTGATTAATAAGGATCTAAATAAATGATTTACTGGAAGCTATTATAGTATGAAAACTCTTATAATGGAATTTATTGATCCTGATAACCTTACAAATTAAAAGGACAAGATCTCATCATATCCTTTTGATTTTTTATTATTACTTCATACTGACCTTCCTTTTGAGGATGATAAGTTGTGCTGAAACTTGATTTTTTATGAAGGTATTTTTACATACTTCTGCAACACATTATGGTGAACCTCATATACTAATATGATACAATATAATGTGGTTCTCCATATATCTTTACAACTTCCTCAATTTATAACCTAGATATATGATCCAGAGAGGTGTCTTGTAAGATTGCGATGAAGTGTTATTGCATAGTATGGTGATCGAAAACAACCCATATAGAATTATTCCCATTAGATGTTCTAGGGTGTCTAATGAAAAAATACTTAGTTATTTTCTCCAATTTACATTTTTCATTGAGTAATGGATGCATCAACACATTAAACTTTTATTTCTCATCCTTAACTTGCTAGAAAACAAAAAAACAAGACACAAAATCAGAAATATCTCTAATCATTATATCCCCCCATAAGTATTCATTCAAACCACGATACATATTTTTTTCTTCCTGGATGAATAAATAATTAATAACTACAAGATTCTTCAAAAAAACTCCTTTTATTCTACAATGAATAAACACATACACAGTTCATGAACCTTATCATCCCATCATTATCAAGGTTAAACTCATGAAAATTGCTAACCTTATTTAACAGATCTAATTTTTTTTTCATGTCCCTAATTAATCATACCATGTATAGATGGTTAAACATTCAATTGATAAAGATAATATTTTCCCCATCATTAAGGATATCCATATTCATCCTTTGAATGTATAGAAACATTGGATCATTTGAGATCCTCATCATGGAAGAGCTACCATGGTCCTTTGAACTCAATGCGTTGGCTACATTGTTTGATTTCCTAGGTCAGTAATGTATTGATAAATCATAATCTCTAATCAGATATATCCATATTATTTAAAACATATTTAACTCCTTTTTTTGAATATATATTTTAAACTTTTGTGAATTGTATATATGTCACACTTTTCTCTGTATAGATATTACCTCTATATCTTTAATAATAAAATTATCGACCCTAACCCCAAATCATGATTTGTGTATTTTTTATCATGAACCATTAATTTTCATGATGAATATGATATATAAATTACATTATTCATAAGAACATATCTCAATCCCTTCATGGTTGTATCAATATAGATTACAAACCCTTCTAAAATAAATGGTAATGTATGAACAAGTGCATTGTCTAACCTTCTCTTCAATTCCTTGAAATTTTCATCAAATTCATATATCCTTAGGAATTTTTTTACCATAAAAGTGAATTTTTTCATAGTATTTGATTGTCACGAAATATTATCCACAAACTCTCTAAAATATCATGATAAACCATGAAAACAATGTATATCACTCACTCTGGTTGGTTTAGGGTGATATCCAATAGCCTCTATATTTTTTGTGTCTACTAATATACCTTCCCATGAAATTATTTTTCCCAAAAGTTAAACCTCTTTAATATAAAATTCATTCATTTTAACTGATTTATACAATCTCTATTCCTATAGGGTCCTTAGTACAATTCTCAAGTAGTCTTTATTATCTCACATCCTGTAAGAATAAATAAGAATATCATCTATAAAGACTACCAAAAACAAATCAATGTAATATATAAAAACCATATTAATTAAATCCATGATGATATAGAGGAAACCAAAAATATTGGAATTCATCACTATATATTCATAATGTCCATACCTTGTACAAAATGCCCATAATTGCATCAAATTACACTAAAGTGAGTATCACAATGATCAATGTGAATTTCTTCCATCACAATTTGACAAAAGAGGAGTTATATAATTGGGATGGAATAATTTCTCTATTCTCCATTTCCACATACATCTCTACTTACATTCATTCTGGTGGTGTGTGAATAGTTTTAATAAACTTGTGTGATATGAAGCAATGTATAGAACTATGGATGATAACCATACCTTTAAATTTTTTATTTTGGTTCTCAATATTTTCATTATCCGAAATCTAATTATTGTTGATAATTTTGAACTTATTAAATACATAAAATGTAATTCAAATATAGTATTGGGATAACTTATTATTGACATATATTTCATTAATGTATGGATGTCTTGGATTTAATATATGTTATCCATGATATATTTCCAAAACATATACTCTTATTGGAATTTATTTGTAACTTTAATAATGGTTTGTAATGATCTTGGGAATTTACCAAAGAATATCCACTAGGACTATCTGATTAAGTGTGTAAGAAAACCCATTTTCATGCACTAGTTCCCATTAAAGACTATCTCAAGGTATTGTTTTCAGATTTCACCCATATATATATATATATATGTTCCAAGGACACATCCAATTGATATATCTTTGTTGGGTTGTATTTTCTAAAATACCACAAACTCTATAATTGAACAATATTTAGTGATGTATTATAATGTTTAGTTTTATCACTCGTTCCTCTTCTAGAGTTTTCTAATCAAAATCATAAAAATATCTAAACCTTCCTATGATAAAAACAATGACAACAATAATCATTTATACACATTAATTCATGATTTATTACATAAGACAAGACATAATACAGCCTTCCATATCGAGAATTACAGTATATTTTTAAATTTATAAAAATAATTACATGTTTAACTTGGGATATAACAAAATTATTGAAAACATACTTAAAATGATTCTAAAATTCCATAACATTTAAAACTGCTTGTGATAACATATAGACATACATAAGAAAACAGTGATCTATATATCTCATTAAGGGAATGAAAATTGAATAACATGAACACAACATTACATGTTAGACAATAGGAATATAAATGATACATAAAATGGATAAGAATAAATAAAAAATAAAAATGATGAATGATATAGTATGATAATTTAGTGGTGACATGGGAACTGTGAAAACAATATAAAACATGGAATCATAATCAAATGTCAAGGATAACTACCAAGACATAATGTTTAAAAAATTCCCATGACGAATTAGGATCACTACCTAATCCCCAAAATTATGTATCATGAGACTAAAATATTAATCCATGTATTGGATTTCTATATAATTTTGGGTGCACTGGTCACATTCACTTCATTCACATGCATAAGTGTGCCACATAGATCAAAACAAATGGAACAATTTATCACCACATTTTATTCCATGATCAAGCATTGTGGAATAAATAAAAGTAATTCTATAATAATATAAGTATAATTTCAAAATGATGAACACCATTGAAAAAAATTGGTATGTTTATTTACTACAATATTGTTTTGTCCTAGAAAATCGTGGATAAGATTTCAGCAGCATAACGAGGTGAATAATAGTTCACTAGAGGTCATAAGGAGATTGAAGTGGGTCTATAATCAATTAAAAATCATAGTTTAGTTACTCATACATGGTAGACCATATTACATCACTATAAAATAAATATAAAAGGCCTAATATAATTAAGATTATTGAATAAAGAAGATAATGAGTGGATCCCTTACTAAATTTAAACATGGTAACTAGAGTACAAAATGGATTATAGTATGTATGAATGAGAGTGATGTGGGTATATCATAATATATAAATAAAATTTACAGTAAGGGGGATATGGAGGAATATATTACTACATCAAAAATAGAGTTTTCGGGTACAACATAGAAGTGATTCATGAATAAAAATGTGTGTCGTAGATCCCTTACCTTGATAGAGTGATTCAAAATGATTCAATGGATCATATCGATAGATATGGGAACCTTGGGAGTATTCTAGACATGGGATGTATGTTTATGGAAATTATATAATGATTTTGAGTGAATATGAATTGGAACATGTGGGTTATTATATAGAATAATGGAGGGGAGTTCTTTGTAATTTCTTAATCTTAGGTTTTTGACTATACATAATAAAATAACTGAAAAAAAAATATTCTGATGTTCTTTTCGCCCAGGTATTATAAAAAACCGGGGCGTTTTCATTATTTTATAATTCCATGGGTCGAACATAGTAACATATTACCATCAGTGATGTGCAAGTGTGTCATGCTCTTAATGAAATGATTTAGAACCATAAAGTACATTATAGGTTTTGGAGGATACATAATGGATTTATAAAATTAATCAAATAAACATAAAATCAAATTATTATAAATTAAAAACATATATTTCGTAATAGATCCCATTTATAGTTTTTATTACATCATTTTTTTGGTAGTTATGATGCCTTAAAAAAATGTATATTTATATCATATTTAATTTTAACCCAAAAATTTGAATGTATAAAAAAAATTAATAAAAATTAAAAATTGGATGGTTCAAACATGATTATTCCAAAAAAATATTATTTTATCTAAGTAATTTTATAAATATTTTAATCTAGACTTTTAAAATAATAATTGATATCTATTGAAAAAATGGTGGTGTTTTTTACAAGAACTGCTTTCGAACACATATAAAAATCATGTACGACTTCATTAAATTTATATGATAATTTATATTTAATAAAAATATTTATTAATATTATTTTAATAAAATATTATTTATTTTAAAAATAAATTAATCCAGTAAACTAAATTCATTAATTGAATGTCCATATTAAGGAAAACTAATTTCATTTGTATTATTATTTAAAAACCAGAATCATTTATGAAGTAATGATAATAATATGAACATATAACAATTATTATATACCATAGAAATATTCATATTATTATAGACATGATACATATCCCATTATTACATCATAAAATTCCCAATGGGTTATGTGTAAAATTGTGATACTTTTATGGGGTGGTTCAATTTACATTTTTTGGGTCATATTCTAAATGAGCTTCAAATTATCTAGTAAATGGTATAATTTTTTCTTAAGTTATTACATGTTAACATGGGATTGTTCAAAAGGAAATACCAGTGATACAATCTACCTTAGAATAATTGATAAATTGTCTTCATATGGTACAATCGTACTTGTTGAGGTCATCAATTCCTATTTTTGTGTCAATTGAATTTGTTAAAACCGTATATTTATACTAATCATATGATCTTGTTCAATTACTATATTATCAATGGTTATAATGATTAAACATATTTTTAATTATATAGGATATAATAACAGTAATGAAGTGTATGGCCTTTTCACATAACAAGATATTTAATTAAACTATATTTGGAGTTTTATTTATAATAGTTTGGGTCCCTGTAGAGAAAGGTTCCAAAACATCCAATAATTGTGCAGGGAGGGAGATAAGTCTAACCCTCCTCCAACATTCAATTTCAATCTTTTTTTTTTATTTTTTTCATCCACTTTTACTATTTTAAATCATTTAAAACCTAATTTACCCTTACCATGCAAACTCCAATGTCACCCTTGGAATGTATATTTCATAAAAAAATTATGTTTATATTATTTAATAGCACGTCCATTCTTATTTTAAATATGGAAATATTTTTATAAAATAATAACTCTAGGATTTATTGTAATTAATTTTTTTATTGAATATAATGGGAAAACCCATTTTTTAGATAATGTGTATTTTTAAAATAAAATTTAATTTTAAGATAAAATTATTAATGTCATTGATTAAATTGAATGAAATTTTTTTCATAAAAAATAATAATATTTAATTGATGATTAATGATATTGAAAACTTAATTCAACTATGTAAGAATTTCCATTATAATACATCGAATAAAAATACATTTCATTACATCATTAACTAAATTTCACAAAATTATATGTGTGATTTTTATATATATACATATTAATTTTTAAAAATTATTTTAACCTTATATGATATATTTTTTATAGTAAAAATGGTTTAAAAAATATTCACATCATAAAAGTAAAATTACTCATAATATTCGTGTTTTTTCACTATTTTAGTAAAATTTAATTATTTCCAAAAACCCCAAAAATTAAAACTAATATAATTTATGAACAATAAATAAAAAATGAGGTATTTTTATAATATTGAAATTATAAAATTTAAATATTTGTTATTTTAAATTAAAATAAAAAATATTGTTAAAATAATTTTTTTAAAGATTTCTTCTAAAACATCATGCGTCTTAAATATCTTATCCTATAAATTTCTAGATTATTTAATTATTAAATAATAGTATTTAAAATATATGTATTAACTATTATAGTAAAATTTTTAATGTGGAAAATTAAATTTATTATAATAATATATTATACATTTATTGAAATGGTTCTTTGAATGGTTTCCTTTATAAAATAATAATAAAAGAAAATTATAATATATAATTATTTTAATTTATTATTATAATTTTATATACCAATGATTATATTATTTATGTATTATTAATATATCTTGGTTAATCATCATCAGCTGTGTTTTAGTTCAGTGTTTCTTTTAACACATTCTATTAAAGATAATATTAATTTAAACGATCCAAAATCTCATGGAAGAACATTATATTCCATTAAACAATTTAAATAAATTGAATCCTTTAAATTTTATTGATTAACAACTAGTGGATATAGGATAGATTATTCTTAACATATTCATTATTCGGGATATGACTTCTAATATGGTAACCACAATACTTTCTTCATATATATTATGTTAATAATCCTTCAGTAAAAACATAAATCATTTATAAAACCATGTACCCATGTATTTATATACTCTAATAATATATTCTACGTATAATTCCTTCCCCAAAACCATTGGAATATATATGAAATTTAAGCATAGTTATGTTATCTATTTCTTCAAAAAATTACTCTAATATTTAGACACTAGTCCAAAAAACCACTCACTAGTATATATATATATATATATATATTCAATTTTCCAAAAAAATGAGATAGATATCATCACATTTATCATGAATTAATTATAAATTCTAAGATACTAGAACTCTATCACTTATGTTTTCAAAAATAAATCAATCATTTATTACCCCAGGATCATGTATATATAAAACATATGATTTATTCGTTCATAAATCATGTTTTTCAATAGTTATCCACAAAAATACAACCTTATTAGAAAATTTATTTTCAATGATATTCGTACCATATATATTTTTCCATATTTTTAATGAATAATTAACAAACTAAAATACTTAGATGTTTCACATATCCCTCATTAATTGTAGAATATTATAGAACAACATTGTTTAATATCACTCTCTAATGAAAATGAATATGATTAATTTCTATTATGGTATAAACATAACCACTATAGGAAAGACTTATAAGATAACCTTTTATTTGAAACTAGGAATATTATATGATTATAACCCATTTATGTATTCTCCCTAATTTATTTATAAAATAATAATGGTTTTCTAATACATAACTTTATCATCTTTATCCTTATGATCTTCTTTCATCCAAATAAAGAAACCAAAATGTTTATGATAATTTCTAAAATAATAAGTGCATATGAATATAAAAGAACAATTCTAATATGTATTCTTCACTGAAAAATTCATTTCAAACTAAGATTTTAATATTTAAACAATATTATACTTGATTAATCTTATAAATCTCTTGGTTCTACCTATGTTCCATTATTTTATATTATCTCATACCTAATAACATTATCAATTATTGTAAATAGGAATTATTATATTTATAATGATTTTATAATATAATGTGGCTAAAAAAATAACATAACCAAAGAGTGACTTTCTATTTCTATTGTTAGGCACATTTTTCATGCACTAGTTCTCATTTGAGTTAATATCTAACATGCCCTCCTTGGATTATTACAACTAGGTAAAACAATTCCAGAGACTTCATCAACTTCCCAGAATCCATGGAGGGATTTCTTTTCTATGAAAACCAAAAAAACCTTAACTTTACCAAAATTTTATGATATTCTCAAATACTTATGATTATCCCTTAAGAAAATCGTATGGTTTTCATTATGGTCTTATCATCATAAAATCAAAAAATAACTAGACATTCCATTGATACCCAGTGATGAAAACCAAGCCTTAAAAACATAATATGTAGTTATTATTGTAACACCCAGACATTTTATGAAAAATATTATTGTGTTGTACGCTACACCAATAGTAGCTTGCACAACACGCATCCTTGACTTTCCTTGCATTATATGCAATCGTGACGTTCCTCGATAGCGTGTGTAGTAGGCAATACCGAGTTTCAGTAACCAACGATATGCTATTAAAATATTATTAAAACTCGCCGTTATGAATAGTAATAACCACTTTTTGAAATTTTGTAAATTTTATTTTCAAAATGGACATCATTTTTTGATTCAAAATATCTAAATTATCTTAGGGTGAAATTTTGGTACTTTTCGACTAACTTTCATTTTCTGATGAATAGTGAAAATTACTAAATTTTAATTAAAAACATCCTTTTTAATTGAAATAATTAATAGTGATAAATTATTAATTTTAGTGGTTTTAAAGTATATTTAGAATATATTTTTACAATTTAATACAATTTTGGTCATTGGATGTAATTTCACATTTAAACCAGACATAAACTAGTGTCAATCTTTTGATAGTTATTATCTCTTAAGAACACGCTATTTGTTTTGACGACGAGAATTAATTTTTAATTTAATTAATGCAACAGATATTTTTTGAAATTGGTGAAATAGACATCATTTTTGAGATCATAATATCAAATATTGATTAGGCCTAATTTTTGGTATTTTTCTGAAAACATTCAACTTTTGATGAATAGTGAAACCACTAAGTGGTGGTTAAAAAAACTGATTTTTTCATAAAACATAATTTTACCGCTTCTGTGAGTGGAATCTCAAAAATACAAAAGGCACGGTTTATGTCAGTAAGTAAAATGCGGTTCAATGAGATGAAAATAATTTTTGGTGAATAGTAACTTTTTACTTTTATTTACCACGGTTAAAAGTAAATAGTGTAATTTAGGGTAAAAATGATATTATTATTACCCTAACCCATGTCCTAATTCTATTGGATAAGAGTAATTCGACCAAAAACCACCATAGGAATAAAATATGACCATTTAGGCCCACTTGGATTAGATTAGGACATTTATTATTAATTTATTTAAAGAAGGGTTAAAATAGTTAAAATCAATGTTTAATAACTAAATAATTTTTAATATAGGGTTATCCAGAAAATAAATTAGACTATAAATATTCATTAAAAATATAAAACAATTTCATACATAATGATATTTTATTTGTAATTTTTATACATTAAAGAAGTTAATTTATTTATGACACAATGATGATGTAGTAATTATCGTATTAATGAAATATTGACATAATTGATGTTATAAAATTCAAAATAAATGTAATTTAAGACATTTTATGTATTCAACTAATTTTATAGGTTAAAAAGACATGTTATTATTGATTTAATTAACTTTTTTTGAACTAATCATTCTGTTATAAGTTTCACAAAAATCAATTACAAAATAGTGTCAAAATTGACATAAAATAGTTTTTAAAACAACTATTATATTATTAATTGTTATTTTATTCCTAAAAATATAAGGATTTCCCAAATGACTTAGATATGGCTATATATATTAATAATAAACAACTTGGGGTTATTTTGGCTTTTTATAGTAAGTTTATTAACCATATAGTGTAAGAACACAAAAAGACACGGTAAAAGTAAAATTATCTAACTTAAAGTTAAATGTAAATGATAAGGTTACAATAGGAACCTAAACTTGTCTAAATTCTATTGGATGAGAGTATTTACACCCATACCCACCTTAGCTTCGAAATATATCAATTTGGATCTATTAAAATTAGAATTTGGCTTTATATTAAAATAGTATTTTTTGTTTTTCCAAAAGAGCCCCCCTCCTCCCTTATAAAAGGGCACCTCCTCCCTCTCTTCCTCACACCACTATGAGCCTTCAAGCTAGGAAAAACCCTTCCAAATTCCCTTCTCCACTTTCCTATAAACATCCTAGAGGTCTTGGTCTTCTTTAAAGACCAATTTTAGTGCCCTAAGAGGAGAACTCAAAGAGGCGCTTCAAAGAAGAGGTAATGTCCGTTACCGATCTTTCAACTTTATTTCTTCTTCCACTTCTTATTTTTAGGTTGTTTCATTATGAAGTAATAACATCAGTATCACTCGTATACGTATATGTTATTATAAGTAAGAAACAACCCTATTTCACCATATATCCATCCTACATAAAACGAAATCACCGTGCGTGCGTAAGTACGGAATACCGTCTCAACGGCGTGGTGTAATCGATTTTCCACCACCACCTTACATGGATGGGTATAATGGTGTACATAATAACTATATATGATTATTGTAAATTGATATTGATTCTTAAATAGTATACATACACTCCAATACAATTCCACGATCATGAGAACGATATCATCGCTCGTGCGTACGTACGGACTACCGTCTCCACGACACGATGAGATTCATTCTCCATGTTATCCATTCATGAATGATTATAAAGTATATATAATAAGTAATCATGAAACATATGAAATAATAATACTACTGGATTTATGTATATATATATTTATTTCATCTACTTAATTACACTCAATTCAATAAGGAACCGAAAACAACGTTCATGCGTACGTACTGCCTACCGTCTCCATGAACGGTGTATTTCATTCCATTAATCGATCCATTATATATATATATATTCTGAATATTTATATATCATGTTTTACATTCTGGATTTATGAAATCATGATCTAAGTAATCATATGAATAATTACAAGTTAAAACACGAACGACAAATGAGACAATTTTACCCAAAACGCTACTTTAACATGAATTTACAAAAGAACGGGTAATATAAAGTCATAAGTGAACCATATATGATATAAAAACAATGAATACGATTCTATAATAAGTCAATGACACTATTTAAATCATTATACAGGGGGTTCAGACACTTACGAAGCAAATCGAACCTATGGTAAGGGATAATTTTTCAAATCTCATTTTTATCCGAGATTGCTTATTCGTATTTATTTAATGGGGTTATTTCTATCATCCATGTACATGTTTTATAAAAGTATTTTCTTGTATGTTTAAAGTAATTTTTTCCCATTTTTTACTTTTACTAAATGGTATGTAAGGAATCTTTCTTTTGTTTACGTTACGAGGTACTTTTTTGACTTTTCCGGAAAAAGTACGAGAAGAATTTTTTTAACTTATACATCATGAATGGATTTTTAGGGTTTAATAAATCCTTATTTTCATGAAGCTTCCTTGAAAATATTTCATGAAAATTTTCAAAAAAATCTATTTCTTTTAAAATAGCATGAAGTTTCGTGAAAAGAAATTGATTTTGAAGAAGAAAGGATATTTTCCTCAACAATTCATTTCAAATGTTTTATCAAAACCATTTTACATCTAAGATGAAATTATTTCATATGTGTGTCTTTTAAGTATAATGTATCTATAATTTACATGGTTCACTTTTCTTATGATGAAATGTGAGTTTGTTTTATATGGATTATGAAATGATGGGATGATGTTTATGAAACCCATTTTATTCTTTGGGTTATGATAAATGTTTTATGTTTATTTTGTGGAACAAGTAATAATGATTTCATTATGAGATGGGTGGGACCTATATCTCCCTCCAATGCATTGGGTAAAGATTTATATCTCACGAGATAGACATGGCTTGAACGGAAAGTTAAACTGATTCTGTAATACATGACTGGAATGAGGAGTGAACTCGATTCAGAAAGGGACTTTGTCCACTAAGATGGTCTTGGAAGCAATGCCTTGGATACTATGGAAATCATGACATGTGCTGAATGGTTTCCAAAATTACATGTTTTACTCCCATTCTATTTTATCATTCTTAATGTTTCTTTATGATATATTCCTTACGTACTTCCATGTTTTATGTCATTGCTCAAGATTTTGATGTTTAAACATTATGTTCATGATTTTAATCTCAAATGTATATGAATTGTTTTATTTCATCCATGCTTACCCTTACTGAGCATTTCAGCTCACCCTTTATATGTTTTCTATTCCCCAGGATATAAAGAAAGGTTTTAGGTAGGAAAAAAAATGTGAAGATCAATATGAGAGATGTTGAAGATCTTTCAACAGGATTAGATGTTTATATTCCAATTTTCCAAATACACTAAACTATTTCGGTCCTTGTGTTTCTGTTTTTGTTATGTATTAATTATTCTATAAAGGTAATGTAATTTCCATGTATGATATGATTCGGTTCTCTATAGTTGGAATCAAAGGAAAGGTTTAGTCAACCTTTGGAAACTAGGATGCAATAACTTTTGAGAGATCCCTAGAGATATTTCTAAGGTATGTCTAGGGATTTCCCTAAGGATAAGTATACGTATAGGATATAGTCCTAGAACTACAGTAACGATCTTAGAATTTAACCTAAGATATTAGATATTGAGGGTACTCCCCCTTTACTATGTTGTTTTACCTAGTAGGATTTTTTCCTCTCACACTATTCTTTTTGGGTTTTAGAAAATGGCTGGAAACAGGATGATTCATGATAATGGAGGATATTACGGACAATGGAATGATATTCTTCATGAGAAACTAAATGAAATGGGAATTGGAAGTCCAAACATGATTATTATGCCGAATCAGCAATCTCATAATATGATCAATAAACTCAAATTTGGTAAGTTTCTTGACTTGAATAATAAGAGAAAGATGGAGTTTCATGATGACCATAGAGGAAAGAAAGTTCAATTTCCCTCATGTAAATCATGTTGGAAGAGGCATCAGAGAGATTGTTTCTAAGGAACTGGAAGATGATTTGGGTGTGGAAAATAACAGTATGTGAAAAGGAAAAGGTTCAGTTAACACCGTGGATGAGGATAATGGTAGTGCTATGACATCAACAATGGTTAAATGGTTTAACTGTGGAATGTACGGGCATTTTGAAAACCAATTACCTAAGGGAAAGTCTCATGAAGAGAATCAGTACGCCCGTATGGGTAGTATTTTTGTTGATGATGATGAAGAGACTACAAATGATATGTGAGATGAAAGAATTGTTGAATCTCGGTCAATAGTTTAAGAAGGTAGTGGAATGATTACATGATTATCAAGTGTAATGTTGTATAAGTAATCTCATGGTACTATGGAATAAAGATACATCTAAGGATTGTTACAATTTTTCCTTTTCTTGAGTTTTGAAAGTGTATGATTAATGGTACCAGTATCCAGGAAAGGTTATTCATATATTTTTGGATTGTAGATTATATGCGCATAATGAAGGGATAAAAAGAAAATTAAATGTTTGATAGTAATAATGAGCTCATGAATGATATAAGGAGACGGTTATATCATGGTTTGAGTATATTGAATTTTTGGATTTTGTTATGTGGAAAGAGTTAACTTTTGACTGCATTCATGTTTTCACTATGGTTTAATTAATGGGTATTCATTCTTCAAGAGAATACATGATTAAGGTATTCACATGTTTGTAATTTGACCATCAAGATATATCTTATGAAATATGGGGGATAAATGATGGAATTCACGTGATTGTTATGTGACATTTCAAATAATCATTTTCTTTATACTATGAGCTTGGACCGAAGTATTTCAGATAAGCCTAAATATTTGAATGGATTATGTTGGACATAAGTTAGGATAGAAATTTTTTCGATATTATTGATGGGATGTTATAGTAATATATATTTAGAAAAAGGACAACCTTCAAGACGAGCAACAGCCCATCACGTCGGACAAGGCTGTGCGAATCGAACCCACAACCGAAGTGCGACATGCCTTTATCACCTACCACTGGCCTACAAGAAGTCCCTGTTTAGTAGAAACTAGTTTTATTATATTATGAAGTATGGTATAGGAAGTATAAGTCCATTTTAGGAACCATATATGATTAACCTCACTATAGATGGACTTATATATTTTTTGATAACTTTTCTAACCTTTTGGTTGAGACAGATGGAATGACCCATCATTCTATCACATGATCTGCTAACACTTCACGAATAACAAATTCAAATTAATTTCTTTAAGAGATGAAGTGGAAATTGTTCAAGGCACGAACAATATGCAGATTGTACCCAAATAAAGTAAGTATTTATTCTAATTAAAATTCTTCAACTTTAAGGAAATGATCTTGAAAACCAAAAATGTTGTCCTAGTGCTCTTACATGTGATGAATCATATGGTACCTTAGATCTTCACAAATTTATGGCTTTGTGATTGCTGGATTTTCTATAGACATGTTCTCTACCACTCTCCATCAGAACATGATGGTTAGATTTCTCTTCCATATCCATATTTTCACCTATGTGGAAACCCAGTGATTATTTTATTTGGGTAACCATTACATTTCATACTATTGTTTTTAAAGATTGGTTTTGGTATTCATTTTTATGATATGGGTTGCTATTAAAGAAACTTTCGAGTAGTAAACCATTTATAACCCCGACGAATTTCGAGGGTGAAATTCATTTTAAGAGGGGTAGAATGTAACACCCCGAGATTTTATGAAAAATATTCTTGTGTTGTACGCTACACCAAAAGGATCTTGCACAACACGCATCCTTGACTTGCATTTCATTACACGCAATCGCGACGTTCCTCGATAGTGTGTGTAGTACGCAATACCGAGTTTTACTAAACACTGACATGCTATTAAAATATTATTAAAACTAGCTGTTATGAATAGTAATAACCACATTTTGAAATTTAGTAAATTTTATTTTCAAAATGGAGTTCATTTTTCGATTCGGAATAACGAAATTAGCTTAGGGTGAAATTTTGGTACTTTTCGACTAACTTTCATTTTCTGATGAATAGTCAAAATTACTAAATTTTAATTAAAAACATCCTTTTTAATTGAAATAATTAATAGTGATAAATTATTAATTTGAGTGGTTTTAATGTATATTTAGAATATTTTTTTACAATTTAATACAATGTTGGTCGTTGGATTTAATTTCACACTTAAACCAGACATAAACAAGTGTCAATCTTTTGATAGTTATAATCTCTTAAGAACACGCTATTTGTTTTGACGACGAGAATTAATTTTTAAATTAATTAATGCAAATGATATGTTTTGAATTTGGTAAAATAGACATCATTTTTGATTTCATAATATCAAATATATCTTAGGCCTAATTTTTGGTATTTTTCTAATAACTTTCAATTTTTGATCAATAGTGAAACCACTAAGTGGTAGTTAAAAAAACTGATTTTTTCATAAAACATAATTTTAACGATTCTGTGAGTGGAATCTCAAAAATCCGTGAGACACGCTTGATGTCAGAAAGTAAAATGTTGTTCAATTGGATGAAAATAATTTTTGTTGAATAGTAACTTTTTATTTTTATTTACAACGGTTAAAAGTAAATACTGTAATTAAGGGTAAAAATGATATTATTATTACCCTAACATATGTCCTAATTCTATTGGATAAGTGTAATTCGACCAAAAAACAACATTAGGAATAAAATATGACCATTTACGCCCACATGGATTAGATTAGGACATTTATTTTTAATTTATTTAAAGAAGGATAAAATAGTTAAAATCAGAGATTAATAACTAAATCATTTTTAATATAGGGTTATACATAAGATAAATGAGACTATAAATATTCATTAGAAATATGAAAATATTTCCTACATAATGATATTTTATTTGAAATTTGTAGACATTAAAAATGTTAATTTATTTATGACACAAAGATGATGCAGTAATTATCTTATCAATGAAATATTGACATAATTGATGTTATAAATACCCAAATAAATGTAATTTAAGACTTTTTATGAATTATAATAATTTTTTAGGTTAACATGACATGTTATTATTGATTTAATTAACTTTTTTTGAACTAATCATACTTTTATGAGTTTCACAAAAATCAATTACAAAATAGTGTCAAAATTGACATAAAATAGTTTTTAAAACAAATATTATATTATTAATTGTTATTTTATTCCTAAAAATCTAAGCTTCTGTCAAATGACTTAGATAATTCTATATATATTAATAATAAACAACTTGGGGTTCGTTTGGAATGTTATAGTAAGTTTATTAACCTTATAGTGTTAGAACACAAAAAGACATGGTAAAAGTAAAATTATCTAACTTAAAGTTAAATATAAATGATAAGGTTAAAATAGGAACTTAAAATTGTCAAAATTATATTGAATGATAGGATTTAGACCCATACCCACCTTTTATTCGAAATAAATCAATTTGGAGCAATTTAAAACCGAATTTGGCTTTATAATAAAATAATATTTTTAGTTTTTCAAAAAGAGCCCCTCTCCTCCCTTATAAAAGGGCACCTCATCCCTCTCTTCCTCACACCACTTTGAGCCTTCATGCTCGGCAAAAACCTGAAAACTTCTCTTCTCCACTTCCCTAGAAACATCCTAGAGGTCCTGATATTCTTCAAAGACCAATTTTAGTGCCCTAAGAGTAGTACACAAAGAGGCGCTTCAAAGAAGAGGTAATGACTGTTACCGATTCCTTCAACTTTAGTTCTTATTCCACATATTCTTTTTAGGTTGTTTCATTATGATGTAAGAACATCAGTATCACTCATATACTGATATGTTATTATAAGTATTAAACAACCCTATTTCACCATCTATCAATCCTATAGAAAACAAAATCACCGCGCGTGCGTACATACAGAATACCCTCTCCACGCCGTGGTGTAATCTATTTTCCACCACCACCTTACTTGGATGGGTAAAATGGTGTACATAATAACTATATATGATTATTTTAAAGTGATATTTATTCTGAAATATTATACATACACTCCAATACAATTCCACGATCATGAGAACGATATCATCGCTCGTGCGTACGTACGGACTCCCGTCTCCACGACGTGATGAGATTCATTCTCCATGTTAACCATTCATGAATGATTATAAAGTATATATAATACGTAATCATGAAATATATGACATAATAATACTACTGGTTTTATGTATTTATATATTTATGTAATCTACTTAATTCCACTCAATTCTATATGGAACCGAAAACAGCGTTCATGCATATGTATGACCTACCGTCTCCACGAACGGTGTATTTTTTTCGATTTATCGATCCATTATATATATGTATATTATGAATATTTATAAATCATGTTTCACATTCTGTATTTAAGTAATCATGATCTATGTAATCATATGAATATTTACAGGTTAAAACACGAACGACAAATGAGACGATTTTACCCAAAACGCTACTTTAACATGAATTTACAAAAGAACGGGTAATAATAAGTCATAAGTGAACCATATATGATATAATAACAATGAATATGATTCTGTAATAAGTCAATGTCATTATTTAAATCATTATACAGGGGTTTTGGACACTTACGAAGAAAAAATCGAATCTAAGGTAAGGGATAATTTTGCAAATCTCATTTTTATCCGAGATTTCTTATTCGTAAGTATTTACTGGGGTTATTTCTATCATCCATGTCCATGTTTTATAAAAGTATATTCATGTATGTTTAAAGTTATTTTTACCCATTTTTGACTTTTACGACATGGTATGTAAGAAATCTTTATTTTGTGTACGTTATGTGGTACTTTTTTGACTTTTCCGGCAAACGAATGAGAAGAATTTTTTTTAACTTATACGGCACAAATGGATTTTTACGGTTTTATAAAGCCTTATTTGCATGAAGCTTCTCCAAAAGATTTCATGACAATTTTCAAAAAATTCTCTTTCTTTTAAAATAGCATGACGGTTTGTGAAAAGAAATTGATTTTGAAGAAGAAAGGATATTTTTCTTCAAGAATTCATTTCAAATGTTTTATCAAAACCATTTTCCATCTAAGATGAAATTATTTCATATGTGTGTGTTTTAAGTTTACTGTCTCTATAATTTACATGGTTCACTTTTCTTATGATGAAATGTCCATTTGTTTTATATGGATTATGAAATTTTGGGATGATGTTTATGAAACCCCTTTTATTCTTTGGGTTATGATGAATGTTTTAAGTTTCTTTTGTGGAACAAGTAAGAATGATTTCATTATGAGATGGGTGGGACCTATATCTCCCTCCAATGAATTGGGTAAAGACTTATATCTCATGAGATAGACATCGCTGGAACAGAAAGTTAAACCGATTCAGTAACACAGGACTAGAACGAGGAGTGAACTCGATTCAGATTAAGACTTTGTCCACTAAGATGGTATTTGCAGCAATGCCTTGGCTACTATGGAAATCATGACATGTGCTGAATGGTTTCCACAATTACATGTTTACCCCAATGCTATTTTATAATGATTAATGTTTCTTTATGATCTATTCCCTACTTACTTCCATGTTTTATGTCATTTCTCAAGATTTTTATGTTTTAACATTATGTTCTTGATTTTATGCTCAAATTTATATGATTTGTTTTATTTTAACCATGCTTACCCTTACTGAGCATTGGAGCTCACCCTTTATATGTTTTATTTTCCCCAAGATATAATGAACGGTTTTAGGTAGGAAAACAAAAGGGGAAGATCGATATGAGAGATGTTGCAGATCTTTCAACAGGATTAGATGTTTATATTCTAAGTTTCAAAAGACACTAAACTATTACAGTCCTTGTCTGTCTGTTTTTGTTATGTATCAAGTATTCCACAAACGTAATGTAATGTCCATGTACGATATGCTTCAGGTCTCTACAGTTGGTATCAAAGGAAAGGTTTAGTCAACCTTTGGAAACTAGGATGCGATAACTTTAGTGAGATTCTTAGAGATATTTCTAAGGTATGTCTAGGTATGTCCCTAAGGATATGTATACATATAGGATATAGTCCTAGAACTACAGTAACGATCATAGAATATAACCTAAGATTTTAGATATTGAGGGTACTCCCCCTTTACTATGTTTTTTTCCCTAGCATGATTTTTTCCTCTCACACTATTTTTTTTGGGTTTCAGAAAATGTCTGGAAACAGGAAGATTCATGATAATGGAGGATATGATGGACAATGGAATGATATTCTTCATGAGAAACTAAATGAAATGGGATTTTGAAGTCCAAATATCATTATTATGCCAAATAATCAATGTCATTATGTGATCAATAAACTCAAATTTGGTAAGTTTCCTGACTCGGCTAATAAGAGAATGATGGAGTTTCATGATGATCATTGAGGAAAGAAAGTTCAATTTCCCTCATGTAAATCATGTGGGAAGAGGCATCAGGGATATTGTTTCAATGGAACTGGAAGATGCTTTGGGTGTGGAAAAGAAGGACACAAATCCAGTAAGTGCAAAGGAAAAGGTTCAGTTAACACCATGGAAGAGGATAATGGTATTGCTATGACATCAACAATGGTTAAATGTTTTAAATGTGGAATGTACGGGAATTATGAAAACCAATTCCCTAAGGGAAAGTCTCATGAAGAGAATCAGTACGCCCGTATGGTATGTATTTATGTTGATGATGATGAAGAGACTACAAATGATATGTGAGATGAAAGAATTGTTGAAGCTCGGTCAATGGTTCAAGAAGGTAGTGGAATTATTACATGTTTATCAAGTGTAATGTTGTATAAGTAATCTCATGGTACTATGGAATAATGATACATCTAAGGATTGTTACACTGTTGTCTTTCTTGAGTTTTGAAAGTGTATGGTTAATGTTACTAGTATCCATAAAAGGTTATTCAGATATTTTTGGAATGTAGATGATATGCGCATAATGAAGGGATAAGGAGAAAATTAAATGTTTGATAGTATTCATGAGCTCATGACTGATATAAGGAGAATGTTATATCATGGTTTGAGTATATTGAATTTTGTTATTTTGGTATGTGGAAAGAGTTAACTTTTTACTACATTAATGTTTTCACTATGGTTCAATTAATGGGTATTCATTCTTCAAGAGAATACATGATTAAGGTATTCACATGTTTGTAATTTGACCAACAAGATATATATTATGATATATGGGGGATAAATGATGGCATTCACGTGATTGTTATGTGACATTTCAAGTAATCATTTTCTTTATACTATTATCTTGGACCGAAGTATTTTAGATAAGCCTAAAGATTGGAATGGATTATGTTGGACATAAGTTAGGATAAAACTTTTTTTGATATTATTGATGGGATGTTATAGTAATATAGCTTTTGAAAAAGGAAAACCTGTAGGACGAGCGACAACCCATCGCGTCAGACAAGGATGCGGGAATCGAACCGACAACCGAAGTGCGATTCACTTTATCACCTACCACTGGCCTACAGGAAGTCCATGTTTAGTAGAAACCAGTTTTATTATATTATGAAGTATGATATATGATGTATAAGTCCATTTTAGGAACCATATAGGATTAATCTCACTGTAGATGGACTTATGTATTTTTTGATAACTTTTCTAACCTTTTGTTTGAGACAGATGGAAGGACACATCATTCTATAACATGATCTTCTAACACTTCACGAATAACAAATTCAACTTCATTTCTTTAAGAGATGCAGTGGAAATTGTTCATGGCACAAACAACAGTGAGATTGTACCAAAATAAAGTAAGTATTTATTCTAATTCAAATTCTTCAACTTTAGGGAAATGATCTTGAAAACCAAAAATGTTGTCCTAGTGCTCTTATATCTGATGAATCATATGGTACCTTAGATCGTCACAAATTTATGGCTTTTTGATTGCTGGATTTTCCATAGACATGTTCTCTACCACTCTATATCAGAATATGATGGTTAGATTTCTCTTCCATATCCGTATTTTCACCTATGTGGAAACCCAGTGATTAGTTTATTTGGGTAACTATTATGTTTCATACTTTTGTTTTTAATGATTGGTTTTGGTATTTCTATTTACGATATGGGTTTCTATTAAAGAAACTTTCGAGTAGTAAACCATTTATAACCCCGACGAACTTCGAGGGCGAAATTCATTTTAAGGGGGGTAGAATGTAACAACCTTTTTAATCGAAATAATTAATAGTGATAAATTATTAATTTGAGTGGTTTTAAAGTATATTTACAATAAATTTTTACAATTTAATTCAATTTTGGTCATTGGATGTAATTTCACATTTAAACCTAACATAATCAAGTGTCAATCTTTTGATAGTTATTATCTCTTAAGAACAAACTATTTGTTTTGACGACGGGAATTAATTTTTAAATTAATTAATGCAACTGATATGTTTTGAATTTGGTAAAATAGACATAATTTTAGAGTTCATAATATCAAATATATCTTAGGCCTAATTTTTGGTATTTTTCTGAAAACATTCATTTTTTGATAAATAGTGAAACCACTAAGTGGTAGTTAAAAAAACAGAATTTTTCATAAATCATAATTTTACCACTTCTGTGAGTGGAAACTCAGAAATACGAGAGGCACGGTTGATGTCAGTAACTAAAATGTGGTTCGATGAGATGAAAATAATTTTTGGTGAATAGTAACATTTTACTTTTATTTACCACAGTTAAAATTAAATACGTTAATTAAGGGTTAAAATGATATTATTAATACCCTAACAAATTTACTAATTCTATTGTATAAGTGTAATTCGACCAAAAACAACTTAGGAATAAAAAATTATCATTTAGGCCCACATGGATTAGATTAGGACCTTTATTATTAATTTATTTAAAGAAGGGTTAAAATAGTTAAAATCAATGTTTAATAACTAAATCATTCTTAATATTGGGTTATACATAAGATAAATTCGACTATAAATATTCAATAGAAATATAAAAATATTTCCTACATAATGATATTTTATTTTTAATTTTTAGACATTAAAAAAGTTAATTTATTTATGACACAAAGATGATGCAGTAATTATCTTATTAATGAAATATTGACATAATTGATGTTATAAATATCCAAATAAATGTAATTTAAGACTTTTTATGAATTCAAATAATTTTCTATGTTAAAAGGATATGTTATTATTGTTTTAATTAACTTTTTTTGAAATAATCATTCTGTTATGAGTTTCACAAAAATCAATTACAAAATAGTGTCAAAATTGACATAAAATAGTTTTTAAAACAAATATTATATTATTAATCGTTATTTTATTCTTAAAAATCTAAGGATCGACCAAATGACTTAGATGAGGCTATATATATTAATAATAAACAATTTGGTTTTCTTTTGGCTTGTTATAGTAAGTTTATCAACCTTATAGTTTAAGAACACAAAAAGACACGGTAAAAGTAAAATTATCTAACTTAAAGTTAAATATAAATGATAAGGTTAAAATAGGAACCTAAACGTGTCTAAATTCTATTGGATGAGATAATTTAGACCCATACCAACCTTTTATTCTAAATAAATCAATTTGGAGCAATTTAAAACCGAATTTGGCTTTATAATAAAATAATATTTTTTGTTTTTCCAAAAGAGCCCCTCTCCACCCTTATTAAAGGGAACCTCCTCCCTCTCTTCCTCACACAACATTGACCCCTCATGGTGGGCCAAAACCTGCTGAATTCTCTTCTCCACTTCCCTAGCAACATCCTAGAGGTCCTGGTCTTCTTCAAAGACCAATTTTAGTGCTCTAATAGGAGTACGCAATGAGGCGCTTCAAAGAAGACGTAATGTCCGTTACCGATTCCTTCAACTTTATTTCTTCTTCCACTTCTTATTTTTAGGTTGTTTCATTATGAAGTAAGAACATCAGTATCACTAATATGATGATATGTTATTATGAGTATTAAACAATCCTATTTCACCATCTATCCATCCGACAGAAAACAAATTCACCGTACGTCCGTACGTACAGAATATCGTCTCCACAACGTGGTGTAATCTATTTTCCACCACCACCTTACTTGGATTGGTATAATGGTGTACATAATAACTATATATGGTTACTTTAAAGTGATATTTATTCTTGAATAGTATACATACACTCCAAAACAATTCCACGATCATGAGAACGATATCATCACCCGTGCGTACGTACGGACTACCGTCTCCACGACGCGATGAGATTCATTCTCCATGTTAACCACTCATGAATGATTATAAAGTATATATAATAAATAATCATGAAATATATGAAATAATAATACTACTGGATTTATGTATATATATATTAATATCATCTACTTAATTCCAGTCAATTCTATAAGGAACTGAAAACAGCGTTCATGCGTACGTACGACCTACCGTCTCCATGAACGGTGTATTTCTTTCCATGTATCGATCCATTATATATATGTATATTCTGAATATTTATAAATCATGTTTCACATTCTGGATTTCAGTAATCATGATCTAAGTAATCATATGAATAATTACAAGTTAAAACATGAACGACAAATGAGACGATTTTACCCAAAATGCTACTTTAACATGAATATACAAAATAACGGGTAATATAAAGTCATAAGTGAACAATTAATGATATAATAACAATGAATATGATTCTGTAATAAGTAAATGACATTATTTAAATCATTATACAGGGGGTTCGGACACTTATGAAGCAAATCGAACCTAAGGTAAGGGATAATTTTGCAAATCACATTTTTATCCGAGATTGCTTATTCGTAATTATTTACTGGTGTTATTTCTATCATCCATGTCCATGTTTGATATAAGTATTTTGATGTATGATTAAATTCATTTTTACCCATATTTGACTTTTACTACATGGTATGTAAGGAATATTTCTTTTGTTTACGTTACGAGGTACTTTTTTGACTTTTTCGGCAAAAGTACGAGAAGAGTTTTTTTTAACTTATACGTCACGAATGGATTTTTACAGTTTAATAAAGCCTTATTTGCATGAAGATTCATTCAAAAGATTTCATGACAATTTTAAAAAAAATCTCTTTCTTTTAAAATAGCATGACGTTTTGTGAAAAGAAATTGATTTTGAAGAAGAAATGATATTTCTCTCAATAATTCATTTAAAATGTTTTATCAAAGCCATTTTCCATATAAGATGAACATATTTCATATGTGTGTGTGTTTTAAGTTTAATGTCTCTATAATTTACATGGTTCAATTTTCTTATGATGAAATGTCCTTTTTTTATATGGATTATGAAATGATGGGATGATGTTTATGAAACCCATTTTATTCTTTGGGTTATGATGAATGTTTTATGTTTATTTTGTGGCACAAGTAAGAATTATTTCATTATGAGATGGGTGGGACCTATATCTCACTCCAATGCATTGGGTAAAGATTTATATCTCATGAGATAGACATGGCTAGAACAGAAAGATAAACCGATTCAGTAATATGAGACTGGAACGAGGAGTGAACTCGATTCAGAAAGGGACATTGTCCACTAAGATGGTCTTGGAAGTAATGCCTTGGCTACTATGGAAATCATGACATGTGCTGAATGGTTGCCACAATTACATGTTTTACTCCCATGCTATTTTATCATTCTTAATGTTTTATTATGATATATTCCTTACGTATTTCCATGTTTTATGTCCTTTCTCATGATTTTGATGTTTAAACATTATGTTCATGATTTTAAGCTCAAATGTATATGATTTGTTTTATTTTATCCATGCTTACACTTTCTGAGAATTTGAGCTCACCCTTTATATGTTTTCTTTTCCCTAGGAAATAAATAAAGGTTTTAGGTAAGAAAACAAAAGGGGAAGATCGATATGAGAGATGTTGAAGATCTTTCAAAAGGATTAGATGTTTATATTCCAAGTTTCCAAAGACACTAAACTATTACGGTACTTGTGTGTCTGTTTTTGTTATGTATTAAGTATTCCACAAACGTAATGTAATGTCCATGTACGATATGCTTCGGGTCTCTACAGTTTTTATCAAAGGAAAGGTTTAGTAAACCTTTGGAAACTAGGATGCGAGAACATTAGTGAGATCCATAAAGATATTTCTAAGGTATGTCTAGGGATGTCCCTAAGGATAAGTATACGTATAGGATATAGAACTAGAACTATAGTAACGATCATATAATTTAACCTAAGATATTATATATTGAGGGTACTCCCCCTTTACTATGTTGTTTTCCCTAGCATGATTTTTGCCTCTCACACTATTCTTTTGGGGATTTAGCAAATGGCTGGAAACATGAGGATTCATGATAATTGAGGATATGATGGACAATGGAATGATATTCTTCATGAGAAACCAAATGAAATGGGATTTGGAAGTCCAAACATCATTATTATTCCGAATAACAATCTCATAATATGATCAATAAACTCAAATTTGGTATGTTTCCAGACTCGGATAATAAGAGAATGATGGAGTTTCATGATGATAATAGAGGAAAGAAAGTTCAATTTTTCTCATGTAAATAATGTGGGAAGAGGCATCATGGAGATTGTTTCAAAGGAACAGGAAGATGCTTTGGGTGTGGAAAAGAAGGACACAAAGCCAGTAAGTGCAAAGGAAAAGGTTCAGTTAACACCATGGATGAGGATAATAGTATTGCTATGACATCATCAATGGTTAAATGTTTTAAATGTGTAATGTATGGGCATTATGCAAACCAATTCCCTAAGGGAAATTCTCATGAAGTGAATCAGTACGCCCAAATGGGTAGTATTTATGTTGATGATGATGAAGAGACTACATATGATATGTGAGATGAAAGAATTGTTGATGCTCGGTCAATGGTTTAAGAAGGTAGTGAAATGATTACATGTTTATCAAGTTTATTGTTGTATAAGTAATCTCATGGTACTATGGAATAAAGATCCATCTATGGATTGTTACACTGTTGTCATTCCTTGAGTTTTGAAAGTGTATGGTTAATGGTACCAGTATCCATGAAAGGTTATTCATATATTTTTGGAATGTAGATGATATATGCATAATGAAGGGATAAGAAGAAATTTAAATGATTGATATTATTCATGAGCTCATGACTGATATAAGGAGAAGGATATATCATGGTTTGAGTATATAGAATATTTGGATTTTGGTATGTGGAAAGAGTTAACTTTTTACAGCATTCATTTTTTTACTATGGTTCAATTAATGGGTATTCATTCTTCAAGAGAATACATGATTAAGGTATTCACATGTTTGTAATTTGACCAACAAGATATATCTTATGATATATGTGAGATAAATGATGGCATTCACGTGATTGTTATGTGACATTTCATGTAATCATTTACTTTATAATATGAGCTTGGACCAAAGTATTTTAGAGAAGCCTAAAGATTGGAATGGATTATGTTGTACATAAGTTAGGATAATGCTTTTTTCGAAATTATTTATGTGATGTTATAGTAATATAACTTTATAAAAAGGACAACCTGCAGGATTGGCGACAACCCATCGCGTCGGACAAGGCTGTGGGAATCGAACCCACAACCGAAGTGCGACTGGCCTTTATCACCTACCACTGGCCTACAGGAAGTCCCTGTTTAGTAGAATCTATTTTATTATATTATAAAGTATGATATATGATGTATAAGTCTATTTTAGGAACCATATATGATTAATCTCACTATATATGGACTTATGTATTTTTTGATAACTTTTCTAACATTTTGTTTGAGACAGATGGAATTGCCCATCATTCTATCACATGATATGCTAACACTTCACGAATAACAAATTCAACTTCATTTCTTTAAGAGATGAAGTGGAAATTGTTCAAGGAACGAACAACAGTAAGATTGTACCAAAATAAAGAAAGTATTTATTCTAATTCAAATTCTTCAACTTTAGGGAAATGATCTTGAAAACCAAAATTTTTTTCCTAGTGCTCTTATATCTGATGAATTATATGTTACCTTATATCGTCACAAACTTATGGCTTTGTGATTGCTGGCTTTTCCATAGACATGTTCTCTACCACTCTCCATCATAACATGATGGTTAGATTTCTCTTCCATATCCATATTTTCACCTATGTGGAAACCCAATGATTACTTTATTTGGGTAACTGTTACGTTTCATACTTTTGTTTTTAAAGATTGGTTTTGGTATTCCTTTTTACGATATGGGTTTCTAATAAAGAAACTTTCCTGTAGTACACCATTTATAAACCTGACGAATTTCGAGGGAGAAATTCATTTTAAGGGTGTTAGAGTGTAACACCCTGAGATTTTATGAAAAATATTCTTGTGTCGTACGATACACCAAAAGGAGATTGCACAACACACATCCTTAACTTTCCTTGCATTACACGCAATTGCAACGTTTCTCGATAGCGTGTGTAGTACGCAACACCGAGTTTCACTAAAAAACGATATGCTATTAAAATTTTATTAAATATAGCCGTTATGAATAGTAATAAACACTTTTTTAAATTTTGTAAATTTTATTTTCAAAATGGACTTCATTTTTGGATTCGGAATATCGAAATTAGCTAAGGGTGAAATTTTGGTACTTTTCGACTAACTTTCATTTTCTGATGAATAGTGAAAATTGCTAAATTTTAATTAAAAACAACCTTTTTAATAGAAATAATTAATAGTGATAAATTATTAATTTGAGTGGTTTTAAAGTATATTTAGAATATATTTTTACAATTTAATACAATGTTGGTCATTGGATGTAATTTCACATTTAAACCAGAAACAAACAAGTGTCAATCTTTTGATAGTTATTATCTCTTAAGAACACGCAATTTGTTTTGACGACGGGAATTAATTTTTAAATTAATTAATGCAACTGATATGTTTTGAATTTGGTAAAATAGACATAATTTTTGAGTTCATAATATCAAATATAGCTTAGGCCTAATTTTTGTTATTTTTCTGAAAACTTTCAATTTTTGATGAATAGTGAAACCACTAAGTGGTAGTTAAAAAAACTGATTTTTTCATAAAACATAATTTTACCGCTTCTGTGAGTGGAATATCATAAATCTGAGAGACACAGTTGATGTCAGTAAGTAAAATGTGGTTCAATGAGATGATAATATTTTTTGGTCAACAGTAACTTTTTAATTTTATTTACCACGGTCAAAAGTAAATACGGTAATTAAGGATAAATATTATATTATTATTACCCTAACACTTGTCCTAATTCTATTGGATAAGTTTAATTAGACCAAAAACAACCATAGTAATAAAATATGACCATTTACGCCCACGTGGATTAGATAAGGACATTTATTATTAATTTATTTAAAGAAGGGTTAAAATAGATAAAATCAAAGTTTAATAACTAAATCATTTTTAATATAGGGATATACATAAGATAAATTCGACAATAAATATTCATTAGAAAGATAAAATGATTTTCTACATAATTATATTTTATTTTTAATTTTTAGACATTAAAAAAGTTAATTTATTTATGACACAAAGATGATGTAGTAATTATCTTATTAATGAAATATTGACATATTTGATGTTATAAATACCCAAATAAATGTAATTTAAGAATTTTTAGGAATTAAAATAATTTTATAGGTTAACAGGATATGTTATTATTGATTTAATTAACTTTTTTTGAATTAATCATTCTTTTATGAGTTTTACAAAAATCAATTACAAAATAGTGTCAAAATTGACATAAAATAGTTTTTAAAACAAATATTATATTATTAATTGTATTTTATTCCTAAAAATCTAAGGTTCGGGAAAATGACTTAGATAAGGCTATATATGTTAATAATAAACAACTTGGGGTTTGTTTGTCTTGTTATTGTTTTTTTATTAACCTTATAGTGTAAGAACACAAAAAGACACGGTAAAAGTAAAATTATCTAACTTAAAGGGAAATATAAATGATAAGGTTAAAATAGGAACCTAAACTTGTCTAAATTCTATTTTATGAGAGGATTTAGACACATCCACACCTTTTCTTCTAAATAAATCAATTTGGAGCTATTTAAAACCTAATTTGGTTTTATAATAAAATAATATTTTTAGTTTTTCCAAAAGAGCCCCTCTCATCCCTTATAAAAGGGCACCTCCTCCCTCTCTTCCTCACACCACTTTGAGCATTCAATCTCGGCCAACCCCTGAAAAATTCTCTACTCCACTTCCCTAGAAACATCCTAGAGGTCCTGGTCTTCTTTAAAGACCATTTTTAGTGCCCTAAGAGGAGGACTCAAAGAGGCGCTTCAAAGAAGAGGTAATGTCCGTTGCCGATTCTTTCAACATTATTTCTTCTTCCACTTCTTCTTTTTAGGTTGTTTTATTATGAAGTAATAACATAAGTATCACTCATATGTGGATATGTTATTATAAGTATGAAACAACCCTGTTTTTCCATCTGTCCATCCTACAGAAAACAAAATCACCGCGCGTGCGTACGTACGAAATACCGTCTCCACGTCGTGGTGTAATCTATTTTCCACCACCACCTTACATGGATTGGTATAATGGTGTAAATAATAACTATATATGATTATTTTAAAGTGATATTGATTCTGAAATAGTATACATACACTCTAATAAAATTCGACGATGATGAGAATGATATCATCGCTCGTGCGTACGTACGGACTACCGTCTCCACGACGCGATGAGATTCATTCTCCAGGTTAACCATTCATTAATGATTATAAAGTATATATAATAATTAATAATGAAATATATGACATAATAATACTAATGTATTTATGTGTATATATATATTTATGTCATCTACTTAATTCCACTCAATTCTATAAGGAACCGAAAACAGCGTTCATGCGTACGTACGACCTACCGTCTCCATGAACGGTGTATTTCGTTCCATTTATCGATCCATTATATATATGTATATTATGAATATTTATAAATCATGTTTTACATTCTGGATTTAAGTAATCATGATCTCAGTAATCATATGAATAATTACAAGTTAAAACACGAACGACAAATGAGAAGATTTTACCCAAAACGCTACTTTAACATGAATTTACAAAAGAACAGGTAATATAAAGTCATAAGTGAACCATATATGATATAATAAAAATGAATATGATTCTGTAATAAGTCAATCACATTATTTAAATCATTATACGGGCGTTTCAGACACTTACGAAGCAAATCAAACATAAGGTATGGGATAATTTTGCAAATCTCATTTTTATCCGAAATTGCTTATTCGTAAGTATTTACTGGGGTTATTTCTATCATCCATGTCCATGTTTTATAAAAGTATTTTCATGTATGTTTAAAGTCATTTTTACACATTTTTTACTTTTACTACGCGGTATGTAAGGAATCATTCTTTTGTTTATGTTACGAGGTATTTTTTTTGACTTTTCCGGCAGAAGTATTAGAAGAATGATTTTTTAACTTATACGGCATGAATGGATTTTAATTATTTAATAAAGCCTTATTTGCATGAAGTTACTTCAAAAGATTTCATGCCAATTTTCAACAAAATATATTTCTTTTAAAATAGCATGAAGTATTGTGAAAAGAAATTGATTTTGAAGAAGCAAGGATATTTTCATCAAGAATTCATTTCAAATGTTTTATCAAAAACATTTTCCATCTAAGAGGAAATTATTTCATATGTGTGTGTATTAAGTTTAATGTCCCTATAATTTACATGGTTCACTTTTCTTATGATGAAATGTTTGTTTGTTTTATATGGATTATGAAATGATGGGATGATGTTTATGAAACCCATTTTATTCTTTGGGTTATGATGAATGTTTTTAGTTTATTTTGTGGCACAAGTAAGAATGATTTCATTATGAGATGGGTGGGACCTATATCTCCTTCCAATGCATTGGGTAATGATTTATATCCCATTAGATAGACATGGCTGGAATGGAAAGTTAAACCGATTCAGTAATACAGGAATGGAACGAGGAGTGTACTCGATTCAGAAAGGGTCTTTGTCCACTAAGATGGTCTTGGTAGCAATGCCTTGGCTACTATAGAAATCATGACATGTGCTGAATGGTTGCAACAATTACATGTTTTACTCCCATGGTATTTTATCATGCTTAATGTTTCTTTATGATCTATTCCTTACGTACAACCATGTTTTATGTCATTGCTCACGATTTTTATGTTTAAACATTATGTTCATGATTTTAAGCTCAAATGTATATGATTTGTTTTATTTTATCCATGCTTACCATTACTGAGCATTTGAGATCACCCATTATATGTTTTCTTTTCCCTAGGATATAAAGAAAGGTTTTAGGCAGCAAAACAAAAGGGGAAGATTGATATGAGAGATGTTGAAGATCTTCCACCAGGATTAGATGTTTATATTCAATGTTTCCAAAGACACTAAACTATTACGGTCCTTGAGTGTCTGTTTTGGTTATGTATTAGGTATTCCGCAAACGTAATGTAATGTCCATGTACGATATGCTTTGGGTCTCTTCAATTATTAACACTCCATTCCAAAAAAATACAATCCTGGGATCGATTATTATTTTGAATTTATAATATTATAAACATAAATATAACATCACAAACATAAGTGAAATATTTTTATTTAAAACTCAAAATAATTATCCTACATTGGTAATTCCTCTAAATATACATGGGATATCATGGGGAAAAATAATAAAAAGTGTGATATGGAAATCCTTGTAAGGGAATAAACATGGTGATAAATCATAAAATGAGGTTCATGATTCATAACATGATCTCATATGGAGGAAAATTATAATCATGGGAATGTTTAATATGGAAAAAAGAATAATATTATAGGATTGATTACATGTGAAAACCTTATAATGAATGAAATCAGAAGAATATATCAATGATAGACACTAATAACATATATTATAGGTTAAACACGATCATAATCTACATATTATTATAATAATAATTTTAATATCATAGTGTGCTAAGGATAATAGCTCATGCACCATAAATAATGTGATTTGACGAATATCATATGAACCATACATTGTATCTCATGATACATTTACATAATCCAAGGTATTCATGGGATATAACAAACCCAACAGTCATAACATAATATGTAAATTAATATGTTTGATATAAGATAAAACTAACCATAAATAAATCCCAAGCATGATAAAACCCATAAGAACGAAGTGAGATACATAAATTCTAATATAAAGAATAACTAATTCATAAATCCTAATGATTCTAAATATGATTTGGAATTTAATAATTTTTATCAATAATTATTTAAAAATTGACATAGGTTTAAAATATGTTGATTTAAAGTAGAAAATTCATGAGTAAGATCTGGTGAATAAAGAATGAAAGTGAACCACTTGGGTGAAACATTATGAAATAAGTAAAGGATATTTTCAAATAAGGAGGGTAATATTATTTTCTTTAAAAAAATAATTGAACTTATACTTTTATCCAGTAAATAATTAATTTTTTTTAATTAATATTTGTTTTAATATAATTATTTTGGGTTAATTATTAACATGATAGAAGAAATATCAAAGTTCTCTAAATTAAAGTTTACATATAACTGGTAATTTTAAAGGGGAATAAAAAATATTATATTCCTAGAAATGATATTATATGCAACATTGTATCTATGTAAGGGTAATATATAAAAAATATAAGAGATTCCTTAGATTAAAATGACATAAAAGGGAAACAAATAATGGAAAGGGGTAATCAACATGTAACGAGGGTATTACAGAAGATCTCTTTTTTCTTTAGAAAACATAAATGAAAACGTATATCATAAAATAAGATAATAATAATTTATTTTTTCAATATTATTAGTTAAAAATGATTTTAAATGTGTTTATAGTTAATTATTTTTCTAATTAAAAATTAAAACATTATTGGAAAGTTGAATTATGGGAAAGGAGTTGAAATAGTGGTTTAAATGGGTGAGATTTATAATCAACATAGTTGCATTTTAAAATAGGTTTATTACTCTAAAATAAGGAATAATTTAATCAAGGTGATATCCCATGATAAAAATAAGTTATATTATATTATATGAGAGAATTAGTTAAAGAAGAAATATAACTCATGAAATCATATTGAGTAATAAAATACCATTACATTTTATGAAAGACATCAATTATATCCCACAAAAAGGAAGATAATGAATGGAAGTGAAGTTTCAATGATAAATATTAATTTATGATATTATAAGTCATTTGGGTAGTAGATACCCCAGAAAAATTATGATGGTTCATAACATCAAATAATTACTTTGAGAAGGTTGATTGAGAGAAAACACATAAGGCTTATGAAATGTTCCCATAAAACACATTCATATAGATAAATCTTAATGTTGATGTAAAAAATAACATGAATAATGGTAATTAATGATATTATATGTCAAATTTGTATGAAAAACACCATTGAAATTAAATTTGAATTATTAAATAAAATTTTTCTCAAAGATGGAAATTTTGAGATAAAACCCCCACCTTATATCTGAATGCATTATGAAATTATGTTTAACTTATTTAATAATTAAATTAAGTTAATTATATGTATACCCCATGATTTTATTCATCTATATTTAATTTCATTAATTACCCCTATTATATATTTGTGCTAATTTTTTATATAGTTTCTCTTTATGTTAGTTACTCGAGTTTTTTTGGTTAACATATTCGTAAAATTTCTGAATTTTTTATCATGGTCAATGGTTTTTAAAACTAACTTCAAGATATAAAATACAATTTTGGATTAATTACTTTATTTTTTTATTATATAAATTCATATATATTTTCTATGTTTATTCCATGAAAATCCAAATTAAAAATGGTGTCTTTATAGGTATATTTATAGTTGTTAAAGTTGCGAAAACTTTATATTATTTGTTGTTATAAAATTATATTCACATATAATTCATATATAATATTAATAGTAACTAAATTATCATTTTAAATATTAAATAAACTTCTAATTTCATCCATGATAGGTTTTCATGAAAACAAAACATGTTTTTCCTAGAGGAGGTAGCGCACACCAAAACATGACAGTGTTTTCATTTTTCTAAATGATTTTGGAGGAATGTATAAAATGGATAAACCACTAGTAAAATAAAATTTCAGAATAGTAATAATTATTTTTTATAATACGTTTAATATTATAATGTAATTTCTCATTATAGAATAATAAAATTTCTGGGAAATGTTTGGTTCAGAGTGTTACCTTTCCCTTAGAATTTAACGCATGGGTAACTCCTTAAAACACTGTAAGATGGAACTTTAGTGAGAAAATGGATTAAAAGGAATGATGAGTATTTTTTTGAAACACTATGGGAGTTTTTTGGGTGATCTATGGATGTGTAAGGTGTGGATAATGGGTAGGAGTTGGTAAATTTTTATAAGTGTTGAAAATTACAATTTATTAAGAACTCATTATTTTTAAAAAATATCACCATATTATTGATAGAAAAAGGATAAAACAATCTCCACTAATGGGGTGGATAATGATATAAGGATGATAATACCACAACTATTAAATATAAAACATCTTTTTTATATGTTTTAACAACTTCTTCTATGATAAATTATTTTTACCTTTATTTACCTTCAACGTAGTAACACTAAATTTATTATTTTGAACTAATTTTATTTTAAGTATTTTAAATTATTTTATTACATGATCATGATGATTTTAAATATTAAAATTTATTTTTAGATAAAAAATTCTAATATTAGTAAAATTAATTTTAGTATTAGTGCATATAACACATAAAAATCAATTTTTGGAGAAAATTTTCTTTTTATTATAAATATTTTATAAAGATAGAGTTATCGATGTTTCAGATTATATTTACAATAAAATTTATATTATTATTCAATTAATATTTAAATAACAATAAATTAATTTTAAAACATTATTCTTCTATATGAATATTATATTAAATCAAACATACAAATAAATTATTTCCATTAAAAAACTATTAATTATTCCAAATGTTAGGTATCGATTTTATATTTTATAATTTTTATTTGGAAATTATTATTTTACAAATATAGGATATATTATTTACTGTATAAGTGGGTTAATAAAAATTCATTTCGTAATTGGTATTGTACTAGTTTAAAAAAATATTGTTTCATAATTCTTCTACAAATTTGTTATTTCTGAAAAATACCAAAAACTAACCATAATGTAATTTTTACATTGAAAAATAATTTTTTTTTAAAATAAAAAATTATTGAGTTTATATATTATTTAATTTAAATTAAAATTTAAATTAGAAATAAAATATATTTTTATTGAAAAGGGATTTATTAATCATCAAGAGTCATTAATTTATTTTCATATAAAATTATCGAGTATTGAATATCAAAATAGTAGTATTAAGAATCTAAATATTACATGTTATAATAAAATTTAAAATTTGGTTACATTAATATTCCAAGTTAATATAGTACTCATTTTCTGAAATTATTCTTTATAATAAATCCTTTTTAAAATATTTATTTAATAGAATAATTATATATAATTTTATTAACTAATTATTAAAATATTATATACTAATGATTATATTATTCATGTATTTTTAATATGTCATGCTTCATTTCAGTCAGGTGTATAATTATTTTAACCTTTATTGTGAAAAAAATATTGATGATAATATTAATTTAATGAATCTAAATTTTAAAGTCATTATAGAGTAAAAAAATGTTTCAAAGAAATAAGACCCATTTCTTCTCAATCAACTAAATGTGTAGCTCTACCATTTGACCCATGAGCATCTGTTTCTCATTAATATAGTTCAAAACAGAAAAGGATAATTTTTTACTATGATAATTTACATAATAGATTAATTTAGTAGTTGAATAATAAATATAAAAATATAAATAATGAACATATTCTAACCAAAATATTTTTCTGATGTTCAAATACATTTATCAGAAAAGGTATCCTAAGATATTTTTAGCTGATAACACCATGATTTTATCAAATAAAATGGTAATTCCACAATACTTTTTGTGTGTATATAACACTGGTTGACTTTGATTCATGAGTAGGATATTTATTCTCATGCGTCCAAATATTTCAAGAGTCTAAAGCTACCACATGATTTACTTTTAATGAAACAAATCCCACAACCAATGTTGAGGTATTAAAATAAACCATATTGACAATAAATTCCTTAGGGAGGATCAAAATCTAGGTTTAATTCATGAACATCTTAAAATCCATAAACATGTCTTGGAAATAAATATTCCATATAAATTCCACCCCATTCATGGTTACCACATTCAATGGTGAATCCATTGTGAATATGTCTTTGATAAACCAACAGAATTAAAAAACCCTATGAAGAATATGATTTAAAAAATATTTTAATCCTATAGTGATATACCTTCTTTTACCTTATCAATATCTAATGATGTTACTTTTTTGGACAACAAATTCGAAATAAATTTCACATTCCAAATCTAGAATCATCATATATACTATTTATCATAGATTAATTTATCTTGTACGGATCTATTTGAAATCCTCAAATCTTGTTCATGGTCCACATTAATTTTATAATCGACTAGAATGTCGTAAAAAATCAATATAAAAGGGGAATCAATATATTATTTTAATATATTAGTTACCATCACTATAAATACTACTGGAGTATTAGTCAACCTGAATGGCATCAATGGGGAAAAAATGGCTACACCTACTCCTAAATGTTTTATTAAGGATATTACATTCCTTCACCCTAAATTGATGATACCCTAAGAGGAGATAAATTTAGAGAAATAACTTTTTTCCTTTGACTAGAAAAAGAGAAAATCTAAAATGGGAATATGTTTCTTTTTCTTAATAATTAACCAATTTAATATATTATAATTGATATAATAGTAGAGGGACTCATAATATTTCATGGTGAAATAAAACAGTGTATGCGAATGAAACGTGATTGGGTGGATGGATACTTTAACATATATATTATATGATTATAGTTTAAACTATTTAATCTCTATTAGGGTGATATGATAAGAAGGTTTGAAGATTTTTTGGTTAATGTGCATCGAATCAATAAGAACTATAATTCTCATTCCATGGGTGTACCTAATAATTCAATGTCAAACACCTCTAGATACTTCCTTATAATATGATAATGTTTATCCCCAAGGTTCCTTTATTCGTCTTCAGAAATGATATATACTATTTGGAATGATATAATATAAAATATCAAGAAGAGGCTATCCAATACTGATTGAACATGTATTTTAATCCCCTTGAAACACATGATGATTCACATCTGGTGCTTTGAATGTTAACTTTTACTTTTAGTAATGAACATGTTCTCTGATGAAAAATTTCAAGTCAATCCTGATAATGAAATAAACATAATGTATATCAAGGATGAATAAGTACTATATTGGATCAACTTATAATATAGAGAAAATACATAACATACATCAGATTCATTTCTCCTTCATACAATGTGGTTTCAATATTTTCATAACATATAATGTGAGCTTTGAGATAATTTTGAACAATTTTACAATAATAGAATGGATAAACAACTGATAAGAAAATAAATTAAATAAATAAATTTATATATAAGATGCAATAAGTATTATACTACTCATGGTTATTGTTTCTCACTCATATTGAATGATAATTTTATTCATTTCATGAAACGACCAAGTTCTATAAAAATGAGTTCTACCACTGTCATGAGGATAGAAATTTTACTGAATCTATCCTTGGTATGAACCGGTCCAAGATTCATGTCCAAAATATTAATATACCACTACTTATGAGGAATCTGAATGAACCATAGATCCCTTTGGATCCAAGGATATTGATCCACTTAATAGAGAATAACTAGCCTTGAAAACCCTCGGCATGTTTCCAAGATTCTTATGATAATGTAAAGCCTTAGTGTGGCTTGGTATAATTCCCCCAAGTTCCCATACATGGAACAATAAAAGAAACTTGGAGATCACCCGCCTGTGGATGCTGATAATAATAAATTATATGGTCCCATTCATCCTTTTCTACAAACCCTTTATGGGTCATCAAGTTTCATCCTCTTATCAAAAGTATATCATCCAATACAACCTAGTGAAGAAGACAGAATAGTAATCCCTGACATCCCTACAAAATAAATTCGTAACATCATTGCTATATCGACCACCTTTAAATATGTTGGGAGATTTAAGAGTTTGACATGTGATAAAATTTATTAATCTAACCTATTTCAAATATCTCAGCCTTCAAATTACAATTTGATTCTAGATCTAGGTAAAAATTAAAAATAACAGTGATTTCTTTTGTATACTATAGAACTGATCGATCAACCAGTCAAAGGGAAACAAATTTTCATGACATAGTTAATGATAACTTGACTAGATAAAAATAATGGGTGAAAATAACCCATTAAATCCTCATATTCAAGGTTCTTATACTATTTAACTTAATTGTTGAGTCCCACCCCTTTTAGTCGAGGCCTTCAAGGATGAATTCACCATGAGGAAGTCCATAGATCTAAAGAATCCAAAGGCCTGGTTAGTATTTTTAGTTATTTTATTCTGAATTATTGTTTCTTACATAAAAGGGGGGAGTGTTATTCTTGAGAACTCCTAATCTAGATCCTATTCATGACCCTAGTAATCATTCATATCTAGGTTCAGTCAAGAACAAATAAATTGGTACATACCCAAACTACATAGACCACATCCTCGGTAATATTTTGATCTACCTCTTGGTTTTCATATGAAACATTATCTACAACATACTATAGAGGATACACAAGTAATTCTCATAGAGCAATGATAATATATAAAATTAATATAATAGAAAAAACTATCAAATATAATTATAAATCATCAATTCATAACAGAAAAGTTTATCAAATGTGAAATTAAGATAAAAATAATTTTAATAAAAAGCACATACCTTCATGAACCTAAGAATGTGTGTGTACCATGCGATCCAATCATCATACCCAACCAGGAAATGATAAAAAAATATATGATTAAAATTAAATTCTCACATCCTATAGAAACATAAGGGAGGATAGTAAGAGTGTTTTACAAAAAATTCATTACACCTATTACTTGAGCCTTATAATCCCTATCATCTTACTATATAAACATCTCAAATAACATAATGCCCAAAAAACTATGGATGTAAAACCATTTATTCAAAAACAAAATTAGAAAACCCATAAAATGGGTGCCCATTACATCTCGTTTGAAATACCAAAGGGAGTTATTAAAAATCATTGTTGGGAAATAAGTTACTAGACATCAAAAGAACATACATACAAAATGTTTTCATGTAATAAAACACCAAGCTGGATTAAACCATGACCTCAGTATAACCATCCCATAACATAGAATTTCACGATCAAGGAATAACATAAATAACAACAATTTACAGAAAACCCCATTACATAACCCTAACTCATGGATTCCAAATTAAATAATATACCATAAAATAAAAATCATTCAAAAAATATCCTGAACAGAATACAAAGGTGAAGCTGCATATAAATGCGTATGAAGGGAAATAAGAATGTTCACCAATAGGAAATACAAAATAAGGTAAATCCCAATAAACATAATAAAAATAATGGATATCTTTATTTGTGTAGAAAGAGTGTCATTTACACACATTGTCATCATCATCATGCCAAAAATTACTATCCACAATACTAGTCTTCTCAATAAAACACTTCTCCTTTATTTTCAACTCTGTAAACAAGGCCTTTATACACCCATTATGTGTTTTCAGGGTGTGAGAAATAGTGTACCTATAACATTCCTCCAAGTGTTTCATGAACACTTCATTTTAGATAAACAAAATCAATCTATTTTGAAACATAGAATACAAGATTAAACCATTAGCTTCATATATGATAAAAAAATAACAATATTTGTTGATTGTTTTAATAAAACCAACTAATGAATATAAATATTTTATAGAATATGAACCATGGGTGTAACTCCCCAACCCTAGTTACCCAGAGTCGGTGAATTATTACATATCATTGGAATGACCAGAAGAGACCGTGTCCTGAAAGACCAATTAGATTATTAGCCTTTGATGTACTATATACGTATATAAGTTTTGTATTACATTATTAAATAATGAAAAACAACATTGTGTCCCCTTTGAACACACCCATAAACCACAACATATTCTTGCAGGTTAATCATGATTTAATTTTCACATCATGGTTAATGTAAAACATTGAAAGGGGTGACCACAGATGCTCAGTATGAATAACAATATATCAGAAACATTAATAAAAAAGTATAAACATTTATGGAAATGTTTAAGACTAAAACACAAGACTTTTAAATATAAATTTCAGCATAATATGGAAAATATAAATATAATAATTCCATTTACATATTCACATTGTTATTTTAGTAGTCAAATAATCACAAGTAATATCAATAGATAATTTCACAATGATGAAATGCATAATAATGGATGTTGTAACCACATAGTCAAGGTCTCGTGCCAAGACTACAAAAAAGATTTTGTCAAGACCCTGTGCCAAGACACTAGTCTGTCTGATGAGACCTACCAATGAATCGAGGATATTTAGTGGTCTTCACTCATCACTTCCTAATTCCAATGCATTTATTATATGTAAAGGTTGAAACCTAATTTAAATATTCATATTAAAACTAGCATACAATAAGTCAATAATTTATCCACACCCCATGAATGGTATAAAAATAGCACATACACAGTAAAACAAAACTCATCCAATACAATATGGAAGACTGTTTTATAAAAAATTAACATTAATCTAGAATAATGAATAATATTGACAAAGAATAAAATAATCACCAAAACTATTTGAGACATATATCCCCCTTTTTCCGTGAAAATATTTAAATGTCTCAATATTTATCAAGAAGCCATTTAAAATAGATTTTTGAATCGAGGTTTCCCAAAACACTTTGAAAAATTTTAAAGGAATTTTAATTTTTTAACATTAATGTACATATAAATAAATCCTTAAAACCTTTTGAAAAACATGGATAGTAATGATTATTATTTAGAAGAATAAATCATTAAAACATTTAAAATGATATTTTAGTTATAGTTCTTAACCAAATGAGAGACACTTGAAAAAACAAGTAATTGAGATAATAAAAACATTATAATATCATGAAAATAATGGAATTCATGATATACTATGTCAAAGTACAGTATATACACCATATAAGAATAAATTGATGCATAACAACAATGAAGTCTCAATGGAATTTAATTTGAGATGAAATACCTTATGAAGACCGTGTACTTAGGTTAAGGATATATCATTTAGATAATTATGTGTGAAAAATATAAATTCACTCAATATTATTAGATATTTAGTTTAAATCAATCATTGTACATTCACACATTCTTGTAAAAACAACACCAATTACTTGGATATTTAAGTCAATAAATAGAAATTGATTTTAAATTACTCTTATCAAGTTCATATCGATGAATTGACAATTTATAGATGGAGTGATTATTTATATGAAAAGTATATCCACAAATAGGGAATTTTAAATTACTACATAAGTAAATAAATAGTGATTTCACACATAATCATGGAGTAAAATATTAAATGAATTTTTTGTAAAATCCAATTAGTGGACATTGAAATTTCAAATTAACTTTATGATTTCAAAACTTATGAAACATACACCCCATGAAAAAAGGATCATACAATTATTGTTTAAATAAACATAAATTAAAGTATATTACTCAAATAATATAATCATGTGTAGTACATACACCACACAAAAGGTAATAGCAGCAAATATTGCATGAATCTCATAGGAATAATGGTGAGATGAAAACTGTTTACCTTGTAATTTTCCTTAGTTGAGGGTACATTAACCTTATGTATAATAGTGATATAATTGTTATTAAATTATACAAGAACCATACATATAAATATTATATCATATATGATCATTTAATATTTATTTTTTAATAATACATCAGTAGTATCACTGTTTCGGGTGTTAAATGATTCATTTTTCATTATATGTTTTGTTACATAAGTCATGTTTTATATGGATAGGATGTATTTTATTCGTATACATAATGATATTATTTTCTTAATAATTATTTTTTAATCCTAAAATGATATTTATTCTTGAATGGTTACGATGGGGAATGAATCTCATCGCATTCATGGGGACAGTAATCCGTACATACACAAGAGCGATAACACCATTCTATTGATGGTGAAATCGTATTTAATTGGATGGTATTTAATATATAAAGAATATATAAAAATTTATATTTATTATTTACATCTATTATACTAATTATTATACCCATCAAAATAATTATGTGTTAAATAACAAACTACAACATGACGTGGAGACGGTAAGACGAATGTACGAACGTATGGTGACATTGTCATTCATAGGATGCATGGAATAATGAATATGGTTGTATGATATTTATAATAACCTCACATTATGTAGAATGTACGGGAATTATTATTTTTGTTAAGGAAAAAATAAATAAAGGGGAAGTGGAAGAAAAAATTAACATTGAAAAATCTGATGAAATAATTACCTCTTCTTAAGGTTCTTCCTTTTGATTTGATCAAAAGGTATCCATAGGATGGATCTCTGATCATTGTAAGGCCTCTAGGTTGAATTTATGGTAGTTGGGAAGATATTTGAGTAGGGGTGTGGCCGAGAAAAATGGCATTGGAGTTGTGATGTTGAGAGAATGGGAAGTACCCTTTTATAAGAGAGGTGAGGGTCACTTTAGAAAAAAATTGAAATATTATTTTATTATACAATAATATTAGGTTTATAATGCATCCAAAAGTTTTTATTTTGAATATAATGTGGGATGAAACGAAAACCTCCCATCCAATAGGTTTTAGATAGGTTTAGGTCAACACATTAACATTATCTTTTAGATTTAACTCTTGGTTAAATAATTTGACATTTGCCGTGTCCCCATGTATTTTTATATTATATAGTTAATTAAATTACCATTAAATGCCAATAGAACCCTAAGTAGTTCATTAATGACATATCTATTACTATATAAGTCATTTTTATAAGACATATATTTTTAGCACTATTATTCACTTAATAATAAGTTATTTTATTTAAAAACTCATTTTTGTCAATTTTGACTATATTTAGTATTTGGTTTTTTTGAAAGTCATAACAATCTGATTTCATCAAAAAAATAAATTGAATCAACCCTAATAAAGAAATATTAACCTCCAATTTTTTAAAATGCATCAAAATTTTGAATTTACATTCATTCTAATATTTATAATATCAATTATTTTAATCTTTCATTAATAAAGTAATTACTACATCATCATTGTGTCATAAATAATTTTAATTAAATAATGTCTGAAAATTATAAATAAAATTCCAAGATGTAGGAAATATTTTAATATTTCTAATATATATTTATAGTCGAAATTATATTATATATAAACCTGTATTAAAAAAAGTAGTTATTAAAATTTGAATTTCACACTTTTAACTCTTCTTTAATAAAAATAATAATAAATTTACAAATCTAAACCTAGTAGACACAAAAGGGTAATATTTTTTTCCTAATATTTATTTTGGTCGAAATACACTTATCCAATATAATTATGACATGTTTATGGGTAATTATAATATCATTTTTACCATTAATTACACTTTTTTACTTTTAATAATGGGAAATAAAATTCAAAGATACAAATAACCAAAAATTATTTTAATCTTATTGAACAAAATTTTACTTTCTGAGTTCAACCAAGTCACTTGGATTTTTTAAATTCAATTTAAAGAAGTAGTGAAATTATGGTTTGTGAAAATTTTCTATTGTTTATAGAAGGTGTGTAAAAGACGTTAAAAAATTCAGTAAACTTTTAAACATCTGATTTTATTAAAAAAAATGAATCAAATGATTTAAATTAAACTAATATATCTATTTTCTATATATTTTTACCTAAAATAAAAATAAAATAAATAATTATTTAAATAAAATGTTGTTTTCTAAACAATAACGCAGTGTTTTTCACTATTAATCAAAAATTGAACGCGTTCAAAAGAATACAAAAAATTCACCATAAGCTAATTTTGATATTCCGAATCCAAAAATGTTGACTATTTTACCAAATTATAAACATAGTAGCTTCATTAATAAATTGAAAATTAATTCCTGTCGTCAAAACCAGAAAAAATGTTTTTGAGAAGTAAAAACTATCAAATGATTGCTATGTGTTTATGTCTAGTTTAAATGTGAAATTACTTGCAATGAACAAAATTGTGTTAAATGATAAAAATATAATCTAATTATACATAAAAACATTAATATTTATAATTTAACACTATAAATAATGTAAAGACCCGGAAATTTCAAGGAAATGTTTTTCATAATTTCTTTGGAATTTTATGAGTCAGCAGTTTCTGACGGCACCTAATTCCGAGGCCCGGTGTGGCCGGAATCAATTCTCGAAATTTTTCTTGGGTACGTTTAGTGAACTAACGAGCGGGTTTTTCTAACTTTAAAACCGGTGCTTTGAATTGAAATATGAGGGCACCAATGAAACTGCAATGCCGGTAATTTTTCAAGAGCCCCGTTTCCAAATGTGCGTTTTCTCAGGGGGAGTTGTTAAAAATGTTGTTTTAGTGAAGAATAAAATAAAATTTTATTACAATTTTATTTCATTTTCTCTAAGTATTTATATACTAAGTAAGGGAGTTGTGGTGGGACCCACTTGTTCATAACTAACCTTAGAGGATAAAGGTGCGGTGGAGCCCACACGAGCCCACCCCTCACATTCCTAACTCCTAAAAACCTTCCACTTATGTTCTATAACTCATTAACTCCCCCTTTATTGGGAGACTTTTCCTCTCCTTGTATTAAATTATGCCAACACACTAATTCCTTTAATTGATTTTAGTTTTTGACTTTTGAAAAGATTTTTATGTGTTAATAAAATAAGAGAAGACCTTATTTTATTTTGGGTTATAGGTTGTGTGAGGAGATTTGAGGAGAGAACTCCAAGTCTGATGAACTTCTACTTCCTCCTTGAAGAACGCGAGGAACGCCAAGACTTTGACGATGAATGTCGTCACTGCAAGGGGAGATCGACGTGCCATATCTTCTCCTCTCCACAGCCAGTTTGTGACGCCATCCCCTTCTTAGATGCATGCCTACACACCGTTCCATATTCTCTCCACGTCAAAGGAAGGGAGACACCACTTCCTCCTCGGACATTCTTCATGGACGTATACGGAGCCTCTTTCCACGACGCTAGATTCTGCGAATTTCATGAGGTAGGAGAAATTTTGTTTAATTCTATTATGAGTGATTTTTAGCTCACGTGATTGAGATTTTATTAGTATGATGTTAGTAAAATTTATTTTTGAATAAATTATACCATCATCAATATTAAAAGCTTCTGCTTTAATGACTGCCAATTGATAACACCTAACGCGGAGGGCGCAGGCTGAACTAACACGGCCCGACAAGCCTCCGCATATTGTTGTTGGTGCGCGGATTGACAGTGATGATGAAACAGAACCACGAAAGTGTTTTGATGTTTTTTCTGTGATGTTCAGGTCCCTTAAAGACCACATGCGCAGACGGCAGGTGAAACAGACCAACGGTGCGCGTTTGATGGTCCACGGAGAGCGGCGGCGGTGGCGCGCCGCCGGAGATGACCGCCACCGGTGAGCCGCAGCGGACCAGAACGATTAATCCGTTCCGGGTTTAGGGGGAGGGGGGTCACGACATTACAGCCACACCGTTTCAGTCAACTGGAGGGGGAATAGTACCCCCCTCCATGTCCAGCTTGGCCTCGAGCTTAGCCGCGGCCAGTGCTGGGCCGGACCACCCGCACTGGGCTGGGCCGCCCGCGCTGGGTCGGGCCGCGGGCGCTGTGCTGGACACCCACACTGGGCCACTCCATGCCGGCCGCTCTGGGCTGCGCCCAAATAGGCTGGACCCGGATCCGGGTCCGGTCGCCCGGTTCGGGCCGACCCAGGGGGTACTGGGCTAGGTCGGACCGGGCCCAGACCCCCTGTTTCTGGGAAGTTTTGTTCAGACGCCCATAACATGGGCTACAGACCTCCGATTGACACACCATCAGTTGCAATGTGATTATTGGATCGAGAAGGTCGTTTTGGTATATTACACTCAAGGTTTCGTAGAACATTGGGTATGGACAGGTTGTTTTGAACACGAAACCAACCGGGCCATCGGAGCGGAAACACTTATATCATGAGCTCCAGATGTTTGATTGACGTGCCGTCAACATTGTTGGATTCTTCTTGTTGAGACAGTTCTTTTGGTATTCTTCACCTGAGGTTTGGAAATATTTGGATTATGTCCGGGTTGGATTGTACCCGAAATCCAACCAGGCCCCTAGAACGGAAAAACTGATAACTTTCAGACCGTAGGTCCGTTTGATGAACCATCAGTGGCGTAGGTAATCATGTTAAGAAACGGTCCCTATGAGTATACCATATGAGAGTTTGGGTTACAGTTGAGATACGGTCAGGTTGGATCTTACACGAAACAAACCGAGCCCCCGGAACGATAAGGCTAATAATACACAGACCGAGCGTCCGATTGACGCACCGTCTATTGTGTTGAGATTTCATTGTTGTGGAAGACCTTTGGAATACTTATTCATGGGACTTTGTGATACTAGGAGTATCGACCAGTAGCTCATGGAGAGGACCTTCTCGGTGACAATCGAGCGGAGTGTAGAGACCTAGTAGCTCCCTGAGACTTGATGACTACTGATCGATCGACTTGGAATGATTCGGACAGCCCAGTGGGGAGCGCTTGGTTGTAGCGGCAGACCCACGGTGGAGGAGCACTTGGTTGTAGAAGCAGACCCGCGATACTCAACAGATGGATTACCTCTGTTGGTTGTGAGGGGGGGCGCTTGGTTGTAGCGGCAGAACCATGGTGGGAAGCGCTTGGATTTAGCAGTAGGCCCATAGTACTCGACAGGTGGAGTACTACAACAGTCCAAGGTTAGTGGGAAGTGTTTGGTTGTAGTGGCAGGCCCACTGTAATCGATAGGGGAGGAGTTCTCTAGGAGCTGTGGTTTCGACATCATGAATAAAATCATGGTTTGAGCTGAGTCTTGACTTTCAATCATTATCTTCAATATGATTTTTTTGTTATCCCGTGTGGATTGGGTTGTGTTATCCTGTGTGGATTGGATGGTACATCCCTGTGTGGACTAGATCGAACATGGGCTCAGACATTGGAGATGAACTGGAATTGATGACTAAGGTATATGTATGGGAATATACCTAAGAAGGGTTGGTTGTTACTTCGTGATTGTATCAATCCTTTGTGGTTTATCCTTCGTGGATTCTGAGAGACCTTCGGGGGTCTTGGGGTCCCTACTAAGTAGCGTATACACACCCCTGCACAGGATATGCTTGCACTACGTTGTGTTGGATGCAGACGATGGATATCACTGATCGAGGTAGGAGCTCGTGGAACGGGGCGGTACCTCGAGGTGGATCAATGGACGAGTCGTACACGGAGGGGACGTCTGGATCCGATGAGTGGAGGAGACTATTTGTACCCACCCTTCAGGCGGGATTTCTAGAGGATGGATCTGTGTTGCTTCTTTACTTTTTCTGCCATTGTACACTCTTTTCAGGTGTACTTTACTTTCAGTTGGGTTTGTATACTGGCCCATTTACTTTCCATCACTTACTATTGCACTCAGTTTACTTAGTGTTTACTTCTGCTTTCTTACTCTATGGTGTTTGTTTTCTTACATAAAAGAAATTCCTTCCCTTATATCGGGATTTACGCCTTTGGTGCTAGAAGATAGCCCCTGGCCTATGGGATCCGGGCTTGGGGTAGTCATGGAATGGGTCCCGAGGACGGGTCGTGAAAAATTGGTATTAGAGGGGTTCGGTTCTACCGTAGAACTCAGGACACTGATCATCTACTATGTGGAGCAATAATGTTATGGGTATTGAGTGTGGTTATTAGTCTAGGGATTCCAGTGTTGGTGCGGCGGCCGACGTATCCATACACCAGGACCCTGACTTTTGATTTCCGACTCAATGCATGAATACATTGATTGCATGTGTGTTTCAAATGTTTTCTTTGTGATTACATTGTGTTAGCTCACTAGGTATAGTAATTTGACCATGGCGCACATTTCTCTTTTTAGGATGGCCCCACGACGACAGCCAGTTAGGGCATTGAGCGTTGTACGAGATGGAAGCCCACCGAGCGATGAGGCCTCGGTGTAGGGCCCCATTTCAGCGGAGGAACCGGCGGTTCCTCAACCCGCTAAGCCACCGATTCCAACAGCCCCTGTAGCTGAGAGTGCACATCGCCTTAGTGCACTTCATGGGTTTCAGCGTTAGAGACCGCCCTAGTTCCACTGAGCAATAGACCCTCAGGCAGCCGAGGATCGGTTGTAGGCTGTTGTTCGAGTTTTCAGATTGGTAGGGACACCAACAGACATCATGGTGATCCTTGCTACCAGCCCCCTTCAGGTAGTAGTAGGCAGATGGTGGAGCCTGATGCTCTAGGTGCATGACATGGCATCACTTCTGTGGGCAGACTTCGAGAGCCTATTCTAGGAATATTTTTTACCAGCCACCCTTCGAGCGGTGCGTATACAGAAGCTACTTCATCTTAAGAAGGGTAGCATGATGGTGGCACATTATTCAGCGAGGTTCACCGATCTCTCGCAATACTCCACATATTTGGTACGAGACCCGTTCTTCAGGGCCCGAAAATTCGAGCAGAGGCTCAGGCGAGAGATTAGAGCTTCAGTTGTTTCTCGCAGCATCCCAACGCAGAGAGGGGTGTTGGAGAGAGCCCTCTTAGTGGAGAGTTTCCTTACTGAGCAGTCTCTAGCAGCATGACCCACCACTAGCTGGCATGCGACAAAGACTTCTGTAGCGGCCAATAGATAGATGGTGTAGAGGAACAAGAGGACCATACCTACAGGTGGTCAACCGCATGACACAAGATTGCATGTGAAAGGCACCTGGGGTGGATAATGACTTACCGGGAGCGGACATAGTTACTCCTGCAGCGGGGTTGGTCACATGGCATGTGGTTATCCAACCCGCCATACAGATGACCAAGAGATAAACGAAGGACCTCCCAGGCAGAGGCATAGGTTCTATCGAGGCGGATCATAAGGAATACGTGGATATGGGAGAGCTCAGCTTCAAGTAGCTGAAGTATACGACTATGGAGCTCCGGGAGCAGGCGGACAAGAGCGGGACTAGTTCCAGGCATGGGACCTTTGATCTTAGTGCTTCTAGTTGTATTGTTGTATTTGTTGTTGTTTGTGGTTGTTTTCTGATTTTGTACTTGAGATACAGTAATAAAAGACAATTTTACTTGTGACATTTTCTTCCTCTCTTTTTTTTTGTACTCAGAGGTTCTGGTTTAAATTATTGACTTGACCCCCACTTTTGAGATTCCTACTGGAGGAGACCCAGTGACCACACACTAATGCCGACAGTGTGACACAACCCTTGGAGGTGAGAGTAACATTTTGATCTCTTGGTATTAGCGTTGAGGCCTTACGACGTTATCTGTGGAATGGATTTGTATCATTTTTGTCATGATTGATTGTATTAGGCAATGAACGTGGTTCATCCAGGGGATGAAATCAGATTTCTCTTATCGGAAAAGAAGAAATCCTAGAAGCTCTTGTAGGACGAGAGAAGGATCAGGTTATCCAGGAGCGGATGAGGACAACTCAGAGCTGACAAAAGTCTTATGCTAACAGGAGGAAGATACCACTAGAGTTTGAGGATGGTGACCACGTTTTCTTACAAGTCTCACCTCTATGTGGTTTACAGAGATTTTTCTCGGGTATCAAGTTATCTCTGAGGTTCAACGGACAATTTTTCGGTCCTCAACAGGGTAGGCGAGGTGGTTTACCGCTTGACCCATCCACCTCAGTTGAACCAAGTGCATGACATCTCCCATGTATCTCTGCTGAGGAGATACGTGCTCGACCCAACCCATACCATCAATCACTGGGATATGGACATCGATGATAGGGCTACATTTACGGAGGTTCCAGTGGTGATCGAGAATTTACAGGATCGGGTCCTACGTGGATGGTCGTTTCATCAGGTGCGCTTTCACTGGTAGCTCGAGAACCTCCAGGAGATCACATGAGATCGAAAGGCTCAAATGTGTGCTCAATACCATTTTGTTTTTCCTAGTGCGTGTTGAAGCTTTACCGGGAAGTAAATCCCTGAACTGTGAGTAATGTAAAGACCCTGAAATTTCACAGAAATTATTTTCATAATTTCTTTGGAATTTTACAAGTACACAGTTTCTGATGTCACCTGATTCTGAGGCTCGGTGTGCTCGGAATCAATTTCTGAAGTTTAGCTCGGGTACGTTCAGTGAACGAACGAGCGGGTTTTTCTAACATTGAAACTGGTGCTCGGAATTGAAATCAAAGGGCACTGATGAAACCAGATCACTGATAATTTCTCAAGAGCACCTTTTTCGAAGGAGAATTTTCTCGGGGGGGGGGGGGGGTGTTAAAAATTTGGTTTTAGTGACGAATAAAATAAATTTGTATTACAATTTTATTTCTTTATCTCTAAGTAGTTATATCCTATGTAAGGGAGTTTGGGGTGGGACCCACTTGTTGTTAACTAACCATGAGAGGAAAAATGTGGGGTGGGGCCCACACGAGCCCAACCCCTCAAATTCCTAAATCCTCAAAACCCCCCACTAAAGTTGTATAACTCATGAACTCCCCATTTGTTGGGTGACTTTCCCTCTCCTTGCATTTAATTATGCTAACACACTAATTCATTTAATTTATTTGACTTTTTGAATTTTGAAAAGCTTTGTATGTGTTAATAAAATATGATAAGACCTTATATAATTTTGGGTTAGAGGTTGTGTGAGGAGATTTGTGGAGAGAACTCTAAGTCTGAAGAACTTCTACTTACTCATTGAAGAACACGAAGAATGCCAAGACTTCGATGAAGAACGTTGTCACCGCAGGGAGTGATCGACGTGCTATCTCTTCTCATCTCCACAGCTGGTGTGTGACGCCATCCTCTTTTTGGATGCATGCCAACACGCTATTCCATCTTATCTCCATGTAAAATGAATGGAGATGTCGCTTCCTCCTCGAACGTTCTTCATCGACGTATACGGAGCCTCTTTCCACGACGCTAGATTCCACGAATTTCACGAGGTAGGGGAAATTTTGATTAATTATATTTTGAGTGATTTTTATCTCAAATGATTGAGAATTTATTAGTATGATGTTATTATAATTTATATTTGAATAAATTATACCCTCTTAAATATTAAAATTATGTTTTCTAATGACTGCAAATTGATAACACCTAACGCGGAGGGCGCGGGCCGAAAAAACACAGCCTGACAACCCTCGGCAGATTGTTGTTGGTGCGTGGATTGACGTCGATGATGAAATAGGACAACGACAGTATTTTGAAGTTTCTGAAGTGAATTTTGGGTCCCGTAAAGGCCTCAGGAACAGAAGGAAGGTGAAATGGACCACCGGTGTGCGTCCGATGGTCCGCGAAGAGCAGCAGCAGCGCGCCGCCGGAGAAGACCATCGCGGCTGAGTCGCGGCGAACCGGAATGGCTAAGTTGTTCCGGTTTTAGGGGGGCGCGTGACATTAAAGTCGTTCCATTTCAGTCAACTGGGGGGGGGGGGCAGTACCCCCCCCCCCCCACCACCACCTTTGAATCCAACTCGGTCCCTAGCCGAGCCACTGCCCGCGCTGTGCCGGACCGCCCGCGCCGGGCCGGGCCGCCCGCTTTGGGCCGGGCCGCACGCGCTAGGTGGGACCCCTGTGCCGGGCCAGACCATGCCAGCCGGGATGGGCCATACCCAACTGAGCCAGACCCAGACCCAGGTCGGGTCAAACCGGTTTGGGCCGACCCAGGGGGTACTGGGCCGGGTCAGACCGGGCCCAGACCACCTATTTCAGTGCAGTTTCTTTCAGACACCCATAACATGGGATAAAGACCTCTGATTGATGCACCATCAGTTGCAATGCATTCCTTGGATCGAGACAATCGTTTTGGTATATTACACTAAAGGTTTAGGAGAACTTTCGGTATGGCCGGGTTCAGTCGAATACAAAACCAACCGGGCTCTCAGAGTGGAAACACTTATATCAAGATATCCGGACGTTCGATTGACGTTCCATCAACTTTTTTGGATTCCTCTTGTTGAGAAGATTCTTTTGGTATTCTTCACCTGCGGTTTGGACGTAGTTGGATTATGGCCGGGTTGGATTGTACCCGAAATCTAACCGGGCCCCTGGAACGGAAAAGCCGATAACTTTCAGACCGGACGTCCGTTTGACGAACTGTCAGCGGCATAGGTAATCATGTTGAGAAATGATCCCTATGTGTATACCCTATGAGAGTTCATGGTACAATTGAGATACAGTTGGGTTGGTTCGAACACGAAACCAACCGGGCCCCCGGGACGAAAAAGCTAATAACACACAGACCGGGCGTTCGATTGACGCGTCGTCTATTGTGTTGAGATTCCTTTATTGTGGCATACCTTTGGGATAATTCTTCATGGGAATTTGTGATACTAGGAGTATCGACCAGTAGCTCGTGGAGCAGACCCTCCCGTTGACAAGCGAGCAGAGTGTAGAGACCTAGTAGCTGGCTGAGACTTGACGACTGCTTATCGATCGACTCAGAGTGATTCAGATAGCCCAGTTGGGATCGCTTTGTTGTAGCGATAGACCCAAGGCAGAGGAGCACATGGTTGTAGAAGAAGACCCACAGTACTCAACAGAAGGAGTACCTCTGATGGATGTGAGGGGGAGCTCTTGGTTGTAGCGGCAGACCCATGGTGGGAAGTGCTTGGTTGTAGCACTAGGCCCACAGTACTCGACAGGTGGAGTAATACAACAGTCCAAGGTTAGTGGGAAGCACTTGGTTGTAGCGGAAATCCCACTGTACTCGATATAGGAGGAGTTCTCCAGAAGTTGTGGTTTCAAAATCATGAATAAAATCATTGTTTGAGCGGAGTCTTGACTTTCAATCATTATCTTCGATATGATTGTTTTTCTATCATGTGTGGATTGGGTTGTGTTATCCTATGTGGATTGGATGGTACTTTTTTGTGTGGACTAGATCGAACTTGGGCTCAGATGTTGGAGCCTAACTAGAATTGATGACTTAGGTATATGTATGGTAATATACCTAAGTAGGGTTGGTTGCTACTTCGTGATTGTATCATTCCATTTTGGTTTATCCTTCGTGGATTCTGGGAGACCATTGGAGGTCTCGGGGTCCCCACTGAGTAGCGTATACTGACCACTGCATGGGGTATTCCTGCACTCCGTTGTGTTGGATGCAGATGAAGGACATCGCCGATCGAGGTAGGATGTCGTGTAACTGGACGGTACCTGGAGGTGGATCACTAGATGAGACATACACAGAGCGGACGGCTGGAGACGAGGAGTGGAGGAGACTATCTGTACCCACCCTTCAGGTGGGATTTCCCGAGGACGGCTCTGTTTTTCTGCTTTCCTTTTTCTGGAACTGTACACTCTATTCATTTGTACTTTACTTTCAGTTGGGTTTGTATACTGGCCCATTTACTTTCCAGCACTTACTATTGTACTCATCTTACTTAGTGTTCAATTCTTCCTACTTACTCTGTGGTGTTTGTTTTCTTACATAAAGGCAATGCCTTCCCTTATATCGGGATTTACGCCTTTGGTGCTAGTCTCCAGCCCTTGGCCTATGGAAGGAGGGTTTGGGGTAGTCATAACATGGGACCTGAGGATGGGTCGTGACAAATAATTTTGATTAAAATGTGTGTTTTCAATTAAAATTTTGTCTTTTTGTCTATTAATTATTAATATGAATGTTATTAGATAAACACCAAAAATTTATCCAAACTAATTTTTTTATCCCTATTCTAAATAAGTATTTAATTTAATCAGATTGAATATATTAAATTGTCAAATATTGGATTTAGAAAGGGCTCACCTTTAAAAGACGGAAAAATTGAATTTTTTTAAAAAAATAATTCTGTTATCTGAAAAATTGAATTTGTCCCTATATTATTTCTAATAATCACTAAATATGAATGCTTAAATTATATGGGATATATATAAAATTCAAAATATGGTTATTAATATTCATAACCGCTTTTTAAACGGCTAGATTGATAGGTTGTGGTGCGCTTGAACTCGGTGTTGCATAAATCAGACGCTATTGTATTATTCAAAGAGAAGCATACCATGGAAGCTTGGGGTGTTAGATTATTCTCTCCATCAATAAGTTATGTCATCACAATTTGAAATTTTTAATCGTAAATAAATGGTTTAAAAAATAGGAAATATCATTGTAGAAAACCCACATCAGAAATAGGGTTTATAAAATGTAGTCTTATTTAGAGGGAGAGGGAAATGAAAAAGTCACAACCAAATTAGGATTTCGAATAGGAGAACACTGGTGTAAGTTATAATTGGATAAAAACACAAATATTTATAGGTGGTAATCGAGGCCATCAATCAAAAACAAGTAAATGGAATATTGATGGCCTCAAGGCCATAAATCTATGGTGAATAACGTAAGGTATTAGGATAACACATTTTTGGGTTTAAGATTCAATCCTTAAGGTTTAAGAATCAATTTCTTCATAGATTAAGAAAAGAAACATGATAAGTAGAGTTCTATCCTTTAGCTAATTCTTACCAAAAAGTCATCTTTCATTCTAAATGATGAGTATTCAAGATGACTTGGTCACACATGAAGCGCTGGAATCAACTTATAGAGAATCACATAATCCAAAAAGGATGAACTATATATTTACCTTGTCATTATAGATTAACTGAAACCCAAATGGTTAGTAAAAGATAATATGATCGCAAAAATGATAACCCTTTAGAGAAAGAAATACTAATCTTAATTTCTAAAATTAAACAAACAATACCCAATGTTCAATAAATACCATTAAATAAAAAATTGTCATTAAAATCCTCTAATATATTCCATAATAATATTGACACCAAAAACCCAAAATAATTTTATTACGTAGTCTTCCACATTAAATTGTATATACAAATAAAATAAACTACTCTAAAAGTCACATACTTAAATGCAATTTAACTAATAACATATTAAATATGATAGGTTAATCATTTCCATAAACAACCAAAATCACTATAAATCCAAAATAAAAACATAGATAAAAATTACATATTTCTCCTCAAATTAAATCCCATAGAATTTTGTTTTCCTTAGGCATATAGTGTTCCCAATAGAGTGAACGTCTTCCAATATAACATATATCACTTAATAACCTAATCATTTCTTTACACCAAGGATATCCATTTGATAAAACATAAATCAAAGATCAACTTATTATTGTTCAATAAAATCATTTAACTAAAAATAATTAGTCACACTAACCAGGGACTTCACGTTGTCCAGTGGTAGGCAATAAATCCCAGTCGCACTTTGGTTGTGGGCTCCATTCCCACATCTCTATTCGACATGATGGGTTCTCACGTGGTCTGTATGTTGTCATTTTTAAAAGATTATATTTTATAACATTCAAAATATGAGATAAATTCCTCAAAATAACCATAACATAATTTTACCACAAATGTTATCTGATACCTCACATTTTCATCCCAAAAATTAATAACCTTTAATTTCCCAAAATTCAAGGATAATAGAAACTCAAATAGTTATTTATAACTATATTCACAAAAGAAATGATAATTCTTCCTTGAATAGAATTTTCACATAAAAAAGTGGAGGGATACACATAGAAGAGAAAATTATTCCAAATTAATCCCATCACTAAAGATCACTAATAATTTTAAACATTACTAAATCCATTTATTTCCACATAGGTTCTTACATGAACATGATTTATTCTTATAGAATAGAAAATTTTATCGGGTAATGCCTAGGCCCCTACATTTATGGAAAATGACTGTAAATGGGTTCTTGGGATCATTTTTATTTACTTCCATAGTACCCCTCTTTTTTCCTCAGAAATTATTTACTTTATGTCCTTCTTTCCCACACATAAAGCATTTCTTTGTCCTATTGAGACACATTCCTTAGTGTCTCCTTCCACATTTCCTATATGATAGAAATTTAGATTTCTTTTCTCCATAGTCTCCATTGTTGGAGTTTTTATTATTCACCCCCTTTATATTTTTTTAAGATAAGGAGATGGTTAATATATATATTATTGATCATATTTTTTGAGAACTAATTATGAATGAACACGATATCTTTTATGACTATCAATATTCAATTTCGTTGGACATTTCCACGACTATTCCCACCATGTACATCATGTTCAATGTTACTATGACTTCCTTGGAATACAGTAATTTACTATGACCTGAAAAAATTTTGTGAGTACAAATAGTCATAAAATCCTTTAGAGAATATCATGACACCTTATTTTCAATCTAAAACACCTTATGATTAACCAAGGATAATTATTCTCATCATATATTAACATCCCTAAAATCAGTTCTAATGAAAATTTCAATTATCCAAGTTATATCCACCGGGAGTATCGTTACCAAGACTGCATTAGGGCCCATTGTTGTGCACCCGGTTCCGTTCGAGTTTAGCCAATGTAGTGTTTTTCGGTTTTACCCCTAGGTACATCAGGGCCAGAGCCACCTCTACCTGGTAAAATCCATATTGGGGTGTATTATTTGAAAAACTCACAAAAAATTTACATTACCAAAATTTTTGGATGTTATTCTATACTAATCCCCAAAGAATATCTTAGGTTAATGTTGTCTAATCATAGTTTTTATAAATATTGGTTTAATGGTTTGTACTAAAGTTCCTATGATACCAACTGTAACGCCCCAGCCCTAGTTACCTAGAGTCAGTGCATTATTACATATCATTGGAATGATCATAAGACATAAAGTCCAAAAATATAGATTAGTTTAGTAGAGTTGGACGTTCTAGATACAAACATAATATTTACATTACAACATGAAATAACGAAAACCAACATTCTGTCCCCTTGGAACACACTCATATCCCTTATCCTATTTCTACAGGTTAATCATGATATAGTTCTTCACATCCTAGAAAAAGTAAAACATAGAAAGGGGTGATCTCAGATGCTCAGTAAAGATTACAGTACAGCGGGATCATTCATAAATAAGCATAAAAATTTAAGGCTATGTATAAGACTAAAACCAAAGACTTTTAAACATAAATTTCAGTATAATATGGAAAATATAAATAAAATAAGTCTATTTACATATTCACATTGATATTATACTAGTTGAATAATCTCATGTAATATCAATAGTTAATTACATTATGATGGAATGCATAATTCCGGACATCATAACAACATAGTAATGGCCTAATGCCAAGACTACTAATAATAATTTTGTCAATGCCTTGTGCAAAGAATCTAGTTGGCTCATGAGATCTAATGATGCATCAATGAGCTGTAAACGTATCCACCAATCACTTACTATGTCCAATGCATTCCTCATATGAAAATTTTGAAACATTATCTAAACATTTGTATTAAAACTAGTATACGAAATGAAAATAATTTAACCACAACCCATGAATAGTATAAAAATAGAACATCCAATTTCAAACATAACTAATTCAATACAATATGGATGATTGTATTATAATAACTTAACCTTAATCGAGAATAATGAAGGATATTGACATAGATGAAAATAATCATAAAAAATATTTGAGATAAATATCCCCCTTTTTCTTGAAAACGTTTAAAAGTATCACTATTTATCAAGAAGTCTTTTAAAATATGTTTTTGAATAAATTGTCCCATACCACTATGAAACATTTACAAGGAAATTTAATTTTATAACATTAATGTACATGTAAATAAATCCTTAAACCAATTTTAAAACAAGGAAATTAATGAGAATGATTTAGAAGAATAAATCATTAAAACATTTTAAATTATATTTTAGTTATAGTTACTAACCAAATGAGAGACGCTTTAATAAAAATAATTGAGTTAATAAAATCTTTATAATATCGTGATAATAAATGGATTAATGATATACTATGTCAAATTACAGTCTATACACCATATAAAATTTAATTGGCGCATAACAACAACGAAGTCTTAATGGAATGTAATTTGAGATGAACTCCCTTATAAAGACAGTATCCATAGGTTAAGGATAAATCCATGACATAATTATGTATGAAAAATATAAATACTCACAATATGATTTGATATTTAGTGTAAATCAATCAGAGTACATTCACACGTATTATTGTAACAAAAACACCAATGACTTGGATGTTTAACTCAATGAATAGAAGTTGAATTAAAATTACTCTTATCATGTTCATATCAATGAAATTATAATTTATCAATGGAGTGATTATGTGTATCAAAATTATATCCACACAAAGGCGAGTGGAAATTACTACATATGAAAATAAATAGGGATTTCACACATAGTCTTGGAGTAAAATAATAAATGATGTATGCGTAAAACCCAATGAGTGGAAATTGAAATTTGAATTTCACTTACCGAATTTGTAAATTATTTAACATAAACCCCATTAAATAAGGGTAATGAGATGATGATATAAATACACATAAATTATAATTATATTAGAAAATGAATAAAATCATGGGATGTACGTATGCCAAACAAAAGGTAATAGAGGCAAATATAGCATGAATCTCCGGGGAATAAAAGTGATATGAAAATCCCTTACCTAGTAATTTTCTCTAATTGAGGGTATGTTAACCTCTTGTATAATTGAAAAAATAATAATTATTAAATTTTAAAAGTACTATATACCTAAATATGATATCATATATGTTATTTTAATATTTTATTGTTAATAATACTCCATTAGTATCATTTTTTCGGGTGTTAACTAATTCATTTTTCTGTATATTTTTTGTTACTTAAGTAATGTTTTTTATGGATCAGATGTATTTGATTCATATCCTGAATGATATTATGTTCGATGAAAATATTTTTTAATCATAAAATGATATTTATTATTGAATGGTTACGGTGGGGAATGGAACACATCATGTTCGTGGAGATGGTAATCCATACGTATGCATGAGCGACAATACCATTCTATAAATGGTGAAATCATATCAAATTAGATAGTATTTCATATATAAATAATAATTTACATGTTATATTTATTATTTAAATTAATTATAATAATTATTATACCCATCCAAATAATTAAGTGTTGAATAACAAACTACACCACAATGTGGAAATGGTAAGCCATACGTACTCATGTATGGTGACTTCATAATTCATAGGATGGATACAATAATGAATATGATTGTAGCATACTTATTATAACATAAAATTATTTATAATTTACTGAGTTATTATTTTGGTATGGAAACAAAAAAATAAAGTGGAAGTGGAAGAAGAAAAGAACATTGAAAGAGGTGATGAAATAATTACCTCCTTTTAGGGGGCTTCCTTTTGATTTGATCAAAAGGGCTCCATAGGTATTCTTTCTTATCAAAGTAAGGCCTATAGGATGACATGAGGGTAGTTTGGAGGATATTTGAGTAGGTTTTGAATTCTCCAAATGGATTTGGGTGTGTGATTGTGAAAGAAGGAGATGTACCTTTTTATAAGAAAGGTGATGGTCACTCTAGGAAAACCTTGAAATAATATTTTATTATACAATCATATTCAGTTTATAATGGCTCCAAAAGGATTTATTTTGAGGATAAGGTGGGGATGATTCGAAAACCACTATATCAATTGGTTTTAGATAGGTTTATGTCACCATATTAACCATATATTTTATATTTATCTCTTGCTTAAATAGCTTAACATTTATCACCTCTCCTTGTATTTTTATATTTTATGGTTGATAAACATACTATAAAATGCCAAAAACCCCAAAGTGGTTCATTAATGATAGTAATATTTTTATATAAGTCCATTGGACGAACTTTATATTTTTAGGATTTTTCATATTATTTAATAATATAGTATTTTATTTAAAAACTCATTTCTGTCAATTTTGACATTATATAGTATTCAGTTTTTGTGAAAGTCATAAAAATATGATTTATTTGAAAAAAATAAACATAATCAACACTAAAATGTATTATTAACGTAGAAATTTTTTTGAAATGCATAAAAAGTCTCAATTTACATTTATTGTAATATTTATAATATCAATTATTTGAAGCATTCATTAATAAGGTTATTACTGCATCATCATTGTGTCGTACAGAAAATTAAATATTTAATGAAAAAAACATATAAATAAATTACCAGGATGTAGGTAATTTTGTTATATTTCTAATTAATATTTATTATTGAAATTATCTTATGTATAACCCTTTAGTAAAAATGTTTTAGTTATCAAAATTTGAATTTAACACTTTTAACTCTTCTTTAAATAAAATAATAATAAATGTCCTCATATAATCCATGTGGACCCAATAGGATAATATTTTACCCCTAAGGTTGAATTTGATCGAAATACACATATCCAATAAAATTAAGAGATGTGTTAGGGTAATTATAATTTCATTTTTTCCTTAATTACCCTATTTACTTTTAACCGTCGTAAATAAAATTCAAAAATTACCATTCACAAAAAATTATTTTAATGTTATGGAACCAAATTTTATGTTATAATGTCAACAAAGTACCTTAGAATTTTTAAATTCAATTCACAGAATCAGTAATATTACACTTTATGCATATTTGCTATTGTGCATAGAAGGTAGGTAAAAGACGTTAAAAAATTCAATAAAATTTTATACATCTAATTTTATTATAAAATGACTCCAATGAATTATAGTGACCTAATATAGGTATTTTTTATCTATTATGAAATAAAATAAAAATAAAATAAATAATTATTTTAATAAAAAGTTGACTTTTAAACAATAACACATTGTTTTTCGCTATTCATAAAAATTTAATGTTTTCAAAATAATACAAAAAATTCAAAAAAAAGCTAATTTTGGTATACCCAATACTAAAATGATTTCTATTTTACAAAATTCAAATCATATAATTTTCATTAATTAATTTAAAATTAATTCCAATATGTAAAACCAGAAAGTGAGTTTTTGAGAAGTAAAAACTATCAAAAGATTGATTTGTGTTTATGCCTACTTTAAAATTGCAATTATTTCCAATGACCAAAATTGTATTAAATGATAAAGATATAATCTAACTATACTTTAAAACCATTAAAATGTGTTATTTAACACTATAAATTATTTTAATAAAAAGGATCTTTTCAATTAAAATTTAGCATCTTTCACTATTCAAAAAAATATGAATATTATCCGAAATAACCAAAAAATTATCCAACTAAATTTTTATGTCATGATTCTAATTTATAATTTAATTTAATCAAATTTAATATATAAAAGGTTCAAATATTGGATTTATAGAGGGTTCTCCATTAAAATGTGGAAAAATTTCATTTTTTCAAAATAATTCATTTATCGGAAAATTTGAATTTGTCCTTATATTATGTCTAAGAAACACAAAAGTTAAATGTTAAAATTAAATGGGATATGTATAAAATTTAAAATATGGTTTTTAATATTCATAACCATGTTCTAAATGACTAGTTTGATTGGTCGTGGTGTACTTGAACTGAGTGTTGCGTATATCGAACACTATTGTATTATTCCAAGAGAAGCGTATCGTGGAAGCTTTGGGTGTTACAGTGGGATAGAACTCAGTCTAAAAATTTTATGAGGAACTTTAGTACGTTATACCAACTTTTTAACTAATGATCAATCATTGTGTATACAAAGAACACTAAGGTTTTTATAACATTTCTGAGTGATAGGTTTCACCCATCCCCCAAAACCATATTTGATCAATTGACAAGAAATACATGCCTTGTCCAAGTGGCGAGTTATTTCCCTTCAATGAAACCGCAACCTTTATCAAAAAATAATGGGAATAGTAGTGTGGAAGTACCAAAAGAGGAAAAAAAAACACTATTCTCCCCCAATAACCTTGGATTCGATGAGAACATTTTATTTAAAACATTAAGAATTTCATTAAATGATCTTGTAATAAACCCATTACAAGAAACTAGGTGTTACAAAAAACATGACATGCCTCATTATAACATTTTACCCACAAAACCGAATGAAATCATTTTAAGAAAACCTTCAGATATATCCTTAACAATCATAACAATAAAAAAACAAAAATTAAATAAAATATCCATTTTAAAGTATAGAAATTATTATTTAAACATAAAATATTTGTTTCACAAGATACTGCAAACCTTTAACTTAGGTAAACTAATCGACTAATGGGGAAAATAACTTAGAACATCAAATAGAATCCTAGAGAGAAAATAAAAAACATATACATAAAAAACCATTCTGTAAAAATATTAAAACAAAAACTGTATTTCATTATGTCCTTGTAATAGAGAAACTAAAGAAAAATGGTTGAAAAATATTAGTGGGTGGAAGAGAATACAATTAATTTTATGAATCTAGATGAAAATGGGTGAAATTGTACCAAAAAACACACCGTAATGGAAGAGGGAATAAGACCATGTATGGGGACCTTTATAGTCAAAATGGGGTGAGAAATTAGAACAAGATATGATAAAACATATGAGAGAAACATTTACATTTCAAACGTTATATTTTCTAGGATGTTCGTACATTTTGGCCATGATATTGTTTCAAATGATGCACCAACCATTAAGTCAGGACTCCCTCACTAGGGCACTTGAACGGTGGCCCCCAACATCTTGGTAAACTAGGAACCAACCATGTGCTATATCTCTATTCAATTTAATCATGTGGAATATATTTTTCTCATGTTTACTCTTAATCTTGACCTTGATTTTAGGGAACCAATTTTTCTTTATCATTATAAAATTTCCAACAATAAACCATAAAAGGAAAGCGTAATTACAAAATAAGGAAATAAATGAAAAAATTACTGAATTTGAGACTATGGGTATAATGACTATTGTTTCCTTTCTAATTTATCACATTTTTTATGCTCCACCCTTACATTCTTTTTCTTCAAAACATATCTTTTTTTTGTGCTCAGTAGTCTACATCTTCCCCTAGTTTCCATTAAAAATATAACATCTATTGAATTATTTCTCTATGTTGATGAAAAATAATAATGTATCATCATTTCATGAAATAATTTGATAAAAAAATCCCCACTATAGTGTGCAATTAATAACATAAAAAATAAGGCCAATCAAGCTTTTTGGATTATGTAAATAATTCACAACATGCCTAGATAATCATGTAAAGATAGCCTTGTAAACAAAAACACATTATTATTTCTTATAATTTCAATAAATAATATTTTCTAATATTTAAGAAAATTTACTTCAAGTAATGTATTTATCAAATAAAATCACATTAATTTTTTTACATTACATTCTCTCTATATCATCATCTACCTTAGTATTTTTAATTGAATACCACTACTGAAAAATATTTCAGTTAAGTAATATATTTACAATATAGTATTATCCCACATAATAATTCCTAAAGCTAAAAATATCATTTATATAGACTTGATCCATTTCATTTCTAACTATAGATAAGTATTTCCATTAGATTTTCTAGGATTATATTGCATGAAGTGGTCCAAAGTAATTGCATAATGCTATGAAGAAATCAATTTCTCTATATGGGTAATGATGTTGGTTATAACTTATGAAAACTATCTTAATGTAGTAAGAATATTTGCATCTACTATTTCATCCATGCTTTCCTACACTAGAGATAAATCAAAATCTTTATTACAACTTTTGATATATTTCCCATTTTTTTAGATAGTCCAACTCTAAAATCAATGTCATAAACATAATTTTCCCTTGAACTCAAAAATATCGACCCATAATAGAAAAAATTTCCCACTTTAAAAATTTTCATGAATATTTTTCAGGGTTCATCATAAATATTTTTATAACTATATTGATTTAAAATTTAGTTTCTAAAGGTCATAGTAAATCCAATTTGAAGCCAACTGTAACAAACTAAACTCAAGTAACCCAAATAAAATTTTTTATATATTATATTGTTACAAGATTCAAGCGATTTATTCAGTTAGGACCAAATAATATAATGGTCATGGGAATATATATATTAAATTATTTTGATATTACATTTTAAGGGAAAAAAAGAATACAAATTTCTTGAAAACACCATAATTATACTTTAAAATCAATCAAAGAATGCTTCATGGAACCCCAGTGAAAAGAAAAAAAATAATGGGGGACATATTTTTTCTAGTAATGGGATATATATACCAAAATATGTCCTAAATATCTATGTCATAATGATTAAGGTAGAGTAAATAATCGATTAATATTCCATTTTATCAAAAACATGAGAATGAAATTTATCCATGGGAGATATAAATATAGTAATCATAGTGAGAATAATAACCTATATTACAAGTTGTACTGAATAATTTTAAAGGTTTAAATTTTAACATCAGGGCCATAACCAAGATCATTCAATATTTTTCTATCAAATACATTAAATATCCAAATAAAACCAAAGTATACTAAATTTATTTTCTCATGAGACCAATTGGTGCGTAAAGGGGATATATAAATTTAGGCCTCACTCATCAATTGAATATGTAACACCCTATGATTTTATGAGATATATTTCTTTTAATTTCATTGATTTCATCTGTTGTACTATACACTACGATTATCTTGATCTATACACAACACCGTATTATCTTTTAGTATACGAAATAATGATCCTGGCTTTTTTTACACAAAATTTCATTCTCTTTTGATATAATTTATTTCAAAAAATAATGAGTATATGTGATAACCCAATATTATAACCTAGCTATTATAATCGCTAATATAAATGGAATTAACATATTTTAAAAACTATATAATTGAAAATATGTGAGTCTATAAAATAATAAAATCACTCTTTATTGCTTTTGTAGTGAAATATATATGTAATATATTTAATAAAATGTTTAAAATCCATCTTATATGTTTTATATGTATTATATAAGAAAAAAAATTCAATTTTACAGATAAAGTGAGGGGTTTTCTAAAAATGTAGTTTTCCACCTTTTGATGGGTAAACCATTTTAAATATAGTTTTTAAAATTTTTATAAGTTTTATTTGACATAATAAACCTATTCATTAGACTTGGGACATTAAAATTTACCTCAGATGAAAATTTGGTGTTTTTTGATGAAATTCAAATTTTAATTAACAGTGAAAATACTGTATTTTAATTCAAAACTACATTTTTCCCTAATTTTTTTATAGGTATATTAGATTGTTAATTTTTTCTAATGTATAATAGAAATAATTTTTTATGATTTAATCCTACTTTAGTCATTTTATGTAACTTCATATTTAAATTTTACATAAACTCATGAAATTTTTTTGATAGTTAATACTTCTTAAAAAAACGGATTTCTAGTTTTGACAATGGGAATTAATATTAAATTTATTAATGAAACCTATGTCTTTTAATTTTGGAAAAATTGATTCCATATTTGGAATCAGAAGGTCCAAATTCTTTAAAGGGGAAACTTTTATTTTTCGACATTTTGAATAGTAACTTCATTAATTATTTTTATTTTCCATGGTTAAATGGTAAACGAGGAAAATAAGGGTAAAAATAACATTATAATAATATAAATCTGACATAATATGAGTACTAATTTTATTTCATGGGTCATGGGAGACCAAAAAATTCTTATGCTGAGCTTTTGGCATTTGGGAGCCACTTGGGTGTGAATGTGACATGTTAGAATAATTAATTTAAAATAAAGAGAAATATAACAGCATCATGTTTGTATTTACTAAAATAAATTTATGGTGGGGTTATATAATTTATCTCCTTGAATATAAATATTAATTATAAATATAAATACAATTTATATATCATTGTATTTTATTTAAAATTTTTATACACTAAATAAAGTTATTTATTTCCTTTACAATGATGATACAGTGATTATTTTATTAATGAAAGATTCAATTAAATGATATTATAAATATTAAAATAACGGTAATTTGAAACCTTTGATTCCATAAAAAAATTTATGGATTTTTATGACATTTTATATTTTAGATAATTTAGTTTTTTCGACTCAATCAAGTTGTTATATCTTTAAGAAAAAATCAATTACCAAATAGTGTAAAAATTGACATTAATGGGTATATAAAAAACTATTTTTTTAAATCATGTAATAGTGATAAAAATCTACGATTCATCCAACTAACTTAGATAATTGTAAAATTTTCATTAATGATCCATTTTATGTTCCGTTGTCATTTTATTGTAACTATATTGACTATATAGTGCAAAAATACAAGAAGACATGGTAAGAGTTAATTTATTAAATTAAGTGTTAAATGAAAAATATAACATTATATTTTTGACCTAATCATTTATAAAACCTATTTGTAATGATTATTTATACCCATAATCATCTTATAATAGAAATATAAAACTTTTTAAATATGATAATTCAAAAATAAATTTATAATAAAATAATATTTCATGACATTCCTAAAGTTCCCCTCCTCCCTCTTATAAAAGGCCACAACCTCTGCCAACATACTCACACCTCTTAAGTCCCCAGGATCGCAAAAAAATATACTCAAATAATCTCCCCACAAACCTAACTTCCTCATAGTGTCCACACTCTAGGCATAAATCCTTTATAATGAGACATTTTGTACAAATCCAATGGATATACTTGAAAAAGAGGTTATTGTTTTATCACCTCGTACAAAATTATTTTCTTCTTATACTTCACCTTCTCTTGTTGTGTGAATATAAAAGTAATAAATCTAGTATATTCTAAATGATTATATTTTATTGTAATTATGGGAAAAACTAATTCCACCTTTTATCTATCCTATGAAATATAATATCACCATCTGTGGTTATGTACGGCTTTCCATCTCTATGTTCCGGTGTAATTTTTTATTCAACAATACATAATTTGGATCGGTTAAATGATGAGTTAAATGAATTTAAATAATTAATATTACTTTATATATGTTTTAATTAATCTACCATCCAATTATATACCGTTTAATCATTAAGGGAATGATATTGTCGCTCGTGTGTACGTAAAACCTACCATCTCCCTGATGTGATGTGATTTATTCTACATGATATTCATTAAACTCTGATTATATACATTAATGGAATGATTAAATATGATATATATTATACTAATATAACTATATAAATGATCTAACTATATTTTATGAAGTGTAACATTAACTTATCCAAACAAACATGCATAATAACAAAAGGTAGTTAAAATCAGAATAATGAGCGATAATGAAATGTTACTAACAAAGGATGAGAATATAATCATATATGATATCATAAAAATGATTATTAAAATTAATAAATAAATAAAATTATTTATATCATTATACAAGAGATTCAAATACATACGCAGTATATCAAACCTAATATAAGGGTTAATTTTTCAATCTCATTATTATCTTAGAGTGATTATACATAAATATTTATATATATATATATATTTATCATCCACGTTTTTTAACCCAAATATTTAATACCATTTATATTCTTCTACAATTGTTTAATTTAAATTTTACCCATTGGTTAATTTTAACTAAATGGTAAGAAATTAATATTTTTCCGTTATTCAATATGATGTACTTTTTGAATTTTCCAACAAAAGTATGAGGATAATGTTTTTTTAACTTATAAGACATTAATAGATTCTTATGATTTCATAACACTTTATTTACATGAATATTATTTATAATATTTCTATTTTACTTTACATTAAATTATTTCCTTTTAAAATTTCATGGCATTTAGAGAAAAGAAAATGATTTTGAATAAGAAATGATATTTTCTTTCAATGATTATTTCATGTATTTAATAAAAAATATTTGTCATCTAAGATAAAAAAAGTTTACATTTCTATCCCTATTATTACTTTATGTTATTTTATTATGATGTAATTTTTTATGAAATATATTTATTTTATATTTATTATGATGGAATGATGTTTAAGAAATCCATTTTTTTGTTCCTTGGGTTCTGCTATGGCGAATGGTTTAAGTTTTTATGGCACATGTAAAAATTATTTCACTAAGATATTAGGAGGACCTATATCTCCCTCAAATTAATTGGGTAAATTTTTATATCTCAAGAGATTGAAATGAATGTAATGGAATGTAAATATAGTTCAGTAATATAGGGCTAAAATGGCATGAAAACCCAGTTCAGTAATGGACTTTGACCGCTATGATGGCCATGTGTATGTGCCTAGGAAAATAATGAACGGATTTTCTATGCTTATGTGTTTACCACAATTTTATTTTTTATGCAAACAATATGTCATCATGATCTATTTCCCTGTATGAATAATTACTTAGGTACTTCCATGATTTATTTTATAACTAAAGATTTTGATTTTCAAATGTTATGTTAATGTTTTTACATTATTATGTTTATTTTTTATATGATTTTTTCCATGATTATTCTTACTAATAAATTTAGATCACCCTTTTCATATGTATTATTTTCACCATGAAATAATTTATGGTTTTAGGTAGGAAAAATAATGGGAAAGATCTTATGGGATATGTTGATTGTCTTCCACCAAGCTAGAAGAATGAATTTTGAGATTCCAAAAAACTACCCTAAAACTATCTTTGTGTGTCCATTTTTGTAATGTACTAATTATTCTGCAGATGAAATTTAATTTCCATGTATGTCATGTTTTGGTAGTTAGAGTTGGTATTAATGGGAAGGATTTTTCATCCTTTGGAAGCATGGTTTTTTAAAATTTTCTAAGATCACTATAGATATTTTTAAGGAAATATCTATGTATTTCCTATGGATAAGTAAGGTATATGGTACAATTATATGGTATTTGGGATAATCATGACTAACCTAGGGTAAAACTGAAGATATCATAGATTGTAATATTATAAATAATTGACCTTACTTATGTGTTTCTAATCCTTGATATTTATATATCACATATTTCTTTCTAGTATTAGTCAATATCCATAACTACCTAGAACATAGTTAACAATTGAATATTTTAGATTTGAAGTGAAAGGGAATTATTAATTTCAATTTCCTATGTGGGAGCATCATGAAGAGAATCATAACGATGGTAAGAGTATTGTTCATACTACTGGGGATAAAGTGATTGTATACAACATGTGAAAGGTATATGATGTTATTCTCATATTTTTTAAATTAAAGATAAGAAGATTTATTTGCATAAACCTTAATACTTGATTCATAATTTATAGATGATAAAAATGATGGATCCTTAGTAATGGTTTAAGAAAAAAGTTGGACGATTAAGGTGTATATGTTTCTGAATTCAACGATTTTGTTATATGAACCGTTAAATATATATGTTTTTTAAGAATATTTTTTCATTATGGACATTAAATGATATGTTTAATAGTTATAAGGTTCCAAAATATTATTTAAGGGTATGGTGTTATACTTGTAGAACATTTGACTAAGATAAATATAACCCTTTATGTTTCTCTTTTGTTAAGATAATGAAGTTTAGATAAAGATATGATGGATTTGAATAAGTAAATTGGATGATGCATATTTCTTGGTAACTAATAATGGAGTTGTTGAAAAAATTATTATTCTATCATTGATGATGTATAAAACTTTTTTGGAGTTAATGAATTATACCCTATGTTTGGTAATAAGGAGACAAGCATGTTTAAAAAAAGGATATATGATAATTTAGGTTGTTACAATGACTCAAGAGAATACATGATGAAGGTGTTAACATTTTTGGAATTTAACCAACCAAATATAACTTATTATATATGGGCGATAAATTCAAAGATGAGTTTGTGAAAGTTTTTATATTGTTTTTGATTTCATATATTAGAATGATTGTATAGTTATTAATTTGTTGGAAATTTTACGACAATAATCAGGTAATGTTTGTTAGAATAAAGTATTTTCTCACCATATATGGACTTATGAATGTATGAAAATATGTTCTAACCTTTTTGGAGATATATTGAATAACCTGTCATTATATTTACATATCTCATGATCTTCTACCACTTAGAGAATGAAAAATTCAACATAATTTCATTAAATTAAAGATGACGTGGAAATTGGTCAAGGAACGAACAACAGTGATAATTTATTGGAATTAAGTATGTATTTATTCTCATGTTATTCCACATTAGGGGAAGGATCTTGAAAACCCAAAATTTTATCTTAGTAAATTCTTATCTGATGAATCATATTGTCCTTTAAGTCATCATAGATTTATGGGTTTCGTGTTTCTAACATTCACCAAATCATTCTCTCTAGCACTATCCATCAGAACATAATGGTTACATTTTTATTACAAATCCATGTTTTCAATTCCTAGCTATGTTATCATGTGGTGAAACCCACTGAGGTTTTACTTTGGGTAATTGTTATGTTTCTTACATTGTTTTTTAAAATGATATTTTAGTATTCCTTTTTACGATGTGGGTATCTATGAAAGAAACATTCATGTAGTGAAACATTTATAAACCCAAATATTTTTGAGGGAAAATTAATTTTAATTGTGTAGAATGTGATACTCTAATATTTTATGAGATAAATTCTTTTTAATTTCATTGATGTTGTGTGTTTTACACTACACCAAGATTATCTTGCACTATAAACAACATCGTATTAGCTTAAAATATACACGACAATATTCTTGGATTGTGTTAGACACAATTTATAGTAATTTTGATATTATTTATTTCACACAATACTGAATATAAGTGATAAAAAAATATTATAACCTAGTAAATATGTTGGAGGTTATGAATGGTATTAACTTCTCTTTAAAAAAATATTTAAATGAAAATAAGTGATTCTATAAAATAATAAAACCTTTATAGATGTATTTTATTAGTGAAATATATATTTAAGATATTCAATTAAAATTTTAAATTTCATCTTATAATTTTTCTAGACATGATATAAGAACAAATTTAATTTTTCGGAAAAATGAGTGTTTTTCTAAAAATGTCATTTTACCAGCTTTATATGGACAACCCATTTTAAATATTCTTCTTAAAACTTTTATAATTTACATTTGAAATAGTAAACTACTTCTTTGGAAACAAAAAATAAAAACTTAACTTGGTTGAAATTTTGGTATTTTTTGATGAAATTTATATTTCAATGAATATTAAAAAATAGTATATTTTAATTCAAAAATGCCTTACTTAGATTATATTTTTAATTGGTTATAAAATTTAATATTATTTTTTTTTTAATTTAATAAAATTTTCTTCATTGGATGTAATTTCACATTTAAATTGGTTATAAACACATGCCAATCTTTTGATAGTATTTTATTTTTAAAAACTCAAATTATGGTTTTTACAATGGGAATTAATTGTAAATTAATTAATAAATATTCTGTGTATTGAATTTGGAAAAATAGATACCATATTTTTAATCATAAGGTCCAAATTATTTAAATAGGTAACTTTACTCTTGAACATTATGAATAGTAACTTCAGTAATTATATTTAGATACCACGGTTAAAGGGTAAATTAGTTAAATATGTGGAAAACATTATAATAATATAAAACTAACCTATAATGTGTCCTAATCTTATTGGTTGAGTCATGGGAGGACAATAAAATCCATAGGATGAACCTTTGGCTTTTGGGATCCACATGGGTGTCAAAATAACATGTTATAATAACTAATTTAAAGGGAAATATAACATAAACATGTATCATTTTACTAAAACAATTATATAGTAGGGTTATATAAATTATATATTTGACTATAAATATTCATTATAAATATGAAAATATTTCAAAAATTATGGTATTTTATTTATTATTTTTAGATACTAAATAAATAAAATTATTTATGAGAAAATGATGATGTAATGATTACCTTATTAATGAAGGATTCAAATAAATTTTAATATAAAAATTAAAATAAATATAATTTTAATATTTTGATAAAATAAAATAATTTTATTGATTATTATTACATGTTATATTTTAGTTAATGTAGTTCTTTTGAATCAATAATGTTGTTATAGATGTAACAAAAATCATTTACTAAATAGTATCTAAATTTTCATAAATTAGTTTTTAAAACAAATAGAATTAAATTAAATTATATAATAGTAATAAAATAAATTATTATTCCAGATGATTAAATAATGTATAAAATATAATTATTGGTCCACTTGATGTTGGATTGGCATTTTATATTATGTATATTCACTATATAGTGTAAAAATATAAGAGGTCATGGTAAGAGTTAATTAATTTAACGATGGTTTAAAGCTAAAATATAAGGTTAAATTTGTGACCGAAACTTGTCAAAAAAATTGATTAGAGGATTTAGACCCATACTCATAATATCCTTTAAATATTTCACAATAGAGCTATTATAATTCGAAATTCAATTTATAGTAATATAATATTTTCAATCATTGCTAATGTTCCCCTCCTCCCTCTTATTAATGAACACCACCTCTACCCACTTACTCAAACCTCTAAATCCCCCTTGTCTCACCCAAATAATTCTCAAATAATCTCCCAAAACATATCCCGTAATCCTATGGACAACACTTTTTGAATTAATCCATAATTTGGAGAGATTTTGTTTAAATCAAAAAGAGATACTCGAAAAATAGGTAATTATTTTATCACCTCATTCAAATTTATTTTATTCTTCTATACCCCCATATTATATTGTTTCCTTAATAAATTAATAAATTGATTATATTATATTTTCTGAAATTTTATTATAATTAATATACAACCATATACCTCTTTATATCCATCCAGTGAATAATAATATCATTATGCGTGTGTACAAACAGTTTACCGTCTCCACACCATGGTGTAATTTTTTATTCAACAAAACATAATATTGATTGGTATAATGATGCGTATAATGGATTTAAATAGTTAATATAACATTATAATATTTCTCCATAATTAATATAGCATCCAATTCCATAACATTTAACCATTAAGTGAATGATATCGTCGTTCGTGTGTACGTATTCCCTATTGTCTCTATGATGTGATATGATTCATTTTTTATGATATTAATTAAACCACAATTATATACATGAATTGAATGAATAAATATGATATATATTATACTAATATTACTATATAAATGATATAAATATTTCTTTATAAGTGGAACATCAACTTATCTAACAAAACATGTATAAGAACATAGAGTAGTTCATATCCAATTAACGAGTGAAAATGAAAAGTTACTAACAAACAGATGATAATATAACCATATATGATATCATAAAAATGATTATAATTTTCTAAAAAGTCAATAAAATTATTTATATAATTATACTTGTGGTTCTAAAAAATACAATGTATATATGACCTAAGCTAATGTTTAACTTTTCAATCTAATTATTATCTTCGATTATTTAATCATAAATATTTACTAGAGTATATTTATCATCCACAACCATGTTCCCTAAATATATAATACTATTAATTTTAATCTAAAATTATTTAAATTAAATTTTAACTATTGGTGAATTTTTACTAAATGGTATGAAATTAATATTTTTTTGTTATTCGATGTGAATTAGTTTTTTGACTTTTCCTGCAAAAGTAAAAGGATATGGTTCTCAAACATATACAACATGAATGGATTGTTATGCTTCCATAACTGCTTTTTATATGAAGATTAATTTACAATATTTCATGTTTACGTATAATTAAATTATATTATTTGAATTTAGTGAGGCATTTGGAGAAAAGAAAATGTTTTTGGAGAAGGAAGTTTCCTTTGCTCAAGAATTAATTACATTTATTTTACTAAAATTATTTTCTATATATTATAAATTATATTTAAGTAACTTTATATATTATTTCATTTATTTTATTGTGTTTATGATATAATTATTTTTATGAAATCCATTTATTTTATATATTTTTTGATATAATGATTTTTATGAAATCCATTATTTTGTTTATTGGATGATGCTATGGTAAATGGTTTATGTTTTTGTGGTACATGTAAGAATAATTTAATTATGTTATTGGTGGGTACTATATCTCCCTCCAATGAAATGGATAAATATTTATGTATCATGAGATAATCATTACTAGAACTAAAAGTAAATCAGATTGAGTAATACCGGGTTGGAATGGCAAGTAATCCCGGTTTAGTAATGGACTTATTCCTATATGATAGTATTGGATATGATCCACGGCTAATATGGAAATGATATTCTATGCTTATGTGTTTTCCACATGTTTATTTTTTAATGTTTTGGGCCGAATCCTCATTTGTTTTATGCCTTATGTACTGCCAAGATTTATATCATAACTCAATATTTTGATATTCAAAAATATGTTCATGTTTTTACTTACATATGTTTATGTTTTTTATGATATTTTTCATTCAGAGCCTTAATAAGAATTTGAGCTTACCCGTTTCATATGTTTTGTTTTCCCTAGGATATAAAGAATGGTTTTAGGTAGAAAAACTGTTAGGGAAAATCTTTATGGGTGATGTTGATTATATTTCACAATGACATAAGAATTCTTTTCTTATTTCCAAAGAAACTATACTAATACGTTCATTGGAAATATATTTATGTAATGTATTATGTATTATTAAAAAGAAAAGTAATATAAATGTTTGTTAAGTTTGGGCCATTGGAGATGGTATCAGAAAGAATGTTTAGTCAATATTTGGAAAATAAGATTCAAAATCATTAGTAAGATACCTATAGATATTTCAAATGATATGTATAGGTATTTAGTATGGATAAATCCTGTGTTTGTTACAATCCTATGATTTTAATGATAATCCTGACTAAAATAGGGTTAAACCGAAGATATCATAGGTTGATATTTTATAAGGAATTTATCTTACATATGTGTTTCTAATCTCTGATAGGTATTTCTCACAGTTTTTTCATGTATTCGTCAATAGCTAGAACAACGTAGAACATAGTTAAAAATTGAATCTTTAAGATTTGAAAAGTATGATAATTATGAATATCCATTTTCTATTTGGAAAAATCATGAATAGAATCATAATAATGGTACAAGTACTCGTCATACTACTGAAGATTAAGAGATTGTAAACAACATGTGGAAGGTATGTGACGTTCTTCCAGTGTTTTTTACATTAAATTTAAGAAGCATGAGGTTGTTATAACTTATGATAGGATTCATATTTTAGGAAAGACGAAGATGATGCATCCAGATTAATGGTTTAAGAATAATGTTTGATGATTGTGGTGTATATGTTTTGGAATTCAAATATTTTTTTATATGAATCATGAAATATATTAGTGTTTTAAGTATATGTTTTCCATTAAGGATTGGAAATGATATTTTGAATAGACATAAGGATATAAAAACTTATTTAAGGGTAAGGTGATATATTTTTAGAACACATGATTAAGGGATGATAACCCTAAATGTGTCCCTTATGTACAGATAATGATGTTTGGAAAATGATTTTTTGGATTTGAATGAGGAAATTAGATGATTATTGTTTATTGGAAAGTGATTATGAAGTTTTTGAAAATTTTATTATTCTATTATGGATGATGAATACAAATTTTTGGGAAATAATGAATAATCAATAGTGTTTTGTAACAAGGAAACATGCATGTTTTCATTAATGATATCTGATAATTTAGGTTTTTATCGTAACTAAAAAGAAAACATGATGACGGTGTTCACATTTTTGGAATGTAACCAACCAAATATAACTTATGATATATGTGGGATAAATGATAAGCTGATTTTGTGAACTTTTTTATATAGTTATTGATTTTCATCTTTTATAAGGATTTTAAGGATATCAAAATTTTGGAACTTTTAATTTAATCATCGATTGGAGATTGTTAGAATACTGTATTATCTCAATACATATGGAAATATGAATGCTTGATAACATGTTATAAACATTATGTTTAGATATATAGAATAAAATATCATTATATTTATAGATTTTATGATCTCCTAACACTTCGATAATGAAAAATTCAACTTCATTTCTATGAATTAGAGATGAATTAGAAATTGATCAAGGAACAACCAACAGAGAGACTATAATGATATCATGTAGGTATTTATTCTCAAGTTATTCAACTTTGGGGAAAGGATCTTGAAAACAAAAAATTTAATCTTTTTACCTTATTATCCAATGAATTAGATGATTCCTTAACTCACCACAGATTTATTGTGTTTTGGTTGTTAATATTATCCAATCCTAGTTCTCTTTCACTATCCATTAGAACATGATGATTATATTTTTCTTCCATATCCATGTTTTCACTTCCCAATTATTTACTCCTATGTGGAATCCCAAAAATGTGTTAATTTTTGTAACTGTTATGTTTCTAAAATTCATTATTTATAGAATAGATTTAGTATTCCTTTTTACGAATTGGGTTTCGATGAACGAAACATTTATGTAGTGAACCTTTTATAGCCCTGACGTATTTTTGGGGGGAATTAATTTCATGTGGTGTATAATGTAACACAGATATATTTTATGAGATATATTCTTTTTAATATCTTTGATGTCTTTTATTGTACACTACACCATGATTTTCATGCACTATACCCAACAGTGTATTAGTTTGTGTACACGAAACACTATTCTTTTCTTTTTTACACACAATTTCACTTTATTTTGATAGAATTCGTTTCAAACAAGGCTTATTTTATGTGATAACAAAATTTAATAACCTAGTAATTATAATGGCGGGAATGAATTCTATTAACATCTTTTTAAAAATAATATTTAAATAAAAATCATCGAGTCTCTAAAATAATAAAATCACCCTTTATGGATATAATTAGTGATATATATATATGTGTGTATGTGTATGTGTAATCTATACAATTTAATGTTTGAAATTCATCTTATATTTTTTTAGACAAGACATAAGAACAAATTCAATTTTATGGATAAAATGATTCTTTATATAAAAATTTAGCTTTACCGCCTTTATATGGAGAACCCATTTTAAATATATATTTTTAAAACATTTAAATGTTCAATTTGAAATATTAAACCTCTTATTTAGATGTTTTAAATAAAAATTAACCTTGGATTAAATTTTTGTATTTTTTGATTAAATTCATATTTTAATGATTATTGAAAAATACAGTATTTTAATTCATAACTTCATTTTATTCTAATTTATTTATATAGTTATATTATATTTTTATTTATTTTAAAAGTGTAATTTTTTTACATCATTTAACAGAATTTTGGTCATTGGATATAATTTCACATTTAAATGGTATATAAACACATGTCAATCTTTTGATAGTTTTTACTTCTTAAAACCCCACTTTCTAGTTTTGACATTGGAAAATAATTTAAAATAAATTAATGACACTTAATTGTTTTGAATTTTGAAAAATAGATTCCATATTTGGAATTAGTAGTTAAAAATTATGTAAACTAGTACCTTTTACTTATGGACATTATAAATAGTAACTTTAGTAGTTGTTTTTATTTTCATGGTTAAAGGGTAAATTATGTAAATAAGGGTAATAATAACATTATATTAATATAAAACTACCCAATTATGTGTCCTAATATTATTGGATGAGTCATGGGAAACCAAAAAAATCTTTAGGTAAAACCTCTGGCATTTGGTTGCCACTTGGATGTGAAAATGACATGTTATAATAATTAATTTAAAGGGAAATATAACAAAAACATGAATCTCATTACTAAAAAAATTTAAGGTAGGGTTATATAATTGATATATTTGACTATAAATATTAATTATAAATTTTAAAATATTTACTATATCATGGTATTTTATTTATAATTTTTAGAAATTATATAAATTTTTTTTCGGACACAATGATGATGAATTGATTCTATTATTAATAAATGATTCAAGTAAATGAGATTATAAATATTAAAATTTATATAATTTGAAAATATTGATTCCAAAAAGAATTTTATTTATAATTATGACATGTTATAATTTAGGTAATATTCATTTTTTAATAAATAATGGCTTTATAGCTTTAACACAAATCAATTACTAAATAGTGTCAAAATTGACATAAATGAGTTTTTAAAACAAATTATATTATATGAAAGAATGTAATAGTCATAAAAGATTATTCGTCAAAATGACTTATAGAATTTTATAAATTTCATTACTGATCCACTTGAGGTTTTACTGGAAATTTATAGTAATTATATTGACCATATATTTTAAAAATGAAAGAAGACATGGTAAGAGTTAATTTATTTTACTAAGTCTTAAAGCCAAAAATATAATGTTAAAATTTTAATCAAATCCTATATAAAATATAATTCTTGAGATTATTTATTCCCATACTCATATTATCCTTGAAATATATCACTTTTGAGATATTATAATTACAAGTTAAATTTATATTAAAATAATATTTCAGGACATTCTTAAAGTTCCCATCCTCCCTCTTATAAAAGGACATCACCTCTATCCACTTATTCACATCTCTCAAGCCACATGGCTAGTCAAATTTGGCTCAGAAAATCTCTAGAAATACCAACCTTACTCTTATATGCCACACATGTGTAATTAATCCATCTGAATGAGACTTTTGTTGAAATCAATAGGAGACACTCGAAAACAAGATAATTGTTTTATCTCCTCTTTCAAAATTGATTTCTTATTCTACTTACTCTTATTGATATATTTACAATAAAATTTAATAAATAAAATATCGTCTCCATTCTATGAATTTATTATAATTATTGGATAACCTTGTACCTCCTTTTATCCATCAAACGAATAATAATATCATCATGCGTGTGTACGTACAACTTACCGTCTCCACGCCATGGTGTAATTATTTATTTAGAAATACATAATTTGGATTGTTATAATGTTCATTATAATGGATTTAAAAAGTTAATATAAAATTATAATAATTGTTTATAATTAATATACCATCCAATTCTATCCCATTTAACCATTAAGTGAATGATATCGTTGCTTGTGAGTACGTACGGCCTACCGTCTCCACAAAGCGATGCGATTCATTCTACATGATATTCAGTGAACCAAAATATTATACATAAATTTAATGACTAAATATGATATATATTATACTAATATCATTCTATAAATTATATAACTATAACATAAGAAGTGGAACCTGAACTTATCTGAAGAAACAGGCTTAAGAACATAAAGCAATTCATATCCGAATAACGAGTGAAAATGAAATGTTACTAACAAATGGATGATAATATAATAATATATTATATAATAAAAATGATTATGATTTTTTAATAAGTGAATAATTTTTTTGAAATTATTATACATGAGGTTCTGATACATAAAAAGGACCTCAAACCTAAGGAAAGGGTTATTTTTTTTGAATGTCATTGTTATTTGAGATTGTTTATACATATATATTTACTAGGGTATATTTAAAAATCACATCCATGTTACCAAAATATTTAATACTATTTCACTTCATGTTAAAAATTCTAATGTCAATTTTAACCATTGGTTATTTTATTATAAACTATATGAAAGGAATATTTTTTCGTTATTCAATAAGTGGTACTTTTTTGACTTTTCTGGAAAAAGTATGAGTAGAATGTTTTTTAACTTTTATGGAATGAATGGATTCATAAAAATTAATATAACCTTATTTCCATGAATCATAAATTAAAATATTCCATTTTTTTACTTACAGTTAAATACATTTCTTTTAAATTTGTGTGGTATTTTGGGGGAAGAATATTTCTTTTAAGAGAAAATGATATTTTCCTCAAGAATTAGTTACATGAATTTTATCAATATTATATCCATCTAAGATGAAATAGTTTTATGTTTCTACTCTTTTTATTAATTTTATTTTATTATGTTTATGATGTAATATTTTTATGAAATCACTATAATTTATATGGATTATTATGGAATGATGTTTATGAAATCCATTTTCTGTTCCTTAGATTATGCTATGGTGAATGGTTTATGTTTTTGTATAAAATTTAATAATGATTTCATTAGGACATAGTTGGGACATATATCTCCTTCCAATTAATTTAGTAAATATTTAAATCTCATTAGATTACAAGGACTAGAATGGAAAGTATATCTGGTTCTGAAAATATAGGTTTGGAATGACAACTACATCAGATTCAGTAATGGACTTTATCCACTTTGATGGTCTTGGATATGAAACTTTTCTAATATGGAAATAATTTTATATACATTTTTTTCGCTACTAGTTTATGTTTTATTCCAATTCTATATTATCATTATTAATGTTTAAATATGAATTATAACTTGTGTTCAACAAAAAATTTATTTCATAACTTACAATTTTGATATTCAAAAGTTATGTTCATGTTTTTACATTCTTATGTTTATGTTTTGTATTATGTTTTCCATATTTACGCCTAATGAGTATTTGTTCACATGCATTTTATATGTTTTCTTTTCCCCAGGATGTAAAGAATGGTTTTAGGCTCGAAAAATAATATGGGGGATCTTTATGAGAGATGATGATAATATTTCACCAAACTAGAATTAGTAGTTCTGAATTTCCCAAGAACATAATATAATACTATCTTTGCTATTCTATTTTTGAAATGTATTAAGGATTTGAAAAAATAAATGTAATTTCCATGTAACACATGTTTGGGTCGTTAGAAAAAATCTCATATGAATTCTTAATGTATTTAATGATCCTTAAAATTCACTATTATTATTCATTAATAATCAACAAATATATTTATTTGATCAATTATATTAAATATTAATTTATCCCCAGACAATGGAAGAAATTTAATTTAAATATTACATTAAATAATACTATATGTATCAGGGGTATAATGTAAAAAACATTGACATGATAAATATAGCCTTGATAATATTGAACATCTTCACTAAGGAGAAAGAGAATGTAATGACCGGGATAAAGATAGATAGAGAACATATATTCAAATTCCTCAATATCGTACATAAAGAATCAATTGAAATGTAAAAATTAAATCCTCTAATAATGTCAAAATAGATTTGTATATAATCCCATTATTTTTCATTATATTTTATATTCAGTTTATATCCGACCAACATTTTTCAATGTTATTAGCACCAGGTGCATCTGTGTTAGACCCTATATCCAAATGATTTTATCTAGATAAGGATTTAAAAAATTAAATAACAAATATTTACATTTTTAAAATATTAGGAATTTTACTAGATGATGAAATCTTTTACAATTACATTTGTAATTATCATTAAAGAAATAATAAGTATAAATTTTGGAAATAAATTTAAAAACCCCAAAAAAAATTAGAAGCATCAAAGAGAATTTTTTAGAAAAAATATTGATAATAGAAAAATAATTTTGATAATTAATAATTTTCATGAATTTAGGAAAAGGTGATCACTGTTAAATGTTAAAAAAAATTCTTTCCATAAAATTGCAAAAAGATTCAAATGTGTCCCATATGGGAAAATTTTAGAAATATTCCTTTTAATATTTTGAATAATAATTAATTATTATCATAAATTGAATTTAATTTTTCATTTATTAATATAAACTAACTTTCATGAATCAAAATAAAGAAAATGGTAAGAGAAAAAAATCACAACAAAAAATGTGAGAAAAGGATGGATTTTCTTAAAAAATTCTCTAAATATTTATGACAGCAATGAAAATAAAACTGGAATGAATACCTAAAAACTAATAAAAAATAGTGAAAAATAAATAATATTATTTTAATATATAAATACATATAATTTCAAGAAATTATATTTAATCATAATCAAACCATACTCAATGTCACATTAGAACATATTTCCTGACACCTTTAATAAATTTTGAATAAAACCCCCTTGAAATAGAAACATGAATCATAATATTAAATATAAAAATAAATTATAATTATTGTAATAATATTTAAATTGGTTAGTATATAAATCATTTTGATGGAAATATGATCATCATATAATTTTTTAAAATGATGTCAAATTGAGAGGAAAAAACACTTAACTCAGACATCCTATTGGTTGGATGAGCTATAATGTATTGAATAATAAATTAATAATTATTGTAAATTTATTTAATAGACATATTTATATTTATCTTTCTATATATTATTTATCCATAACTCATTTTTCCCATTTACTAACAATACCGTGTTAAATAAATAAATTTTTGGATAACTATTATATTTTTCAAGTACATCATGATTATAGAATTATTGTTTTTGCACCTTGATAATGGTTTCATCATATATATAATTTTATTCATATAATATTTTTCATATTTATACATTAAATATAATATTTATACCATTAATTTAATGAGATAATGAAAAATGAAACATGGTTATTAATTGACGTGGTAGTATGGAGGTAATCATGAGTAGCATTTTCATTTTTTAAATGACAGAAATTAAGTTATTTCAATACTATATTTTCTTTTTAGAACCATAAAAATTTAATAAATATCATTATGTTTCAAAAAGTGGTGAAATATTTTTATATGATATGTTAAATGAAATATATACATTCAAAAAATAATATTTATAAATGATTTAGTGATATTTTATGTCTTATCTCTTTGTTTAACACCCTCAGCAACCCTTTTAACTCGTAACATGGTGAAAAAACTATCCTTGGTAAATATTCAACATGATTAAAAACATAAATATTTCTTATTATATAATTTTAATATTATGATTAATAATAAATAATCCATTTTAAAATATTATATATTTGTTGTGGTAAGAAATAATTTTAATATAAATTAAACAATATTCTTAGAAAAAATTATTTTTAAACATAAAAATTACAATATAATAAAATCATGCATCCAACTGATTATTATAAAATTTATTGGTTTAGAAATAATAAATGATATTTATTTAATTTTATATCTAATATAATATTGATTTTAACTTTATAATTACAAAATTTAATAAATGCCAAAAAATGGTGCATTTATTAAAAAAACCTAAACTTAAGTTTTTGATTTTCAATAATAGGATTTAAACATTATCTAAATAATTTAAAACAATTTATTTTATTTCTTAAGGATATATTATGTATTTAAAAAAGGTTTCATATACATTGAATTCCGTTCTATTTAATGTTGATGTTAGCAAAGTGACAATATTTATAAAAAGAGGATTTTCCCTATGCGCCTATAAATCCAACCATTTCAGTGAAATTTAAAAAAAATCCCTAATATTATTTTGACATCCAAAATAATAAAAATGATATTCATTTTTAAAATTTTAATTCTCAAAATGTAATGTTGGATTATTTTCATGTTATTGTTTCTTTATGATATACTGTTTGCTTACTATAATCAATTATCTAGCATTATTGTTTCTGATTCATTCAAAAGAGAAACATTATCCTGGAAAATATAATCAAGATATATTGGCCCATTATAAATTGTATTACCCATGTATTATCTTATGTAAGGAATGAAAAATATGGGTGACCTTATGAGATTAGGCCCCTATTCCAGGTATGTACAATATGTTCCACTAATATGGGAAACCAAATATATTATAAAACTAATGGAATGGAGTGGCATAATCTATATATAAAAGTTATGAAATGTGTTTTCTATTGAATTATTTTGGATTCATATACGACACAATTGATATGGTACTTTACATAAATTATTAAGTGATATGATTAATGCTGAAGAATACCAAAATCATTAGGGAAATATAGATCTTGGGTAATATTATATACAACTTTAAAATAAAATAGGCCATTATTTTAATGGGAGAGGATTTAATAAAATTATTAAACCATTAATTATAAAGTATAATACACTTGTAATGAATTATTTAATTACGAAGAATTTGTTTTATCCATTTTTTTACTTGATAAAAATCTTATATATTGATAAGATTAATGAATCTAACTACATTGATTGGTATAAAAAACTTAATAGGGGATAATATTCAATAAAAATATTCTTGTGTTATAGAAATCCCATTGTAATCAACTGACTGGTAAAGATGTTCCACAGGATGAGAAAGACACATAATTTTTACACATAATTTACATGATGAACTATCTATAATGAATGTATCCATGGATACTTTTTTTTATAATAACCATGAGAACATGGATTAATTCATGATTATAGATAACCTATAATGACTCAATTTAGAACTAAAATTCAGGTGAGATATAGGGTTTCAATGGAATTATTTAGATGTGAAATGACAATTCAACATTAGTGCCCACTCATGTACTCGGTATTATTGGCCACATCAATGGATTGGAGTGGATGTGGACTTTTTTATGGCTATATCATATTATATAATATATTTGAAAAATAATATTAAAAGTGTTTTTTTGTGAATTACAATACGAATGGGTTCAATAAAGGTTTAACCGATCATATAAATATGTTGAGGGTAACTAAGTTAGACATGGGTGCAACATGATATATTGTTAAAAATGTATTATAAAAGGTTAATGATATAATATATACTAATTTTATTAGAGGTTTATTTAGTTATTACTAGTAATTAAAATTTCATGTTGTTTTTAGTATAGAATTAAAATAGTTTTATTATCATCATAATAGGTATTATAGTTGAAATTTCCAATAATATATAATGGGGTTAAAGAAACCCCATTAAAATTTCTATATTTTATTACTATTATAGAAAAATATTCATATACATTTATTGGTATATGATTCCAATAATTAATTTTACAAATAATGTGAATAAGAATGAGTTAAATACCATCAATGATTTAATAGATAATTAATATAATTTTAGTTAAATTAAAAATTAATTAGATTTATATATCAATGACACGAATGAAATATATTTCCATAAATATTATAGTATTTTTTACAAACGATAGAAATTATATTCCTTTATATTTCTCATATATGATAATATATTGATTGTAAAAAAAATGACTTTTTGAATAAAAAAGAAATGGTCTATTTTGAAACACATAGTTTGTGAATCTAACATTTCAATAACAATGTTTGAAAAGAAAATAATAAATGTGATTTTTCCAAGATAAAATATTTTATTCATTTAATTTGTTAAAATATGACGGAAAATATCCCACTACATAATAGTAATATATTTTATAGAATATATTCTTGTTTTCTGAATATTTTCCAAAATATAAAAAATACCAAATATTATATTGTAATAAAATTTAATTGTTGAATAATTACATAGAATTAAAGATGTTCAATTTATATCACAACATAATATATTTTTTGAAAATTATTTTCAAGAAAATATAATTTCTAATAAGGTAGTAGGGGTGTGTTTGAACATAAAGATGTTATACTTTTAAAAAATATATTATGATACATTGTTTAATTAAAAGAGATTTCATATTTACATCCAAACATATAATTGGGTATATTTTTTAAATACTAAACAAATGAGATGTATTAATTTAATTTTTTTATTAAAATTATTACAAAGAGTAGTTTAAATGTTATTGAATCATTCTATGATGATAAAAACATGAATATAAAATGTATATTATATATTATAAGCAATATTAGTTTTTGACATTGTAAAATTGGATATTGTGAAATAAATAGTTTTAAAATTACATAAAAATAGTTTAACATGGTTATTATGATTCCTAATTTTAATTTTTTTTAAAAATACATTATATATACCATCTGATTAACAATGTTTCGTAGGAGCACTTATTAGATAGAAACAGATATTATTAATTTTTGAATATTTTCTTTATGATAAAATTTAATTTTAATTATTTATTAATAATAATTTTATATTATTTCATTATATTATGGTAGAATATAGATTAATGGTTCTATTAATGATGTTGGTATCCTTCTGACTATTGGAGGTCAAAATCATGTCTCCACCAAATAAAATTACAAAATAGTAATTTAGAGGAAAGAAATATTAAATTTATTTGATAAATCCATATTCAAATGGAAATATAATAATGTTTATATTATATAAAAATAATTAATTAGAACTCATGATTTTTTATGATGAATTTTATTGAGTGTGATACATTTTTGGAAGAAATTAAAACACGACAAGTAATTACATTTTAATAGACATGTTAAAAAGGATAGAGCTATAAAGTGGAATATATTTCCTAAGACTATTTTGTTTCGACATTGAATATGACGAATAAAGGATAACAGAACAAAATTATGAAATAGTATTTTATAATTATGGTGTGATGAATATATATGATGGGGTATGGAATTTTAAAATTTGAACAGATATTTTACAACATATTATGTTAATTTTAGAATATTGAAATCTAATTTGAGGAGAAAAAATTACAACACCATAATTATATATGATATTCAAAAATATAAATTGTATTATAATTTTCTATAAATTTAGAGAGTAGAAAAATGGAAAGGGAATCATCTACTAAAAGGGAAATTCATTTGGATGTATTGGAAATTTAAATATCACAAGATTTTTTTATATAATATCTTATTAGGTACGTATTCCTTTTCTAAAATGAATATATCATTTCATTTTAAAGATAACATGGAGGGGTAAATTATTTTTTCTATGATTTTTTGATGAATTTTAATTATATATATTTTAATTTTTTATCAATATTTCTATTGGGGTTATGAATTTATTTATAATTAAACAACTTCCATATTTAATGGTTTATTATTATGAATTGTGGGCTATGATATTTTATTTTATGAATGAAATGATTTATTGAATTTAATCATGATGTTCATGTATTATTTATTATACAATGATTAAAATTGTTTTTGAGTCAAAAAACTATTAAATGAATTGAATTTGTTGGTTATAATAAAAGATAAATTTAATTATTAGAGAATGAATTATAGACCTATGATTTTTTTTCATTTTATTATGAAATTAATGAAGTCAATAATTAAAGATATTATGGTATTAAATAAATCATAAACTTGGATTAAGAATTTCTATTATCATCCTTCTTAAAAACTCACTCAATTGGTTAAAAATAATTTTCATTATTCATTATTTATATCAAATCAACTAAATAATCCAGGGATCCCATGTCTCTGTGGATTCAACAATTGAAGAATCAAATACTATGTTTTTATATTTTTTATTTTTTAATTACTTTTATAAATTAATAAAAATTATTTTTTAATAAATCAATATTGACTCATGGGTGCTCAATTATGATTCCATTATTTTTGGGGACTAGTTATCATATAAAATTATTTGGATTGATATATTTGGAAGATTATTTTTTATTAAAAATTTATTTATCATTTTTATTATTATTAGTTTTATAATGCTGTAGTATTAATGTTTGAAACTTTTTATGAATAAAAACTCAACATAAGATATGTTTAAATTATCTAGAAATAATATTTTTAGTATGATTAAATTACTCAAAATTGATTGAAATAAAACAATTACGTATACATGGCTAGAGATTATTGACATCAAGAAGTGAAAAAATATATTCAATGATTAAAATCTTGTATTCTAACATAAATAGATTATGATTTACTTTTTATGTGGTGATATGAAAAACTATCACTTTTCAATTGATTATTATGATTTTTTCGACAAATTCATTGATCATTCAAATAATCATCAATTAAAATAAATTTTTAGGGCTATCATAAAATATTCTAAATTTATAAATTTAATATTCTCATAGACATTATGATAATTTCCAATACAATTTATTTTCAAAATATTCAATATAATCTTTACATATTAAATCTTTCATTTCACGACAAGTCAAAATAATCGATTCAATTCTCGGTGTTATGTTTCCTTGCCATATTTTATCCTATATTAAAAAAATCAAAATCCTTGAAATTAATATATATTTCTATAATTCTGACACAAAAAAATTTATAATTCATAGGATATGATAAATTACTTGTCAGGAATAGCGTACCATCACATTATAGATATCTGTTTTTTATTCTAGTGTTTTATAATGATTGGTCTCAATTTAATATATCATTCATAGATATAACTACTAGATAATTTTTTATAATAATATTGTTGGTAGAGACTTATAGTTCAGTAGAAGAAATTTATATCAATAGTTTTCAATGACTTTAAAGGATACCGTTATCAGCGCAAAAATGTTAGCGCTAATAAAGAGTACCATTATCAGTGCTAAAAAAGTGCTGATAATAGATAATTTTTTCAGTGCTAAAATGTTAGCGCTGATAAATGTAGTCTTTATCAGTGCTTTTTTAGCACTAATAAAACCTTAGTCCATGTTTTATAAAGTCGGTGGCACAATGCCCTCATTTTATTGCGACATAAAGCTGTCACGGTACTGGAACTCCGTGACTCCCCTCTACTGCCCACTGAGTTCACATTGCCGGACCTCCGCCACCCTCAATTCTCATTGCTGGACCTCCACTGCCCGTTGAGTTCACATTTATGGACCTCCGCTGCCCTTGATTCTTGTTATCGGACCTCCGTCGCCCGCTGAGTTCGCGTTTCCGGACGTCCACCGCCCTCAAGCTTCGGTTTTCCGGACCTCCGCCGCCCACAACACCCTCGAGCTTCGGTTTACCGGACCTCCATTTAAGCCATGTTTTCCAAATATTTTTTTAATATTGTTCTCTTCTCCCATCACACATAACCATATGATGATTTGGAAGGATATATTTAAAGGATATTTCAGATTGTGATGGTTGTAGGCTACATGATTCATCATTTTCTGGAAACCTACGGATGTTTTAGGTTATTTCCATTTAAAATCCCTTATGTTTCCTTCCATGGTTTTCTTCTTTGGGTGGGTGTTCGAGACCATTAATGTGGTTATTATTCCTTATTGTCCTCTGAATCACAAATTTTTGGTTAGATCTCATTCTTGATGTGTTGGGTGGTCTATCTTTTAAGAGATTAGTTTGCTATCATTGTGAAAAAACCATTCTATATGATCTATTTATGGTTGAACATAGATAGGCTTTTGGTGTGTACTCAAATGACTAGAATTATGATGTCTCTTGATAGAACCAACACTGGGAGGTGTTGGTGTCTACTTCAATGAGACCGTCTATGGGTGACACTCTAAAGTGGGAATTCAAGGTTTCCATCGAGTACTTGATTGAGGAATAAATCCTTTTTAGATTTGTACTTTCTTGTTGTTGGTTGAATCATTGATGGATATTGATTGTGTTATTTCATTTTCATTCATTGGTATGTTTTGGGTGTAACTTTCCATAGGTTTCGAATTATTCTCTTAGTGGTTATTCATGGTTAGTGGTTGTAGACTCTTATTTGGTTGAAGGGATGTGTTCTTAGAATATTTCAATCTTATCTCCCACCATTTTAGTGAAAAGTTAAATTGTTGGGTGACCTATGATAGGTCTCTATAAATTATTGGTATTTTATCTCTTCTTAGTGATGTAGACGTGTCATTTGGAGATGTATGATGTTCTTGGAGCATATACATTAAGGGTTCCTTGGAATATTGGTTATCTGTTCATTTTAATTTTTTCATAGTTGTCCTCTATTCGGTGAATCATCCTATATTTTTTGAATTGTCCACAAAATAATTATTGTGTGGAATTTATTTGTGTCTCATCATTTTCAATCCTTCGTACTATAATATTTATTCGGATAAAAAGCAGAACGATGGGGAGAATCTTAACATCTCAGAATCTATTTCATCAAAGCAACGCTCTTTTAGATTTTTTGCATTTCTTGAGGGGTCATAGGATGTCTCAAACTTTCATAGAAGGTGTGGACATGACAATGTAGGTCAAAAAGATTCTTGTGGTCCACTGAATGGCCGGAGAGGGTAATTGGATAGGCAATGAGATTCACAATGGATACACAAAAATTATATATCCATCGGCTAGAAGGTGGGTCTGTAGTGACTAGCCAGTGGGACAATCTATGGTTATAACATTTATACTATAACCACTGTCTAGTTGGTGAGGGAAACTATCTAGCCAGTGGTGTCATTGTATATGAGAATGCATCAAGGTAGTAGGGTAATTGCACCCCGATACCTGCATTAATTTATTTTATCTTCTCCCTCAATATTAACTCAACCCACTCATTCCTTGGGAGCCCCTTTGGATAGTTTGGATCTTATATCCTCATCACTTGGTGGATTGAAGTTTCATTCGAAATGGTGATCATCATTTGGTATTTATTTATTTTCTTGAACTTCAATCTCTCTACATCACTTGATTCTTTGTTCCTGGGGGCTATGGAAGCCTTCATATTTACTAGACCTATAATTTTTATGGGGAATTATGGTTATAGTATCTCTTTTACCTTTTATTGAGATCCATTTTATTGGATTCAGTGTTCTTCATTTGAGTAGACTCATTCAGATTCATTGTGTTTTGATCCCAAATATTCCAAGTGGTTGTTTCTATATAATATCTTATTTTTGGGATTCATGTGTTTCATGAATTCATATTATATCCATTTGAAGTTGTGTAGACATGTTTTGGTCATTTTGAATCACAAAATTACAATATTAATGAATATAATATATGGAATGGATGGTATCTTGTTGTGAATTAAATTTTTTCATTGAAATATATTTGGTTTCCTTCTACCGTTGGTGAATTTGATTTTATATATGAAAATCATGGTTTAAAATAACGGTAAGTTGATTCCTTAAAAAAAATTCCCAGTGTTTTGACATGTGTTTGTTTATTTAATTTTTTTGGGAATTATTTCCAAAATAAATTAAAATGTCTTGTTTTTAAATGGTTTATGGTATTGGTATTTTAAAAAATTGAGGGGATTGATTGTCCTTTTGAACAAAATACCATCTATCTCGGCCACCATCCCTTGTTTTTTAGGGGTGACTTAAATTTAATTTCCATCCCAAAGTAAAGGAAAGGTAGAAGCTCATTCTAGAGGAAGGCCATCATTTAGTCTGTTTAGTTCATGGCTGGGAAGGGCCTCATTGATTTCAGCTTCTCAAGTGACTGTTTCACCTGGTGCAACAACTGCAGGGGCCATCATCTCTTGTGGAGTCTGTTTGATAGGTGTCTAGCCAATATGAAATCCACTAACCTATTCTCAAATACCATGTTTTTTATCTTCCTTGAGGTATTTTTATTCACTCCCCCCTTTTGGTTTCCATTTCTTCTTTGCATGATCATCATGAATGGTTTCACTTCCACTAGCAATGGGTTAACATCCTAGGGTTCCAGGATATGGTTTGTGAAATATGGAATGAACTCTTCTAGGAGTATCGGGCCACCTTCAACCTCATTCACTGGACCTCAATCCCTGGTATGTGCGTGCTCGCCCCTTCATCCTCAGGAACCTTCACCACCCGGCACTACTATCGCATATGGTCTCCTTCAGAGTATTTTGATAGATGGAATGATGCCATTGGTTTTTTGGATTATTAACACGGGTTTGAGATTTATGTGTGACTATATACTTATTATAATTTCTTGTTATTTCATACACACCACCACTTGAGTCGAGTAACCTAATTGAAATCCACATTGGAACTTTTGTTCTAATGTTGATATGGTTTTTTATGTCTTTGTGACATGTGTATGTGTGGATATATGGGTACTTAGGCATGATGATATTGAATGTATGGTAGAGACTTAGAAGTGGTAGATGTATCATTCTTGATTATTCTTTTGTTTGGTCTAGGGTGATTTGAGGGAACTATAATAAATCTAATGTAATTATATTTAATGAAGATGAATAAATACTAATGGGTAGGCTCTATTAATCTCTATTTTTATAAGGAAGTGGTTCTCTTCTAATGTATTTGGAAGTCCTGTTTTTTATACTTGAACCATAAATACAAATATTTGAGATTCAAATATGATGAATATGAATAAAGATTTGATGGATGTTAATCGTTTAACAATAGAGTATGAGAACAGAGTGAAAGAGTTCATCATGATTGCAAAGGATCACTCAAAAGATCCTTCTCAAATCCTTTTCATGTGTTTACGTCATAGTTATGCTAGACTACTTACTCCAGAGGAGTTGGAAGAAAATTTGATATGTCACGGAATAGATCAGAGTTATAAATGTTGGAATAAACATGTAGAAAAAACGAATGTAGCTACTGGCTGGGATAAAACTTCATTTTATGGATCATTAAATATGAATACAAATATGGATAATGAAGAAGACCATATGGAAGATGTTATTACATATGTCAATGATGATGAAGATTTTATTGAGGAAATGACAAAGACAATTGAAGATGAACTCCGTGATTGCCCAATTTTTTTTGAGAAGTTTACAATACTGGAAAAACAGCGTATACCCACGGTTTTGGGAACCATGTGTAGGAATGACATCAGTATAGGTCCCTAGAATATACCCACATTTTTCCAAAACCATGGGTATAGGTGTCATTCTACCGTGTCACCGAAACATATCCAATTTCAATGGTGTCAATGACTTTTACCCACAGTTTCAAAAATGTGGGTATAAGTCTAAAATAATGCCGACACTGAGTTTCGATCCCGCAACCTCTACATTGTAAGAACCACATCTAACCATTACCCTAACTTCACTTATATGTATATATATATATATATAAATATAGTATTAAAAAATATGGGTATAGGGGGAAGAACCATGGGTATAGGATTCCCGCCAAAGAAAATTTATTCCCACGGAAAAAGAAATCCCGCGCACACACAGGAAATCTATACCCACAGTTTTTCATAACCGTGGGTATAAGTGCTTTAGCCCAGACCTATCCCCACGGTTTTCCCCAAAACTGTGGGGATAGGTACCCCTATACCCATAGTTTTGGGAAATCATGTGTATAAGTCACTTTTCAGGACCTATCCCCACGGTTTTCCAAAAATTTGGGGATAGACCCCCCTATACCCTCGATTTTGGAAAACTGTGGGTATAGGTCATGAAAAGTCACCTATACCCACAGTTTTCCAAAACCATGGGGATAAGTCCACTTTACAATAGTGTATAGAGTTGTGCAAAGATGCCATTGTATGATTCTTGCACTAAGTATACAACATTGTCAGCTGTACTGAAGTTGTTTAAATTGAAATCAGGAAATGGATGGAGTGATGTCAGTTTTATGCAACTGCTTGCTCACTTGAATGACATGCTCTCGGAAGATAATGAGCTCCCAAGATGGACATATGAAGCTAGAAGAATTCTATGCTCGATGGGTATGATTTCTGAAACAGTACATGCCTTCCCGAAAGACTATATATTGTTTCTCAAGGAGAAGAAATCACTTAAAGAATCCCCAAAGTGTGGTGCTTCTCGAAATGAAGAAAAATCCAATCCTACGAATGTTTTATGGTACATTCCAATCATTTCAAGTTTTAGGCGTCTATATGGAAGTGAATTAACTGTAAGACAATTGTCATGGAATGCAGATGAAAGAAATAATGATTGGAAATTTCGTCATCCGGCCGACTCTCTTCAATGGAAAAAGATTGATCATGAGTATCCAGAATTAGGAAAGGACCCGAGAAACCTTCATCTTCCATTATCTACAGATGGAGTGAATCCATTTGGTTTACAAACCAGTACTCATACTACATGGCCTGTTATGTTGGTAAATAATAACTTTCCATCCTGGTTATACATGATGCTGAAATTCATCATGTTATCTATGCTTATATTAGGACCAAAACAACCAGGTAACAATATTTTTGTTTATCTAGCATATTTGATCGAGGATTTGAAGTTATTATGGGATTTAGGTATAATGGTGTATGATGCTTATAAAACTGAATACTTCTGGTTGAGAGGGATGTTGTATGTGACAATAAATTATTTACCTACTTATGGAAATTTGTCAGGCTATAGAATTAAATGAACTCATGGGTGTCCCGCGTGAGAAGAAGATACAGAATCAATTAGGTTGAAACATTCATTGAAATATGTCTTTCTAGGACATCGTAGATTTCTACCTCATCGGTATAAGTACCGATCTTGGACCACATAATTTAATGGAAGTTTAGAGAAACGTGCAACACTGTCTCCTCTAATAGGTGATCATCTGTTTGGTGAGAAAATAATTTATCTGAACAATGTTTTTGGTAAACCATTTTAAAAAAACCATACAAAAATCGATTGGAAAAAGAGATCAGTTTTTTTTGAATTACCATTCTAGAATTTTTTGTATGTCAAACATTTTCTTTATGTGATGCATGTGGAAAATTATGTATGTGACAGTGTTATCAGAACATTGCCAAATTCCCTTGGCAAAACAAAAGATGGAATTAAGGCAAGGTTGGACATGGTTGAAATGGGAATACAAGAAGAGTTGTCTCCCATGAAGGGTGAAAATCGAATGTTTCTTCCTCCAGCTGCTTATACTTTTTCTAGGGAGGAGAGATATCAGTTTTGTAACTTCTTCAATGATGTAAAGTTTTTAGAGGGGTACTCGTCAAATATCAATGAAATTGTTTCAATGAATGATTTGAAGTTAAAAGGTTCGAAATCACATGATTGCCATGTTTTGATGCAAGATCTAATTCCTATAGCTTTACGTTTCATTTTTCCCAAGAATGGTCGTCATACGTTAACCAATCATTGTTTCTCTTTAAAAGCTATATGTAGCAATGATTTAGACCCGGGGAAATTGCAACCTCTGGAAAAAGAAATTGCCATCATATTATGTGAATTAGAAATGTTCTTCCCACCAACATTCTTAGATATGATGGTTCATTTGAGGATTCACTTGGTGAGAGAGATTCGACTTTGTGGTCCTTTGCAATAAATATGTATGTATCCTGTTGAACATTATATAAAGAATTTGAAAGGGTATGTCAAAAATCGAAGTTGGCCAGAGGGTTATATAGTGGAGAAATATATTGTTGAGGAAGCCATTGAATTTTGTACTGAATATCTATCTGATGTGGAAAGCATTGGTCTCCTGAAGTCTCGTCACACTGGACGCATTGAGGGTGGGGGATTTTCTGGAAGAGAAGTTGTGACAATCAGGATTACAGATCTGGAGCATGCCTATCATTATGTTTTTCATAATAGTTGGGATGTTTCTCCATATATTGAAACTCATAAAGAAATTCATAGGCAGTTGAATCCATCAAGGGTTGAAAAATGGTTATTAGATACACATAATCACTAGTTTATAGGATGGTTTCAAGACCATTTTTTTAAGCAGTTGGATGAAAATCCGAATTCAATTTTAGAACGAATTCGATGGCTAGCCACTGGACCAAGTGTGTATGTATTATAATACAGTGGTTATGTAATTAATGGTTATATATTATATACATATGAACATGATGAAGATAGTACCATGAAAAATAGTGTAGTTATACTAGTGGCTAAAGCAATGAATGTTTCTGGTAGTAAGGAAAGAAATCCAATTTTGGAAAATATGTCATTCTTTGGCATTATCAAACTAATATGGGATTTGGATTATACGACATTCCAATTGACGATTTTTCAATGAAAAAGGATTCTTAACAGTAGTGGTGTTCAAATAGATGAATGGGGATTTGTGAAAGTTGATTTTATTAAAGAAGTGTACAAAGACGAACAGTTTATAATGGAATCATAAGCGGTACAATTTTTTTATGTTCCAGATCCCAAAAACCGAAAGTAGTCAATTGTTCTGTTATCGTCCAAAACTACTGAAGGTTCCAATGAAAATTTAGTTGAGGATGATCCTTTTAGTGGTACATTGTAATAATTTCAGAGCAGTTCCAATGTAGATGATGTTTTTATGTTAGAGGAGACAACAATGAATGGATTTGGATAATCGATAGAGGTGTCAAATCCCTTCAAGCTTTGAAAAAAATAAAAAGAGTTCAATAAACAGATTATATTATGTTTGTAATATAGATATTATTATCTCATGTTTTTATGTTATCATTACTGAATTTATGTAATATGAATTAACTGTTCAACCACTTTTGCAGATAATGAATTTTGCACATTCTGGTGCTCCTAACCTTGAGGTTGAACAAGCCTCTCAAGCTACTGCTAATGCGGCTGCTGCACCTGCAGCTCATGCTACTACTGCTGCTCCTGCTGCGGCTCCTGGTGCTCCTCCTGCTCCTCCTACTGTGGCTCCTGCTGCTCCAGATGCGGCTGCTGCTGCTCCTGCTACTATAGATCATACCTCTCATAGTGTTGATGTCCAAAAACCATCAGCACATGTCGTTGATACCATTCTATATGAACATATAGATGATGTTGATATCAATGAAATGGCCGGGAATGAAGGACCAATGTTGTTGAAAACACAGGTGCTTCATAGTTTTATGGTGTTAGACAAAATTCTTAAGTTGAAAAGAAAAGGCATCAAATTTGAAGTCGGTTTTAATGCATGAGGCCAACATGTGAATCTCAACAATGCTATGTTTAGCAGCTACATAGGAGTTGTCACTCAGAAACGCGTGCCGATTGACATAGATTCATGGAACCATGTTGTCTCTGGGCTAAAGGCTGTAATCTGGGAAGAAATTACGGTAACATTATGAATTTATTTCTTTAATTTACTAGCAAATAAAACAATGAATAAATTTCTTACTCTCCTCAATCTCTTACAGAGTAAATTTATAGTAGATGATTCAGACAAGGATTATGTACTAAGTCTTATAAGAAAGAATCATCGAGGATTTCAAACTATTTTAACAAGATGTCACCGGAATGATTTTAAAGGTAAAATAAACCCGACCACACCCAGTGTCTATGCTTACCTGATATCCCAAGAAGCATGGGATGCAATTATTGGTCATTGTGGGGATGAGAATTTTCAGGTACATTGTGGGTGATAATATGTTGTTTGAGGATACCTGTATTCATCACATTGATTTTCAATATATCATTTATAAAACAGAAACTCTGTATTGAAAATAAGGAACGTTCATCAAAACCAATATACCCCTATCATAAAGCAAGGATGGGGTACCCTTCATTAGAAAAGAAAATGGTACATATTTTAATTTTACTGTAATATTGTTAGGTTCCAATAAACAACATCATATTTATCTTTCTATGTTTATATGTAGATTGATGAGTCTAAAACCAAATTCACTTCCATCCCACGTCATGTGCTATAGAAGGAGGCACGTGTGAAAAAAGAAAGGAAGTTAGTGGATAGGAACACACAGAAAGTGTGGGAAATATGTGTAAATATGAAACTACAATAAAACGATTTGTTTAAAATTTCTATTACATAAAAATAATTAGTTATTTTCTTATATCCTACAGTCACAGGAATCAGCTACACCTGTAGCAGATATAGACCTATTATAGATGAATTTGAAGCAGCCAGAAAAATACGGTCGTATCATAGGTGAAGGGGTTTGGGGTAACACCCCAAGTATATTTTGAGAAGAAGAGAAAAATGGATGATACCGATGAAATATTGGAACAAATGAGAAAAAAATAGAAACCCTTGAAGAACGATAGAAATGTTAGGGAGAGTTGCTAGCAACTTTTATGGGTGGGAAGCAAAGGGAAGACACAACTCAGGAACAACTAGCATGTGAACGTCCCGACCCACCCCCACCAGCTTTGAGGTGAGCCATTGAACTCAGAGAACTTTCTTAGCTGTGGTAATCAATATTTTAATAATTGTTCCCATGAAATGTGAATCAGACAAAAACTAATAATTTCTCTGTACTGATCATCTACAAGGTGATAATGATTGTGATTTATATCTGTCAACACCTACCTATCACCTTGTAGAAGGGCTAGAGTGTTCAATATCCCAGATGCCACAATGCATAATAGAAGACTTCGGAAAGATCAACTGAAAGTGATGATTACTGTATCTCATGAGCCAAATGCAGAGCTACCTATTCCACTTGAGGACGATGATATTCATACGGCTGAAAAGGATTTTGGGGAATTCATTGCATGGTCATCACAACTAGTAAGAGTACATGAAGACAAAGAGGTATTTATTTCCTTTTTTCAAGCTAATCCCTTAACAATTAATAAAAAGAGGGTCTAAACCAATTATTGTTGTAATAGATGGAGAAAGGAAAAGGGGTGACAAACGTCATCTAAAAACCATCTAAAGGATCGAACAACCAATCCAAAGGAGCTACTAAAAGAAAAATAAAACCACTCGTACTGTATCCACATTTAATAGAATTGAAGACTTGTGTGGATACAAAGCTAATATATGGTAATAGTCATATAGTGGTTTTCAAAGAGAATATATACGGAGATGAAAGTAAAGATTTCATTGCTGCTGAAAATGTATATGAGTTCCTTGAAAATGGTTGTCTAGGCATCACAGTTGTAAATTTATATATGAGGTATGCTTCCATGAATTGATTTTCTAAAAGCTTATTTAATGTGAAAATTACGAATAAATTCATTATATATTGTTGAAAGATGCATTTATGAAAAACAGTTGAAGGAATTTTCCCATGAGCCAAGATTTGGACTCGTTAGTCCGCATATGACATCAACACACCTAACAAAAATCGAGCCATCAAAAAGGGAGACAATAGTGAATGGCCTGCTGAAAACATTTGAATGCAAGATTGAAGATGACAGACTTTTCCAAATATCAACCATGCATGGGTAATATTCTACGATTAAAGCATATCGATTTTATTTTCACTTCTTTTATTACTTATTACTTTTTGTGTTTTTAGGAAACATTAGTAGCTAATTTCGGTGAACTTGGATACTCCAAAGATTTATTTTCAGGATTCAAAGCAAGGATATCCATCATACCGACCACACATGATGGATTCTGTGAATCTGTAAGACACTACATCTTACGTTTTAGGTCTAAACATAAAGTAATATAATTTATATCATCTTTTACTGAGGATTCTGTTATGATAGGGCGGTGTATCATTACCATCTAAAAAAGGAATGAGGTCAGGGGATAAGAATAAGGAGGTGAGCAAGTACTATGCTTGGACAAATAATAGGGTATATATAATAAAATTTCACTATCCAGACACATCTCAACACAAGTTCCTTATTCTCCTAATGATCATTTTTTTCAGCGTCCAAAACAAAGAAACGATAATGATTTCAGTTATTATGTGTGTAAATTTATGAAAGAGATCATTTTTCATCAACAAACTAGCATTCCTAAAGAGGTATTTTCACAAACAACTACTAGTTTGTTTAAGTTATTTATTAATTATTTATATTAATATTTTGCAGTACTACTCTGACTACCAAAAATACTCATACTCAAAAGATGATATAGATGTGTTCTGAAACGAGTGGGCCATATAACTGATGTCATATTTAACACAAATACAAAGATGATATGACTTGGGGACATGCACAATTGGTTGTCATTTTTGACTGGGGTTAAGGGGATCAAAAGATGAAACATTGTTGTATGTAAATGTTCATAGGAAAATTGTAATTGTTATTAAATAAAACATCATTTATCCAATGATTCATTTTCCCATTTTAATAGATGATATGCACCAGCAACATGCAAGAATGTTGAACCACTCAAAGGGTCCCTATTTTGTTTAAAATGGACACGATTTTAAGTGTAAACAACAACTGACGTACAAAAATCCAACCAAACGAATTTCGATTGGATTGATCCTTTAGGAGAAAGATCCACGGTTCCTTTTTAATGTGTACGAGTCATCACTGCATCAATCTGAGGCACGGTGTGGCTGGTACCGCACAAAGGCTCCCTATTTTGTTATAAATGGACACAATTTAAAGTGGAAACAAAAAATGACATACGGATATCTTACCAAACACATTCTGATTGAGTTGATACTTTAGTAGAACGATCAAAGGGTCCCTTTTGACATGTATGAGTCATCATTTCCTCAATCAGAGGCACAGTGTCTTCGGTACTACTCAAAGGATCTCTCTTTTGTTTAAAATGGACACCATTTTAATCAAAAACAACAACTGACCTATAGAAATATGACCAAACGCATTCATATTGCCATGGTAATTTATGAGAATGATACAAGGGTCCTTGTTTATGTGTAAAAGTAATACCTACCTTAATCTGAGGCACGGTGTGGCCGGTACCACTAAAAGGGTCTCGGTTTTGTTTAAAATGGACACGATTTTAAGTGAAAACAAAAACTGACCTACGAAAATCTGACCAAATGCATTCGGATTGCCTTGATCCGTCAGGAGAATGATAAAAGGGTCCTTGGTGATGTGTTTACGTCATCCCCGCCTCAATCTGTGGTATGGTATTTCCGATACCACTCACAGTGTCTCTATTTTGTTTAAAATGGACACGATTTTAAGTGAAAACAACAACTGACCTACGGAAATCTTAACAAATTCATTTAGATTGTGTTGATATATTATGAGAATGATCCAAGTGTCCTTTATGACATTTAAGATTCATCCCCAGTTCAATTTGAGGCACGGTGTGGCCGGTACCACTCAAAGGGTATCTCTTTTGTTTAAAATGGACACAATTTTATTTAAAAACAACAACTATCCTACGAAAATCCAAAAAAACGCATTAGGATTGCCTTGATAATTTTTGATAACGATCCAGGGGTCTTTGGTGACGTTTAAGAGTCATCATTGCCTCAGTCTGAGGCACAATGTGTCCGGTACCACTCAAAGGGTCTCTCTTTAGTTAAAAATGGACACGATTTTAAGTGAAAACAACAACTGTCCAACGGAAATCTGAGCAAACACATTCGTATTTTATTGATCCTTTGGGATAATGATCCACGATTCCTTGGTGATGGATATGAGTGATCCCTGCCTCAATCCGAGGTATGGTGTGGCCGGTACCTCTCAAAGGGTCTCTATTTTGTTTAAAATGGAAACGATTTTAAGCAAAAACAACAACTAACATACATAAATCAAACCAAATGCCTTTGGATTGCGTTGATCCTTTAGGAGAATGATCCATAGGTTCTTTTTGACCTTAAAGTGACATCCCCTCTTCAATCCGAGTCATGGAGTGCTCGATAACACTCAAAGGGTCTCCCTTTTGTTTAAAATGGTCACAATTTTAATTGAAAACAACAACTGACCTACACAAATCCAACCAAACACATTAGGATTGCCTTGATCCTTTATGAGAACGATCCAAGGGTTCTTGGGGATGTGAATTAGTCATCCCCGCCTCAATCCGAGGAATAGTGTGACTGGTACCACTAAAAGGGTCTCTCATTTGTTTAAAATGGACATGATTCTAAGTGAAAACAACAAATGTCCTACAAAAATCCAACCAAATGCATTAAGATTGCCTTGATCCTTTATGAGAACGATCAATGGGTCCTTGATAATGTGTAAGAGTTATCCCCGCCTCAATATGAGGCACGATGTGGCCGGTACCACTCTAATGGTCTCTAGTTTGTTTAAAATGGACACGATTTTAAGTGAAAACAACAACTGTATACAGAAATCTGACCAAACACATTATAATTGAGTCTAAACTTTGGGATAAAGATCCACGGGTCTTTTTTGACATGTAAAAGTCATCCATGGATCAATCCGAGGCACGGTGTGGCTGGTACCACTCAAACGGTCTCTCTTTTGTTTAAAATGGACACGATTTTAATTGAAAAGAACAACTGACATTTGAAAATCTGACCAAACACATTCAGATTTCCTTGATATTTTTAAAAAACGATCCAAGGGTTCTAGGTGATGTGTACAAGTCATTCCCGCCACAATCTATGGCACGGTGTGGCTGATACCACTCAAAGTGTCTCTCTTTTGTTTAAAATGGACACAACTTTAATTGAAAACAACAACCGACCTATGGAAATCTGACCAAATGCATTTGTATTGCCATGATCCTTTAGGAGAACGATCCAAGGGTCTTTGGTGATGTTTACGAGTCATCCCTGACTCAATCTGTGGCACGGTGTGTCTGGTACCACTCAAAGGGTCACTATTTTGTTTAAAATGGACACGATTTTAAGTGAAAACAACAACTAACGTACAGAAATCTGACCAAACACATTCGGATTATATTTATCCTTTAGGAAAATGATCCAAGAGTATTTTGGGATGTGTAAGAGTAAACCCCGCCTCAATCCGAGGCATGGTGTGACCGCTATCACTCAAAGGGTCTCTCTTTTGATTAAAATGGAGACAATTTTAATTGAAAGCAACAACTGACCTACAAAAATCCGACCAGACACATTCATATTTCCATGATATTTTATGAGAATGATCCATGTGTCCTTGGTGATGAGTATGTGTCATCCTTGACTCAATCCGAGGAATTGTGTGGCATGTAACAGTCAAAGGGTCTCTCCTTTGTTTAAAATGGACACGATTTTAAGTTAAAAAAATAATTGTCCTACGGAAATCTGACCAAACATATTCGGATTGTGTTGATCCTTTAGTAGAATGATACAATGGACATTTTTTACGTGTTTTAGTAAAACCCACTTCAATCCAAGGCACAGTGTGGCCGCTAGCACTCAAAGGGTCTCTCTTTTTTTTTTAAAATGGACACAATTTAAATTGAAAACAACAACTGACCGACAAAAATTCAACAAAATGCATTCGGACTTCCTTGATCATTTATGATAATTATGAAAGGGTCCTTGGTGATGTGTAAAAGTCACCATGACTCAATCCGAGGCACAGTGTGGCCGGTACCACTCAAAGTGTCTCTTTTTTGATTAAAATGGATACAATTTTAATTGAAAACAACAAATAACCTACGTAAATCCAAGCAAACACATTCTAATTGTGTTAATCCTTTAGGAAAATGATCCACCAGTCATTTGTGACGTGTACGAGTCATCCTCTCTTCAATCCGAGGCACGGTGTTACAGATAGCACTCAAAGGGCCTCTTTTTTTTAAAATGGACACAATTTTAATTGAAAACAACAACTGACCTATGAAAATCCAACCAAACGCATTAAGATTCCCTTGGTCATTTTTACGAACGACCCAAGAGTCCTTGGTGACATGTATGTGTCAACACTGCTTCAATCTGAGTCATGATGTGTCCAGTACCACTCAAAATGGTCTCTATTTTGTTTAAAATGGACACAATTTTAAGTGAAAATAACAACTGACCTATGGAAATTAGACCAAACTCATTCGGATTGTGTTGATCATTTAGTAGAACGATCCACTGGTCCTTTTTGACATTTACGAGTCATCCCTACCTCAATCCGGGGCACGGTGTGGCTCTCATCACTAAAAGGGTCTCTCTTTTGTTTAAAATGGACATAATTTTGATTGAAAACAACAATTGACCTATGAAAATCTGACCATTCAAATTCGGATTGTCTTGATCCTTGAGGAGAATGATTCACGGGTTCTTTTTGATGTGTGAAAGTCAAACTTGCCTCAATCTGAGGCATGGTGTGCCCTCTAGCACTCAAAGGGTCTCTCTTTTGTTTAAAATGGACACAAATTTAATTTAAAACAACAACTGATCTATGAAAATCCGACCAAACGCATTCATATTTCCTTGATATTTTATATGAATGATCCAAGAGTCCTTGGGGATGTGTAAGAGTCAACCCCACCAACCCCTGGACCACCCCCACCCCACCCCTATACACCAATCCACCCCCTGGACACCCCCACCCCTACAAAGCCCCCCAACACATTGGACACTAGCCCACCTCCTAGAATGCCCCCCCGGACACCGATCCACCCCATGGACCGCCCCCACCCCATGGACACCAATCCACCCCATGGACACCCCCACCCCTCTAGACACCCCCCGACCCCCTATTAAGCCCCCCCCCCCTGACACCTTGGACACCAGCCCACCCGCTGGAATGCCCCCTCAGACCCCGATCCCCCCCTGGATGTCCCCCCACCTACCTGGACACCAATCCACCCCATGGACACCCCCACCCATTTGGACACCCCCACCCCTGTAAAGCCCCCCAGACACCTTGGACACCAGCCCACCCCCCAGGAAAGCCCCCCCCGGACACCCCCTACCCCCCCTTGGACAGCCACCCCAAATCATTGAACAACCCCCTCAACCCCCTGTATTTTGAATTGAATTATTTATTTACTTAATTAACTTATGAATTATGTGTTAATGTGGTACGGGTATACTTGTTGTATGGGTATACTTTGAATAATTAGCTTATTATTTATGTGTTAATTTTTTATGGGTATACTTGCACTAATTAGCTTATTGAGATGCTGTTTTTTTTTTGCAGGTGTTCGGGTGTGCTGTTGCAGTTTTTTTTGTAGCAGCAGAGAGGGCAGTTATGAGTGCTTTTTTAGCACTGATAAATAGTGATTTAATCAGCACTGAAAAACTACACATATATCTTTGCTAAATAAGCACTGATAAAGGATCAGTTTATCAGCACTAAAAGGGTGCGGATAAAACACCCATTTATCAGCACTCTCTTAGCGCTGATAAAGGGTTGTTTTATCAGCACTCGTTTAGCGTAGATAAATTCTACCTTTATCAGTGCGTGTTTAGATCTGAGAAAGGTTTCCTTTATCAGTGCTTGGTTAGTGTTGATAATGTACCCCTTTATCAATGCTCAGTAAGCGCTGATAAAGGCTACCCCCCCTTTATTAGTGCCGAGCATTACACCTCTTTTTTAGCACTATTAAATCCCATTTTTAGCGATGTTAATGCCCGTTTTTTGGTATTGATATATTATAGGTCAAACATCCATAGATCTATCAATTGGTGAGTCACAACCACCTAGGATGAATAGTTATTTCTCCCAGCATGGAATTGAAACACGATTCATTCCTATGAATTTAGTAATGAATATTTTTAATTCATAGGAATGCTTAGGAGAGAAAACAAAACAATGTGATCCAATTAGTAATGTATCGAAAACAAATCCTCCTAGTCAGTCAATATCATTTCTAGGTAAATGATTTCATATTGGGTTTACCATTTTCAATTTTCAACCGCTGTATTTCATTTTTTATGATCCCATTTTTGAAAGAGGGAAACCATTTGAAAAAAATATTTATTCTCTAAATTACACATAAATATGAGAGGATGATTTTTTAACTCTTCCCATGAAGGTACATATTTCCATTTTGGGACACTCTTAAAGATTAAATACATATTCATAAAGTAATACCTAATTAAAAATATAGTTAATATTATCATGAAATAAATTTATTGATGCTATGAATTGACTTGAGGCATGTACATATGATAAATTATTTATCTTCTCCCAGAATTCAGGATTAAATAATAATTTTTTTAATTATGTATAGTTTTGAACTATAGAATTTATTATCATATAGGAAGGAAACCGGTGTTGTGGTGTTTGATTTTGTCCCATGAAAAAGTATTCTTATATATCCCTTGGTAGGGAATCTAAATCCCAATTATTGAGTTCCATTAATTGTAGAATATTATAACTTTTTTGGTATTATAATAAAGATAATATTGGGTCTTTTTAATGTCATGCATCCATGACCTATGATGTTCTTTTTACATTCATGGATCTAAGGCCATACGAGTGGAATTTAATGTAATTCATCTTTTACCATTATATCATATAATTTTATGTAAAATAACAAGGTCTCGTTCCAATAAAATGTATGTCCTTAATAATAGAAAATTGATCACTAGTGCTTAAGAATGGTTTTTTGTAGGACTTATGTATGAGTAACCCTTTCGAGTATACCATAAGAGATTGTTCAGGTAACATTTTCTTATTGGTTACACAAGATTATATTTCATTTTTTCTACTACTTGTTGGTAAATAGGTAGAGGCTAGATTACTTGACACATGGTGGATATTAAATAGTAGTGAAAGATTGGGATTATAAATTATTGGTGGCTAATTTTTTTCATATCACATTGATTAGACTAGAGTGTCAATTTAATGGATCAATTGGATTATTGCTAGATACAGACCCACTTCAGAATAGAAAATCATAGTGACCTTAGATGGTTGAGTGAGAGGAAATTCTATTATATTTCCAAAATAGAGAATCCTATTTTTCAAGGGAATGCATGATTGACTATATCTGTAGGACCTAAGGAATTTTGGTGGACAATGAGTGGGAATATTTTAAAAGATTCTAAATTACCATTTTCTATGGAATAGATGAACAAAAAGAGAAAAATGATATTCTTAATAACCATGTATATAGAATAAGATGGTTATTAAAAATTCCTGGAAAAGATATGATTTTTAGGGTATTTGATAGTAGAAAATGGATGCTTGGAACGTCCTTTAAGCCGTTAATTTTAATTTTTTATATTTAGATAACACAAGAGGTGATTTGTATTAGAATTAAAGACGATTGTTTGGTAGAATGTGGTTAACAAATATAGCATGTGTGGCTGGGAATATTTTAATACCTAGTTAGATCTAACTCCATGGTTGATTAACCATTGAATGTCTTTGAATGGGTGATTTGGTTTTATTTGTACCAAAATTAACCTTTAGGAGGGTGACATAAAAAATTAGTTGTGTTTCCAAAGTGTCTAAGAAAAAATATCTGTAGTTAGGGCCACCAATGATCTTTTCCAAAGAAACTTCTTATTGATGTCCTCTAATATTATTCTGAGAAGTAGCCCCCATGTTATGGCCTATAGTTAACTTTGGAATGATGTCTCTCAATAAAGGACACCCTTGTAGATTTAGTTATGTGTCCCATAAATAAGGGACTCTGATGATATTTAATTAAGTAATACCATATCAAGGGCCTTCAAGCAGATTGGCCATAGAAATCCCATAGTAGGGGTATTTGGGAATCTTTGCTGATGCGGAACCCTACTCAGGAACCTATGAAGGGCTGGGTGAGGATATGACCAAATGGTGTATTGGTTAGGTCCCTTATGAAAATGGAACACAACTGATTCACCTGAATTTTCATGGGTGTGGTTGCTCTTATATAGGGTTCTTCACTCTATCCTCAATGAGTAATGGGTTTTGTGGTCCTTTATAGATACTTTGGGTGTCAAATCCGTTATATGAAACAATTAATCAAACTACCTTTTTATATTTAGTTTTTTTGTTCTAACAATTACATGAATAGTGTATTTAATGTAGTGGTATTTCTTAGATATCACTATATACACTTAGGTACATTGTATTCTTGGGTCATTCCAGTAGGATTTGAAAATGGGTAACTATATGTCTTTATATGTGAAATGTAATTATGGGTGCCTAGCCTAGCATGGTGACTACTCATGTCCATTTTGGGTACCCATGTTGTAGCTGTGTGTGCATGGGTTGTAATTAAGGAGGGTGTGGTCAGTGCATGAAGGAAATACATTCATTCGAAGGAACTAAGGTGTGGTTTCCAGGATGACAATGAATAGGTTGATCACTTAGAGGCTTGGGTGGTATAATCCATATTGTGGGAAATCATAACAAAGACATGTGTTAGTGCATGAGGGATGAACACAAAATGTCTAGGAAAGACGTCTCTAGGATGAATATCTAGACACTAGTTATTCCTTCAAAAATTATATAACATTTTCTAATCCTTAGTCTTGGTAAATTTTGAGCATTTACATTACTAATATAACGATTTTGGATTGGTTAGAGATTTATTACATTTTGTTCATGATAATTAGAAAAAGAATTATAGTTTGTATTAATTTTAATAATAATATTCGTACTAGTATTTTTATATTTATTATATATAATAATCTATATAAAAAATGATAAATAATTATTTATATACAGCCATCCAAATTTGATAATTGAATAGTCTAGAAAAAAAATTTAATGTTATAATACTAATCAGAATATAATTAGTATTAATTTAATGTTATAATACTAATCATAATATAAAAATTTAATGTTATAATTAATATTAATTTTACTATTATATACAGTCATGGTATAATTTTTTTATACCATGATGAATATAATTTCATGTCTATAAATATTTTTTTAAGGTAATATTTTAATAAATTAAATTATTGAATGTTACGTTTAATGGAATCATGACTCATCAAAATTTCAAATGAACCTATTTGAATCGCCTTCCTAATCAGACACATGTCATCACATGCGTGTTGTATAAATCCATCATGTCCTTTAATTGAGGGAATGTACAAAACTTTCATAACCTAACATAAAATCCCATGAACATTACTAATGTGGAAGTTAGAAAGAAAATAATTCACATAATCATCACATCAATTATAAATAAAATAGAAATGTTAATCATCATATCACATCCAACAACCACTTAGGAAACAACCACTTTTATATTTCAATATAGCCATAAAAAAATAATAAATTCACATCCCATAATGGTGTAAAAGTCAATACAATACATAATAAAAATGGGATCAGAATAAGGGTGTAACAATCATGAAGAAAAATCAATCTACAATGTTCTAATTGATAAATTGAAACAAATTTTGAAAAATAATTTATAAAATATATAGAAAGAATAAAAATTATCCATTAATTTAAATATATAGTCTCATACTCAATAAGTCAAAATAAAACAAAAACATCTCTTTATTTGAAACCAACAATTAAAAAAATTGTTAGACTATTTGGAAATGAAAATTGATCAAAATTCCTTCATTAAACATCTAATTAATTTAAAATGCATTGTTCGTTATTTTTGTAATCTCTTAAAATACACAATATTTTTTCCAAAATGAACAGTAAAAATTTATTGAAAACCCTCTAGGAAAAAATTATGACATTTTGAAAAAAAATTTAAAACCTATACTCGGTGTCACATATATGTATTTCATTACAAGAAATTGAATTTAGAAATCCAAATAATATTCATTCCTTTTAAGTAAATGAATTACATAAAGTACTTATTTCAATAACTTAAAATACAACTCCCTATATTTTTAAGGAAGAAACCTAGTAAAAAATGGCCTATATAGGCCATAGAAAACTAAATTTATAAGATATTATGAACCCAAACCCTATATTTTACCCTTAAAACTATTCGTCATTATATATTAGGAAAAAATAAATATAAAAAATGAGTTTATATAGATTATATAAAAAGGGAACATTATGTTTTATGTCTACATGAAACTTGAGAAGAAATATAGATGAAGGCTTAGAGAAAAGGATGAAGAATCTACATTGAACACTCATAGGGTTGGTTTAATTTGTGATGGAGGAGAGGAGGACCAAACATCATAAAATAAATTAGTAGTGTAAGATGAAATACGTGTTTTTAAATTCATGGCAGGTTTCATGATTTTGCCACACAATTTACTAAATTGTATAGTAAACATACATCTTCTACAGAAATCATGATGCATCCCTTAAATTATTATCTCACATGATTCTCTACAATTTAAACACCCCCATATAATACAAACCCTTATGTAATTGTTGTTTAATAGTATCATATAAACCTTTCACAACCATATAATTTCAAAAACCATAGGAAAACCCATATGTATGAATATACAACTCAATTTCACCTTAAATACAAGTTTTTATACATTTTTACTCCAACCCATTATTATTCCATGAAAAGAGTAATAATATAAAAAAAATAATATCCAAATTTAAATAATCTCCAAAACATAAAAAATACTCATATTTAAATAAAATTTAAAACAATAAGGGCCTGGGGTGTCATAGTTATCCTAACAATTCAACAATATTCCACCATAATTTTACCTTAATGGGTAAATATTATTGTGTAAGAACACCAATTCACTTAATCAAGGATTCAGTGGTACACTATGGAATCCAAATAAGTAATTTTCTACAAAGGGTTTATATGATTAAAGAGAATTCTTCTAGTTTTCATCGTACAAATTGATATAAAAAACCCCAAACCACCACATTATTCCATATCGATAAATTAGGTATGCGGATTTATGAAATTCCAAGATTTACAATGAGTAAAGGGTACAATAAAGACACACCAATCCATAATATTAACAAAACTAATCTCTAATCATCATTCACATATCTAAGCATTGTTTTAATCATAATCAATAAACATTATTCCCAAAGGCCATAGATAACTAAAAATATTAACCCACACATTAATAATTCATTTAAAATAGTTAAATAAATTAATATACAATCATATGAAAAGGATATAACAAATATATGCACCTCATTAAATCAAACATGTGAATAATAATTCATCACAAAAAATGAAACATTCATAAAACTAGTTCAAAATTCAATAAAGTAACAAAAACTAAAATAATAACCAAATAAATATAAATAAAGACAAATAATCCATCAACACCCTCATTATATTGGATTTGATCAAATAAATCAAAAATAAATCTGCCTTAGCTTGAACTATCAACAGATCTCTCCTCGTATTATAATGGTATGGAGAAAAAATAAAATGGAGCCTAAATAATATAACATTGGTCCATAGTGAACCCAATAAAAACCAAATGATGGCTTTATCACAACAAAGGTTTCCATCTATTGAAAATTATACAATGGTTTAACTATGTTCCTAGTAACTAAATCACGTTAGATCCACTCATCAAAATATAAATCTCATCAGACATATATATATATATATATATAATCATATATAATCCTCATGAAAAATAACCTACCAACGTGGCATGATCTAATAAAAAAATACTCAACAACTCAAACAATAATAATGAAGTAAAAAAAATTGAATAAATTTATAAATTATAACCTCATATACTCAATCTATTCTAAAATCAATCATCATAAATCCAAAAATGGAGAATCACTCGAGTCTTAAAATTTTAGGAGACTCCATCTAAAATTGATAATTCACCTTATAAAATCCATTAAAATGATGTAAAACCTACCTATAAGGATGTTATTCAATGTTATCAACCATGAGGGACTAGAATTCCAATGTGTATTATATTAGAAAAAATGGCATATATTCTTCCTATAAAAAGAATAAATGGACTAAGAAGATGGGCTATCAACAACATGACAAGGTAAATTCAAGTCATAACACACCATAGGTAACCTAATCTTATTAGCTTCCACTAATAAAGAAATTATAGAAAACTACTTATACTCTAGTAGTATAGATTCAAATATTACTAATATGAGGACTAAGATATAATCTCTGTCAAAGAAAAAGGCTCTAAAAAATTCATTTATGACTCGTTTTCATGAACATAAAACCAAATAAAAAAGTAATCGATATACTCCTTCACCATTTGACCACCCAGATGAAGGCTCATAAAATAAATTATTTTATCTATTTTCATGTCCCGGTGAAAATTCCAATAAACAAACATTTACATAATAATATAAAAATACATAAAATCACCAAATATAAGCATCCTCCATCAACACTTAGTTTGATACCTCATACAAGCATACCATATATTTTACCATCAATGTGGGAGTAGTCTATATAGAATTTGAACTATCCAAAATAGTATATAACCACTATATTTCCTCATGAAAACATTTATCAGTAAATAATGTAGATCGAAATGAATTCGAGAATTCATGAATGAGTCATAATACAAGAAATTATTTTATCTCCACCACTATATTAGGAGTCTAGGAAGAGTTACCAATAAATAGGGTCACACTTAGTTGATGATGTAATTTACCCTAAGAATCATCCCTACAGTTATAATTTATATATTCCAAGAAAACCAATCTCATATTCACAATCAAAACAACTTATATCATTATCTGTATAGATTAATGTTTCAAACATCAAATACAATAATAATTATATAACTATGAGATCTAAACCAAAATTACAATTCACTAATGTAGAAATTCCAATAAAATATCCCATTTAGTCCATATCAAAAAATTTTAAATATATTTGTACCACACATTTTACAAAGGTATGTGTACTTGGAAAACATTTACATCATTTTAAAAACAAGTGAAAATAAATTTTACAACTCGACCAGGTTATAAAATACCATCTCCTCTACTATAGAACTCAAAATTTACTAATATAATTAAATTTACATTTTATAATTATTCTAAATTTACATTATTAAACTAATCACTATTAATAATACACTACCTGATATTTTAAATTATACATTAAGGGGTCCACCTGAATCGATTTAAATCTAATCATTTTAGGAACGTCCATTTCATAGATTTTTTCATTTAATGACACAAATTAAAAAAATAATAACACATTAAAAACCTAATAGATTAACATTAAATAAATGGTATTCAGTTTTTTATAAATTTTAAATCAAAAGAAGCAATAAAAATACTCATAGGGATGCAGGACTCTTTATGGTTTGGCATCATTTATTGGCTTACCATGCACCAAAAAATAAGTCGGCTCTAATAATTTTTTAGAATGTTGAAAATGGGATTCACATGGTTTTATATACTATGTGTGGTAACTGGGAGCCTTTTAGTTTTCATCTCTTTTATCCTTAGAATTTTTGGAAACACCAAATGAATATGATGTGACTCAAAGGGGATTAAAATATCATTTATTTAAACCAAAATTAATTAAAATAATAATCATAATCAAGGATTCAATCAAGGACTAAAATATTTAATACCCATAAAAACTAAAAATAATTGTGAAATATGGTAATTAGGAACCTAATTATGTGATACCACCAAATACATGATAGTAATATATATGTACATTAATGAAGTACTAAAACAACCAATTGGAACATTGAGACTATTTTCTAATGAACCATATGAGGGAAACCTATGAGGTCACATGGGTAATATTTACTCATATACCAATTAGGATTTCCAATATCTATGAGATGGAAACATGAACTATTTTATCACACTATATCCATGTGGGAATGGTTTCACCCTCAAATAATAATAATGTAGTGGAATCCAACTGAAAATATGACTTTGTGTATCAACATAGCGGAACTCTATTTTTATAAACTATAAATTTATAAATAAATATAAAAAACAAATTAGGTGAAAATAACATAACCATCAAAGTCCCTTATAATAGACAACATATTTTTAATACATAATCTAGATTGGATATAACGGAAACTAAAATACAAATAAATTAGATGGATGAAATGGCCAATACATATACATCTCCCGATAAACCATAAAAGTAAAAAAACAAACTCAAGATACCATAACACATATACATATAACCCTTTCTTCCTCACCAAATACTCAATATCCATTACTATATGAGATAGAAAATATCAAATATGAAACCAAAACATAAACAACTATATGAAATAAATTACGATACATGCACAAATATAAGTGTGAATATATGGTGTTATATAAACTTGTCCATTAGGATTTATACCAAGATTCATTGAAATATTGATTAAATATAATTTGGAAAATATTTTTTCCCAAATGGTATTATAAATGAAAATATATTTCATACATAATAAATTTCTCAAATACAAAGGTAAAACTTATTTGGAATAAAATAATCAGGCTCAATACAATTATTTCAATCCCATGTAATAATTATAAAATTCCTATGAAATATATCTCTCTAAATCCAATTCTATTAATTGAAGAGTGGAATCCACATTTTTAAAAGTAAATATACTCTTAAATAAAAAAATGTATAACAATAAGTATATGAAAATAAATACAAAAAAAATTCTTCATTCAATGGCTTTCTCTAGGAACTCCCTTTTAAAAAGATTTGGGATTTAAACAAAATCCTAAAATAAGGAAGGAATACAAACAAACATCCAAAATAAATTTATGGAACCTTAAAGAAAATGAACAATTATAATAAAAAAATTTATGTGAAATCAATAAGGGTATAATGTAATAGAAACTTGTACATAGAGGTCATACCTAAAATGGAATAAAGATGACATAAAAAACATTATAGGATACATGATTGGTCTTATTCTATTATAATCATCAACATTATTTTTGGAAAACATAGAATCCTTTGGTAAACATGTCAGGATTACATAATTATTTATCCTTTCAAATTCTTATTAGTTCACTTATATATTGATTCCATCAAGGATGATAATTCATATATCATTAGGAATTCTTTAAAATTAAAAATGTTATTTCACCCTAATATATGAGAAAAGCATTGATTTGACAATACTAGACATAGGTGTTAATTATAGAGCTATCATTTTCCATCATTTGAGTGAAGTATGTAGCTAGTAAATATTGAAGAACAGTAACTTGAAATAGCTTAAGAATTTGTTTCTTAAAATGTAATTTATTCTTTATCATATAAAAAAATAATAATGAATTAATAATATAAATCATCCCACCAACAACACACTATCAAGAAACAAACCAATAAAATTTAGCATATAAAAAAATTATTTTCAATTTATATCGCATAATTGGGAAAATTCATATATAGTACATAATAAAATGGCGATCACAATGTAGATATTAAAATGATCCTGAATAATTTTAGAAAATGACTCAATTTGACTTTAAAACAAATTTGGAAAAACCAGGTTATAGAATTATTGTAAGACAAAACAAAAAGGCATCACTATAAAAATAATTTACCCTCCTCAAGAATTCCATTAAAAACTAACGAATCCATTCATTTAAAACCAACCATTAAAACACAATTTACACTATTTAAAAAAAACTTAAAAAACCATTATTAATCATCAAATTCTTTTAATATATCATATTTTGGAATTTAAAAAACAATCAGAATATATGACATTTTAGATCAAAATGAACAGAACATGTTCAACAGAATACCCACTATTACATGATTATAAAACATTAAAAATTATAAAAATAGATGTTGGGTATCAATTATTTTTATATATTGATAATAAATTGTATTTTAAAATGTCAGGAATTTTATAGCATATGAAATGATAGAATTTCCCAAAACACCTACCCTGATAACCAAAAACAACTATCCATCATTGGAGGAAGTGTAACCACTACAAGACAAACACAAAAAAAATCTCTAGAATAATATGAATTCAAATACTATATTCCACCAGCATATACATTAGGGTTTATAGGTGAAAAAATCAAGATAAAACAGAAGGAGGAAGGATAAATAATAGGAAAAACGAAAAATTATTTTTAAATCCATTTGACATGTAATATAGATGGAATTATGAGGCTTGGAAGAATATTTAATAAGATCACATAATTTAAAAACCAAAAAAATACATACATTTTTATTAATTTAAAATTTATCTATATTTATTATAACATATAATAAATCCATAAAGACCGTTTAGGTATAGTGTCATTAAAAACTGTAAAATATAAACAACTAGTTCATAAAACATCTACTTCTTCTTCTTCTTATTTCATCATAACTAGAATCCCTTTTGACATATCTTAGATAAAACCCTTCATCGGGACCTAGGGATAAGAAATATAATAAAGGGTGAGCTCAAATGCTCAGTAAGGGTAAAAAATGGAAATATCAATCATATCACAATCATAATATATAAGAACATAAAATTTGGAAGTCTAAGCCTGCATACCAAACATCGTGATATAATGTCATGGGTTAAATGATCATAATAATTAATAGATATAATATCAAAAGTAAAAACATAAAGACTGATGTTTTTTGGCATACACATAATCATATAAAATAATTTAATACTAGTCAAGGATCACAGTAGTGAACATCATAATAGACAAAGTCCATCACTGAACAAGGTTTACTTTATGTTCATGCCCTATATTACATAAAAATATTAAATTGTTTTTCAATAATGTCTATCTCATGAGATATAAATATTTACCCAATGCACTGGAGGTAGATATAGGTCCCATCATTCTTATGATGAAATAATTCTTACGTCTTCCAGAAAAGCATAAATCATTCATCATTACAAAACCCAAAAAATAAAATGGGTTTCTTAAACATCATTACATCATAATATAATCCATATAAAATATCATTCCATCATTAACAAAAGAAAATAATAGTAATAATAGGGATAGAAACATAACACTGTTTAAAGAGTGTCTTCTTAGACGGAAAATAATTTTGATAAAACACTTGAACTTAATTCTTGAGGAAAATATCATTTCTTCATCAAAAAAGATTTCTTTTATCAAAATGATATGAAATTTAAAATGAAAGGTATTTATTTAAAAATAAAAATGAATTAATGTAAATTAATATTCATGGAAATATGGTGTTATGATGGCATAAAAGTCAATTCATTTTGTATATGTTAAAATAAATATTATCCTTATACTTTTTCCTGAGATGTAAAAAAGTACCTCGTATCGAGAAATTACAAAATATTCCTTTCATTCTATTTAATAAAAATTAAATAATGGTTAAAATAGACATTAGCCAATTTAGAATAAAAAAATATATTACATATTATAAGAAAGAAAGATGTGGATGTTAAATAGACCTCAATAAATACGTATGTATTATGAATTTCAGAAAATTGTGATTGTAAATTTATCCCTTAACATTGGACTTATATCCATCATATGTATCAAAAACTCATATATAATTATTTGAATAATGTTTTTGAATTATTCCAGATTCATTATTATTTTTATGATATCATATATGATTATATTATTATCAGGTTGTTTGTATCATTTCATTATCACTCGTTATTCTGTTATTACCTTCTTTCTGTTCTTATGCATGTTTTTTCAGATAACTTCATTTTCAACTTCATAGGTAATAGTTATATAATTAAAAAAAATATTAGTATAACATATTTCATATTTATTCATTCCATTAATGTATATAATCATGGTATAATGAAGATCATGTACAACAAATCGCATCGCATTGGGGAGACGGTAGGCCGTACGTATGCACGAGCGACTATATAATTTACTAAATTGTTAAATGGTATGGAATTGATGGTATATAAATTATACACAATAATTTTCATGTTATATTAATTATATACATAGGTTATAATCATTATTATAACCATTCAAATAAATAATTGTCAAATAACAAATTATACAACGACATGGAGATGGTAATCCGTACACACACACATAGTGATATTTTCATTAATAGGATGTATAAAAAGATATTTAACGTTGTCCCATTAATATAATAACATATTATCATGTATAAGATACTATATTTATTACATTAGTATGGTAAAAACATAATAATAGGATGTATAATTAAAAAAGAATTTTGAAAGATGTTATAGAACAATTACCTATTTTTCGAGTATCTAATTTTGATTTGCATAAGAGGCCTACATAGGATGAATTTCATCCAAATGTGTGGACTATAGGATGAAGTTAGTGATTTTGGTAGATTAATAGGTAGGGTTTGGCTGATAAAAGGGCTTTATAGATGTGATTAAAAGAGAAGTAGAAGTACTTTTCTATAAGAGGTGAGGGAAACCTTTACAAAAACCAAAACTATTAAAATAATATAAATTAATTATTAAATTAAAATGGAACCAAAGTGAACAATTTATATGATAACACACAGATAGGTCTAAATACCCTAAACTAATAAAAATTAGACATGTTTTGATTTTAATTTAAATCTTGTTAATTTGATTTATCCTTATTTAATCTATTAAATTTTATTTCTGGAAATAACATTCTAAATATATAATGGTCGTAATTATTTTCTAATATGTTGTTAAATGACCCTATATTTATATTTTTTGAAATTTTAGAATTTCTAATTATCACTTTGAAATTTTTAAATAATTTTAATATTTTTAAATAATTTAATAATGTGTGATTTTTATAAAATATCAACAGTGTCAATTATTACAGTCTTTATTTAATTGATTTTAAATAAAATATGAACCAACTATAACATCAAACAAAAACATTTAATATACTCCAAAAAATTCATAATCACCTATAAAATTTATAAAGATCCTTAATTATTTCAAATTATATTTATTTTAATATTTTTGAAATGATTTATTTGATATTTCAATTAATAAAATAATTTCAATGTCCTTATTGTGTCATCGTTAATGGTAATTATTTACTATCAAAAAATTATAAATAAGTTTCTATGATGTAGGTAATTATTTTATATTTCCATATACAATCTATAGTAAATTTTATCCCTTGCTTCTACCTATATTATATTTAGTATACTTATATTAAAAGAGAGTGCGACATTTTGTCGTAATTATTGATTTTAAATACAATTAATGTCATATTCAAGGTAAAGTGGCCATTAAGTTATTCCATTTCAAAATATATTTTATAATGGTCGAATATATTTATCCAATAGTATTTTGATAGTTTTTACGGTAGTTTTATAATATTATTTTCACTTTTAATTACCCAATTATCCATAACAGCGGTACTAAAAAAATTACTAATGTTACTATTAATAATTTCCAAAAAATAATAGTAACCTATTAATAATATTTGAACCAACTGCTTCCAAATATTAAATCCATATTTCCTAATTTGAAACAAAGATGTTACAGTAATTAAAATAAAATAAATCATGTTGTCTGAAAGAGAGAACATTTTTTAAAAGCTAAAACATTGGCAAAAACGGAATTTTTTTTTATATCTGAATTGAATGTAAAATTAATGCTAGTGACATACATTATATTTAATGATAAAAATATATTATATTTTTTACTTTAAAATCATTCAATATTATAATTTACCCACATATTTTATTTTGATGAAAAAAGTTCTTTTCACATAAAATTTTGTGTATTTTTACTATTCATCAAATCATTAATGTTATCCGAAAATTATAAAAAATTAATCCAAAGTAAATTTTAATATCCCGCATCAAAATAAAATATTCTTGCTTTCATATAAAAATTAATAATTTTTCAAAATCATAATTTAAACGGGGTTCGCAATTCAAAGGTGTAAAATTAAACTTTTATAAAATAGGTTTTTAAACATCAAATAGTTTTTATTCATACCAAATGAAAAAATATATGTTGGATGAATATATAAAATATTTTATAATTTATATTACATATAAATATTTCATTAATATAATTACCATAAGTAATTCACTCAAAAGTAAAAATATTTAATTGATTTATATTTTTGATGAATAATTGATAGCCAGTGAATTAACAATGAATTTTCCTAAGTTAGTTATACGTATTCCTGCTAACCTAACAACTTGGCTATAATGGTAATTTTACATTTAGAGAAGCTTTCCAGTTTGTTTAAACGCACGACGTCATGAAATGAATTCTACTGAAGAATAGATATTATTAAAAGAAAATATCTCCTAAGGAAATCCTTGTGTTCCATTCTACCCCCATTAAATTGAATTCCCCCCCCCCCCAATTCATCACATGGAATAAAACATGTGAGGATTCCAATCCCTAAAAATATACTCAATATCCCATGTAGCCAATACAAATTTGTGGTTCAACCATAAAACTTTAACCAAGAAACTGTTCTTGATTAAAATAACTTTTTCTCTATGATCCACAATATCTATCAGTTGTTCTTCATTAGAAATATCTTTCTCCAATGGTATAACATCTAATTATAGTTCATGTGAAGGATAAATTATATATTTTTTCAGGATAGGTATATGGAACACATCATGATCTTTAGATATATTCAGTGGAAGCTCCAATTGGTAAGCTACCACCCCAACATGATCCAGAATTTCAAAAGACCAATATACCTAGGGATCAGCTTGGCATTGTTTAAAAATATCAATAATATCTTCTAGGGAAATATACGTAGAAACACCTTACCACCCACATCTAAATCATGGTGTTTTATTCAGTTTTCAGCATTACATTTTGGTCGAATCTTGGCTGCACTTATTTGTTTTTGAAGAGATCTGACCTTTTCTGCCATTTCATCAACAAGATCAGGTCATAATTGCTTTCTTTCCCCAACTCAACCCAAAAAGGTAGATTTATTCCCTTATTTACACAGAGGGATTCATAATGAGCCCTCAAAATACTTGATTTAAATATATTGTTGTATGAAATTTCAACAAGAGTTAGGAGTTGATCCCAACCACCATTTGAATCCTAATATTAAGATCTCAACATGTCATCTAGAGTTTGAATTTTACTCTAAGACTAACTGTAACACCCCAGGTAAATAAGGAATATGAAATTTTCATATTTATCCATATTTTTGAATAAAATATTAATATTACTTTAAAGGGGACGCTATGCTCGATGGCGTACCCAACACGCAACAACGAGTTTCTTGGGAATCTTACGTTGCACTCTAATAATAAAATAATATTATTTTAAATGGTAGTTAACATGTAGCCGTTGTAATGGCGGGAATGGATAGAAATAACTAAAATATGATTATATATGTTTTTAAATGTTTTTACATTTATCCAATAAAAGATAAAGGTTTAAAATACGGAAAGAACTAAATTTTAGGCGTATATGCCCTAGTTTTCACTAAAGGTTCACTTATCACCTTTTGATGTTGAAACATCATTAAATATAGTTTTGTTCACTCTTAAACATTATTTTGGACCAAATAAAACTCTTACTATGAATCGGGACATCAATATTTACTTTGTGTAAATTTTTGGTATCTTTCCGATAAAGTTCATTTTTTTAATGAATAGTGTAAATGTTGTGTTTTAATTCAAAACCTCTTTTTAATATAATTTATTTATATGATTAGATAATATTTTTAATTGGTTTTAATGTGAAATTAGAAAATATTTTTACCATTAAATCCAATAGTGGTCGTTGGAATTAATTTCACTTTGAAATCAGACTTAAACTAGTGTCAATCTTTTGAAACTTATTGTTTTATAAAAACACGCTATTAGCTCTGACAACGGGAATTATTTATTAAATTAATTAATGTGACTAATATGTTTTGAATTTTGTAAAACGGACTTCATTTTTGAATTCGGAATATCAAATACAGCCTAGGGTGAAGTTTTGGTATTTTTCTGAAAAACTCCAATTTTTGATTAATAGTGAAACCACTAAGTGGTGATCAAGCAAACTGATTTTTCAGTTAAATGAAAGTTTACCACTAATGTGTATTGAATTTTAAAAATCCGACATACATTGTTGTCATTAATAAGTAAAATGTGGTTCAATGGGATAAAAATAATTTTTTTGGTGAATAGTAACTTATTATGTTTTTAATCGCGATTACTGGTAATTCGTGTAGTTTAAGGTAAAAATGATATTATAAGAATGTGCAAACACCATGAAACTTGTCCTACACCTATTGGGTGAGTCATGGCCGACCAAGACAAGCCATGGGCCAACTTGAGGACCCCATGGTGCCACTTTAGTTGGAAAATGACAATAATATATTTTTATTTAATGGAAAAGTAAAATTGACAGAAACATAATATGTTTTACTAAAACAATTTTTAAGTAGGGTTATACAAGTCATATTTTTGATTATAAATAGTCATTGGGAATCTAAAAAGATATCCTACATCATGGTATTTTTTTTTTAATTTTTAGACTTTAAATAAATGAATTTATTTATGACATAATAATGATGCAACGATGACACCATTATTTGACGATTTAAATAAAATGGAATGATAATGTAAAATCTAAGAACTACACATGTCCAAAACCAATTGGATGATTGGATTTCGAAGCCTTATCACCTTATCCACTAATTATATCAATGTGGGACCTTTTAAAACCTAAACACATTTTCATATAAAGTAATATTTCTTACTTTCCAAAAGTGCCACTCCTCTCCTCTTATAAAAGGCCCCCACCTCTACCTCTTTTCACACACTCATCAAGCCTTTGGCTCGGCCAAACCCTGCCCATTTACTCTCTCCACATCCCTCTACTCATCCTAGAGGATTCCCTTTGGGCAGAATCCTTTCAAAGCAAGCCTTTAGTCTCAAATCAAAAGGAGTTACACTTTTAAAGGTAATTCTTTCTCTCATGTTCATTTGTTTTATTTTTCTTCTCCAACCCCCTAAAGTCTTTTTATTTATTTCTTTTGTAACAACACCAGTATCTTCAATATACTAGGATGTTTTTATAAGATTTATTCGAGCTACACTCTCACACAACTACATAAAATGGTTAAAGAACATAGGGTTTCCGTGGATGGTGAAATTCTGCCTCCCGAAATGATGATTGTTCAATACTCATTTAACACCTTCAAAGGTGGCCATTATGATGTTACTATTTTTATATATGATATATAATATGTTTATGTTTTATTTATGCTTCTGTATTTTTCATTTTTGTCTTACCTTTATGGCTTCCATTATGGGTATACGCGATATCTTCATTTAAGGAAGTGCGTACTACCGCCCCCTCAAAGTGATTTGATTCGTTAAATACCATATGTGGGATGTATAAAGGATGGAAATATGATATTATATATGATATTATACTGGAATTATATTATACCTTTATATCATTATTATTCCATTCTATAAAATACGAAATAGAAATGAAAGTAGCGTTCATGCGTACGTACGGCTTACCGTCTCCATGAACGGTGCATTTCATTTCTTACCTCTAAATGATTATGTAATGTTATAAATGCATGAATGTACTTGATATATATTACATATATGATATCTACATCATTAATACAATTCTGGATATAATAAACATTTGGCCACACGAACAACATGTAATTGTAAGAAGTCCACTTTCGACTTAAGAACCAAATATCGGCAAACAAATATTATTAACTTAAATGATTACATAATGTTTATGACATGGTAATAAGTGGTATAAAAGGAATAATAAAATTTAAAAAGGTTCTTAAGGAAGTAATAATTAACTCAAGTTTATTATTCAGGAAATTAAAGAACGATCGAGTCAAGTCGGACCCGAGGTAAGGGATCCTACACCTCTCTTTCTTTTTAAGTACACTCTTTATGTCATTCCTTTTATGCTCATATTTCTTATGATTGGGATGTTATTTTATATTACTCATACTGTACTTATTATTTTCATATGATGAGAGACCCTATTTCCTCTCATAAATCATTTTTTGGAAATTTTGAGTGGCGCCGTTAGGCTGCCGAATTTTCGTAAGGGATTTTTCATCTCACTTTTATTCTCGTGAGATTTATGCTACATTTGCCACAAATTCCATTGAGTGGTGTATGTACTGCCCATTATTCTACTCTTTGTGTAATATACTTTCGTTTATGAGTATTTACATAAATGATCTATTGTCTTTATTTCATGGGGTGTATGTTTTGAAAGATACCCAAGTCGGTAAGGGAACCTTTCGCCCTCCTCTTTTTTAAAAGACTTCTTTTGTTGGGTCTTTTAATTTACACATTTTTATGTTGGGATATGTTCTCATATATCCTTATTGATGTAAATATTATGTCCATGTGATGAGATACACTTTTTATCTCTCATCAACTCATTTTGATGTGATGCCGTTAGGCTGTCAAGGGAACTTTTTAACCCAAATTTCGATTTCTTTGGGTTCAACATGTAGTCATTGAATATGTCATCTATTGAATATGTGTGAATGACATTTTATTGTTTTACACTTAATATCCACTTATATTGGGTGTATTTATATTTGTCACACATATTTTTGAGATTGATTTGTCCTTAATTTAAGGATACCTTCTTTATAAGGGATTTCATCACATTTGACATTTCTATTGAGGGTTCATTGTTGTTATGCACCAATTCACTCTTATATGGTGTATATACTGTCCTTTGGAGTATTATATCATGAATCCATTTATTCTCATGATATTATAAAGTTCTTACTAAATGTTATTCCTCAATTATTGTATTCAAGTGTCTCTAATTTTGGTAAAACCCCTTTAACCAAAATATCGTTTTAAATATTTTAATTATTTGTTCTTGTTAATATCCATGTTTTCAAAATGGTTTTAAGGATTTATTTATATGGATATTAATGGTTTAAAATTTTAAGCTTCAAGGTGGTATGGGACACTTTGATTCAAAAATCTCTTTATTAAATGTTTTAAATGGTTTTGGAAATGGTTTCTTTTTTGTTTGGATTCATTATTTCAAAATACTAAAATGTTATATTGTGATTGAAATGTGGAAATGTTTTGTTTCCTTTATGCATGTTTTATGTGATACGTTTATGTTATGGTTCTTGGGCATTGTTATGAAAACGGGTGGTTTCGTGATAAACTAAGGGCGGGTGAGCCCGATATAGCTCTCCAATGCATTGGGTAACGCGAAGGAGTGAAACGTTAAGGTTTCTCCGAAGAGATTTAGGGAATATACTGTGATGGGTATTCCAAACGTAACCAAGAGGGTTACTCTCTACGTAAGAATGTTATGAATGCCTCAAGTTATCTTTATGTCTTATGTCTTCTATGATTTATTCATGATTTGATATGCCTATGTTTTATGGGTAAAGTATGATTTCATTCATATGTATATGTGTGTACCCATGTTTCCTTTCCATATTTTTATATCCCTTACTGAGCTTTTTGTGCTCATCCCAAGTTTTTGAAATGTTTTCACAGGTCAAGGGAAGGGTACATGATGTGATGATAGTGTCAAGGATGTGTCAAGAAAGAATCCGTGTTATATTTTAAATATGTTTCCGTTGATGGGAAGAATGAATACTGTCTTTTATGTAACCACTTTGTTTAAATGTGGAATGTAATGCAAGTTTCATGATCTAATTATCTAAAACTCTAAACCTGAAAAGATCCTCAATGTGTAATCTTGTAATAACTAAAGATTAAGTAAGGTTTAAGGCTGGGGCCTTATAGTTGGTATCAAAGGTCGTTTTAGATAACTTTAGAGGTTAGGGTATTCTTTAAGCATAAGTGACATTACCTTAATGGTTAGGATTTCAGAAAGATTCCTAGTTTTAGATAAAGTGAATGAGTAAGTGTATCTTAGTGTTTACCTTCCTCATTAGTACATGATGGTTTTGTTGATATACTCACACTAACATTTCTATTTTTAGTGACTGGATGGATCTAGCAGGCACCAAAGAGACAACAGGTTTGAAGGAAACTGTGGTGGTTCTCTGATTAAGATACTAGATAAAATGGAGGATTCAATGAGGAAACTCGTGGTTGTTCTAAACCAAATATCAAGGAGTCATGATCCACCACTTCAACCTTGGTGAGTTCTCTAATGCATCATGTACGAAATGTCCAACTCGATGTGGAAATTCAGGTAATAATTATTAAGGTAACCATTTTGGTTTATATGATCCTTACTTTTGAGGTAATTATGGGTTACTATATGTTATGATGGAAAATGAAAGGCATGAGATAAACTTGAGGTTAAAATATGTTATGATTATTCTTGAAGATTTTATCTCATTTGGGGAATGTTTTAAGAATTATATAGTTTTGGAAAAAGGACAACATGTAGACCGTGTGACATCCCGTCGCGTCGGATAATGTTGCGGGAATCGAACCCACAACCAATGTGCGACTGGTATTTATCGCCTACCACTGGACTACGTGAAGTCCCTGGTTAGTTTGACTGATTCTTTTTAGTTATATGATTTTATGAATTAAGAGTAAGTTGATTTTGGAGGATATGTGATTAGGATAATTACTTTTCAATGTGAGACTTTAGGATAAACTGATGTTGTTTGGAGATAAATGTTACGATTTAACTTGGAAGACTATGTGACTAATTCCTTCAAATATTTGGGTTTCAATCTTATATTGGTTTACTTTGAAGAATTTTATGGACAAATTGTTTATCGGATGGTCCTCGTTGAACTTTGGGTTTTGTTGGACAAATTTTGGAGATTAAGAATATATTTTCTTTTTATAAGGGGTTATCCTTTTCTGGATTATCTGATCTTGTACTAACCTTTTTGGTTTTGGTTTTGGATAAATCCTAAATACATGGGATGTATATAGTTCTCTTTTGGGGATTAGGTGATTCTCTAGAAGTTGATTATAGTACTCTTAATGCGAAAAAGTCTCCCTAAATACTCGTCTTTTGGAAACAAAATATGAGTTTGACTAAGGAATCTAGTAAAAGTTGAAAGTCAACATGATAAGTGATTATGCTTCCTTATGAATAAATTCCTCAATAAAAAGTAACTTAATACAAAAATGTTGTCTATTAACTTTTCCTACTGGGGAACCCAACACCGTTTAACCCATCACAAGTTTGTGATTTTCTTATTGTTAATTTTCTCCTAAACATGTTTTCTATCACTCTCCATCAGAACATGACCCTATGTTTTCTCCTCCATGTACATATTTTCATACTTGGAATCCTAGTATGGGTTAACTCGGGTGACCTCTGTGCTTATCTTTCTTTATTTTAAGGGGATTGTTTTACCGACTCTTGTTCCGATGTGGGACGTTCAAGGATGTTTCCAAGCGCAATTTTAAAATTGCGAGGACGCAATTCCCAAAAGGGGGGAAGGATGTAACACCCCAGGTAAATAAGGAATATGACATTTTCATATTTATCCATATTTTTTAATAAAATATTAATATGACTTTAAAGGGGACGCTATGCTCGATGGCGTACCCAACACGCAACAACGAGTTTCTTGGTAATCTTACGTTGCACTCTAATAATAAAATAATATTATTTTAAATGGTAGTTAACATGTAGCCGTTGTAATGGCGGGAATGGATATAAATAACTAAAATATGATTATATATGTTTTTAAATGTTTTTTCATTTATCCAATAAATGATAAAGGCTTAAAATACGGAAAGAACTCAATTTTAGGCGTATATGCCCTAGTTTTCACTAAAGGTTCACTTATCACCTTTTGATGTTGAACCATCATTAAATATAGTTTTGTTCACTCTTAAACATTATTTTGGACCAAATAAAACTCTTACTAAGAATCGGGACATCAAAATTTACTTTGTGTAAATTTTTTGTATCTTTCCGATAAAGTTCATTTTTTAATGAATAGTGTAAATGTTGTGTTTTAATTCAAAACCTATTTTTAATCTAATTTATTTATATGATTATATAATATTTTGAATTGGATTTAAAGTGAAATTAGAAAATATTTTTACCATTAAATCCAATAGTGGTCGTTGGAATTAATTTCACTTTGAAATCAGACTTAAACTAGTGTCAATCTTTTGATACTTATTGTTTTATAAATACACGCTATTTGCTCTGACAATGGGAATTAATTATTAAATTAATTAATGTGACTAATATGTTTTGAATTTTGTAAAACGGACTTCTTTTTTGAATTCGGAATATCAAATATAGCCTAGGGTGAATTTTTGGTATTTTTCTAAAAAACTCCAATTTTTGATGAATAGTGAAACCACTAAGTGGTGATCATGCAAACTGATTTTTCAGTTAAATGAAAGTTTACCACTAATGTGTATTGAATTTTAAAAATCCGACATACATGGTTGTCATTAAGAAGTAAAATGTGGTTCAATGGGATAAAAATAATTTTTTTGGTGAATAGTAACTTATTATGTTTTTAATCGCGATTAGTGGTAATTAGTGTAGTTTAAGGTAAAAATGATATTATAAGAATGTGAAAACACCATGACACTTGTCCTAAACTTATTGGGTGAGTCATGGCCCACCAATACAAGCCATGGGACAACTTGGGGACCCCATGGTGCCACTTTAGTTGGAAAATGACAATAATATATTTTTATTTAATGGAAAAGTAAAATTGACACAAACATGATATGTTTTACTAAAACAATTTTTAAGTAGGGTTATACAAGTCATATTTTTGATTATAAATAGAAATTGGAAAGCTAAAAATATTTCCTACATCATGGTATTTTTTTTATAATTTTTAGACTTTAAATAAATTAATTTATTTATGACATACTAATGATGCAGCGATGACATCATTATTTGACGATTTAAATAAAATGGAAAGATAATGTAAAATCAAAGCACTACACATGTCCAAAACCAATTGGATGAGTGGATTTATAAGCCTTATCACCTTATCCACTAATTATATCAATGTGGGACCTTTTAAAACCGAAACACATTTTCAAATAAAGTAATATTTCTTACTTTCCAAAAGTGCCCCTCCTCTACTCTTATAAAAGGCCCCCACCACTACCTCTTTTCACACACTCATAAAGCCTTTGGCTCGGCCAACCCCTGCCCATTTACTCTCTCCACATCCCTATACTCATCCTAGAGGATTCCCTTTGGGCAGAATCCTTTCAAAGGAAGCCTTTAGTCTCAAATCAAAAGGAGTTACACTTTTAAAGGTAATTCATTCTCTCATGTTCATTTGTTTTATTTTGCTTCTCCAACCCCCTAAAATATTTTTATTTATTTCTTTTGAAACAACACCAGTATCTTAAATATACTAGGATTTTGTTATAAGATTTATTCGAGCTACACTCTCACACAACTACATCAAATGGTTAAAGAACATACTGTTTCCGTGGATGGTGAAATTCTGCCTCCCGAAATGATGATTGTTCAATACTCATTTAACACCTTCAAAGGTGGCCATTATGATGTCACTATTTTTATATATGATATATGATATGTTTATGTTTTATTTATGCTTCTGTATTTTTCATTTTTGTCATACCATTATGGCTTCCATTATGGGTATACGCGATATATTCATTTAAGGAAGTGCGGACTACCGCCCCCTCAAAGTGATTTGATTCGTTAAATACCATATGTGGGATGTATAAAGGATGGAAATATGATATTATATATGATATTATACTGGAATTATAATATACCTTTATATCATTATTATTCCATTCTATAAAATACGAAATAGAAATGAAAGTAGCGTTCATGCGTACGTATGGCTTACCGTCTCCATGAACGGTGCATTTCATTTCTTACCTCTAAATGATTATGTAATGTTATAAATGCATGCATGCACTAGATATATATGACATATATGATATCTACATCATTAATACAATTCTGGATATAATAAACATTTTTCCACACGAACAACATGTAATTGTAAGAAGTCCACTTTCGACTTAAGAACCAAATATCAGCAAACAAATATTATTAACTTAAATGATTACATAATGTTTATGACATGGTAATAAGTGGTATAAAAGGAATAATGAACTTGAAAAAAGTTCTTAAGGAAGTAAAAATTAACTCAAGTTTATTATTCAGGAGATTAAAGAACGATCGAGTCAAGTCGGACCTGAGGTAAGGGATCCTACACCTCTCTTTCTTTTTAAGTACACTCTTTATGTCATTCCTTTTATGCTCATATTTCTTATGATTGGGATGTTATTTTATATTACTCCTACTGTACTTATAATTTTAATATGACGAGTGACCCTATTTCCTCTCATAAATCATTTTTTGGACGTTTTGAGTGGCGCCGTTAGGCTGCCGAATTTTCGTAAGGGATTTTTCATCTCACTTTTATTCTCGTGAGATTTATGCTACATTTGCCACAAATTCCATTGAGTGGTGTATGTACTTCCCATTATTCTACTCTTTATGTAATATAATTTCGTTTATGAGTATTTACATCAATGATCTATTGTCCTTATTTCATGGGGTGTATGTTTTGAAAGATACCCAAGTCGGTAAGGGAACCTTTCACCCTCCTCTTTTTTAAAAGACTTCTTTTGTTGGGTATTTTAATTTACACATTGTTATGTTGGGATATGTTCTCATATATCCTTATTGATGTAAATTTTATGTCCATGTGATGAGATACACTTTTTATCTCTCATCAACTCATTTTGATGTGATGCCGTTAGGCTGTCAAGGGAACTTTTTAACCCAAATTTCGATTTCTTTGGGTTCAACATGTAGTCATTGAATATGTCATCTATTGAATAAGTGTGAATGACATTTTATTGTTTTACACTTAATATCCACTTATATTGGGTGTATTTATATTTTTCACACATATTTTTGAGATTGATTTGTCCTTAATTTAAGGATACCTTCTTTATAAGGGATTTCATCACATTTGACATTTCTATTGAGGGTTCATTGTTGTTATTCACCAATTCACTCTTATATGATGTATATACTGTCATTTGGAGTATTATATCATGAATCCATTTATTCTCATGATATTATAAAGTTCTTACTAAATGTTATTCCTCAATTATTGTATTCAAGTGTCTCTAATTTTGGTAAAACCCCTTTAACCAAAATATCGTTTTAAATATTTTAATTATTTGTTCTTGTTAATATCCATGTTTTCAAAATGGTTTTAAGGATTTATTTATATGGATATTAATGGTTTAAAATTTTAAGCTTCAAGGTGGTATGGGACACTTTGATTCAAAAATCTCTTTATTAAATGTTTTAAATGGTTTTGGAAATGGTTTCTTTTTGTTTGGATTCATTATTTCAAAATACTAAAATGTTATATTGTGATTGAAATGTGGAAATGTTTTGTTTCCTTTATGCATGTTTTATGTGATACGTTTATGTTATGGTTCTTGGGCATTGTTATAAAAATGGGTGGTTCCGTGATAAACTAAGGGCGGGTGAGCCCGATATAGCTCTCCAATGCATTGGGTAACGCGAAGGAGTGAAACGTAATGGTTTCTCCGAAGAGATTTAGGGAATATACTGTGATGGGTATTCCAAACGTAACCAAGAGGGTTACTCCCTACATAAGAATGTTATGAATGCATCAAGTTATCTTTATGTCTTATGTCTTCTATGATTTATTCATGATTTGATATGCCTATGTTTTATGGGTAAAGTATGATTTCATTCTTATGTATATGTGTGTACCCATGTTTCCTTTCCAAATTTTTATATCCCTTACTGAGCTTTTTGTGCTAATCCCAAGTTTTTGAAATGTTTTCACAAGTCAAGGGAAGGGTACATGATGTGATGATAGTGTCAAGGATGTGTCAAGAAAGAATCTGTGTTCTATTTTAAATATGTTTCCGTTGATGGGAAGAATGAATATTGTCTTTTATGTAACCACATTGTTTAAATGTGGAATGTAATGCCAGTTTCATGATCTAATTCTCTAAAACTCTAAACCTGAAAAGATCCTCAATGTGTAATCTTGTAATAACTAAAGATTAAGTAAGTTTTAAGGCTGGGGCCTTATACTAACCATCTATATAAGGATGATAATCAGTATTGAAACATAACTCTGTAACCATAGAATGCTGAAGAACACTCCAAACCATTGAGGTAAACCCAATATCCTAATTAGATATAATAGAATGTGGTTCTTAATGAAATCATTCCACATATTTTACATATATCCTTGAAATATGATCATTATGTAAATCCTCTCTAATATATGAGAAGTGTGATGACTTCATATGGCGGTCCACTATAACCCAGATAGTAGTATTTCCTTTGGATGTTTTCCGAAGTCCAACGACAATGTCAATAGTGTTATTTCCCCATTTTCATTCTGGTGTGGGTAATTGTTGTAACATACTCTTATACATCTATCTCTTATCCTTAACTTTCAGAAAAACCAAGAATCCAGAGACATATTCAGATACATCTCTTTTCAGTTTATCCCACCAGAAATACTCTTTCATGTCCCTGCACATCTTTGTGCTTTTAGGGTGAATAGAGAATGAAGAACTATGAGCCTCATTCAATAGTTCCATTATTTCTGGTATGGAAGGAATAAAAACCCAATTCTTGAACCTTATCATATCATCAAAATCATGATTGAATTAAATAATATTTCTCACCATCATTTATATCACTACATCACCCTTCTACACCTCCTTAAACTTCATTTTTATATAGGGTTGAACATTCATTTGAGAAAGATATGATTTCACCCCTTCCTTTAAAATTTCAACCTCCATCCTTTGCAAATCCATAAATATTGGATCTTTTGTGATCCTCAATATGGATTGGCCAGAATGGTCTTGTCGACTCATAACATCTTCAACCTTTTTCTCCATCCCTAGGTGGTAATATATTGATTAATTATGACCTTTAATCAACTCCAACAATCTTCATTGGTGCATTTTTAATCATTTAGTGTGAAAAAATTCATTAAAAGTTTATTATTTGTATAAATATAACACCCTTTTCCATAATTATAATGCCTCCATATCATTAATCAAAATATTACCGTAGCTAACCCCAAATCATGAGATGTTTAATTTTCCTCATTGATTTTGAACTGTCTTGAGGCATAAGCTATCACCGTATATTTTTTTCATAAGAACACATCTCATCCCCGTCTTGGATGCATCACTATCGATCAAACACCCATATTTTGCAATTTTTCATCTTGGAAAAATTTCAACATCTTTTATGTTTTGATAGAGACATAGATATCAATTCCCTTGAGATTATGTGACCCAAAAATGAAAATTTCTGATTCCAAAATTTACACATGGTAAATATTGCAAAAACCTTCTCTATTCGCATGGTCTTCATTACAATTCAAAAGTGGTTTTCATATTATTCCTTGACCTTAAAATACACAAAAATATCATACATAAAGACTACCAAAAATTGATCAAGATATTCTTTAAAGGCTATATTCATTAGATAAATGAAGATAGTGGGGGAAATATTAAGACTAAAAGGAATCACTATAAATTTACAGTATCCATACGTTTTATGGAATGTCATATAAGGTACATCCTCGTTCTTGAACCTTAATTGATGATATAATGAATGAAGATCAATCTTGAAAAAGTATTGAGCTCTGTATAGTTGTCCAAATAAGTCATCAATATGGGGAAGAGAAAATTTTTTCTTCATAGTGATCTTGTTAAGTTCATGAAAATGAATCTAGAGTCTCTTTGATCAGTAATTCATCGTAAATAAATAGAACTTATTCTCCCTAATATGACACACTAATTTTTATGAATCACTTATCAAGATTCTCTTGGAGTGGCTTCATCTATTCCCGCAACTTAATTGTGGCGATTCTATAAGGTGTATTTAAAATAGGCAGAGCACCCATTATGAGTTGTATTGAAAACTCAACATCAAAATTAGGAGGAAGACATAGAAATTCCTCTGTAAGGACATCATCAAACTCTTATAAAATTGGTGTATTCTTAATAATGTTTTTCTACCCAACCATTTGAGATAAATAACCATCATTTATATAAATCAAATACCACAAGATATATGAAATTTCTCATAGAAGGTTATATTCATCCTTATATCAATAGATGTTCAGAAATTGATATGGAATATGAAATATGACTTCTATTCCATGGAAATTGTAAGGATATCCATATATAGAAATCCAATTAATTTAACGAATCACATCAAATTACACAATTGGAGGGATCAAACTATTTTAGGAATAAATTTTCTGCAAACATCAACTGGAGAAAAATTATAAGCATTTGATGTGACTATTGTGCCATTAAGAGTTGTCACATCTAACTCAAAATTTAATTGTTGTGGTTATATTATTTAACCCTTATTAAATTCATTAAAAATAAAAGAGTTGGTGGTTACATAATTAAATAAAATATTTCAAATTTAGAGTGTATAGTAAGTGTACATTTTTACCAATTCATTATCATACTCCTAATCACCAAGAGTTATTGCATGTGGACTTACTTTTTCATTGGTCTTAAGAGTTTTTTTACATTGATAATTATCAATTTCCATTATATTGTGTAATTGAAGTGCATAATACCCCATTTCCTTGAACTTGTAGCATTGAAGTGTATGAGGTGCATTCAGTGCAGACTTTTCAATGCTCACATCATTAGACATATTTTTCCCATCACATTGGCATTCACCTACCTAATGATCTTCTTTTCCACAATTAAAACATTTACTTGTTACATTAAGATAACATCCCCCATGGTTCATTCCAAAAAATTATCATAAGGGGAAACTTATCATATTTTCGGTGTGGTATTTGGATTTTCCTTTGAGATCAATTTTTATCTTCTTATCCGACCCATACTATTTTTGGGTTACTCCAATATCTATCTCATCCCTGAGATCACATCGAACGATATCCTCGTAGATATTGAAGTCTCTTATGGATAATTCCCTTTGGATACATGGTTTCAAGACAATAAGGAATCGATCAATATTACTATCATGTTGGATATTAATTTCAGAATCATACCTTGAAAGACATGTAAAAAAATTTCGTAGGTACAAACAGATTCATCATCCTTTTGTTTAAGACCATGGAACTTCTTCAGCACATTTTTTCAAATATTACGAAGAAGTTACTTATTGAAAAATAAGTTCCTGAACTTGTCCCATTACATGGACTAAATTTCAACCCTTTTCCTATTATTATTGATAACATTCCACCACAAATCATCTTTTACATCCAAATCATAGACTGCTAAGATGTCTTTATCATGATCAGAACATGGTAGAACTAAAGATTTCGTTTTAGTGGTACTGATGCAGTGTTCATCCACTGGAAATTATATCATGAAGAACTCAATAGAATTTTTCACACTCCTTTTATCATTTGGAAGTCTTCTATAATTAATATCTTGAGAATGTTATGTAAGAATGGCTAAATTATTTTTCATTCTATATACTATAACGTTTTGTTGCTCAGGGGGAAAATCATTGCATTTCCAATCGCATTCAGCATTAACAAATTTCCTTTAGCTTCCATCCATTGACCAAAACCAAGAAGAATATTGGGATGAAAAATAATATAAGGGTAAAACCACATAATCAACAATAAAATTTAAATTTAGGACACATTCTATTTTATTATTTGTTATTTATGGTAATTTTTAAAACACTATTATTATATCATATAGTTAGACATATCCTTAGGGATATTATTAAGGCATTCTCATCCTAGAATCCAAAGGTTAACTATATCTTCCCTCTAATACCAACTATAATGAACTATACATTAAATATATTGATATTACATCAAAATTGAAGTATATTCTCAAAAACATATAATAAATCCATGACAAGAAAATATAAGTATAATGCCTCTAGAAATTGAGAACCATAAAAAACTTGTTCTTAAAACATCTACATTTTCACATGCTTATTTCATAATAACTAGACTCATTTTTGACATATCTTACATAATACCCTTCTTTATGAACTTGGGAAAAAATATGAAAGGGTGAGATCAAATTATCAGTATGGGTAAACAATGGAAATATCAATCATATCACAATCTTAATACATAAGAACATAACATATGGAGGTCTTTTCCGACATATGAATTATCGTGATATCATCTAATAGGTTAAAGGTTCATAAGAATTAATACACATAATCCAAAAATTAAAAACATAAATCATGATTTTTTTTTCATACATATAAGAGTATAAAATCATTTAGTATTTGATAAGGCTCATTTCCAAAACCACTATAGAAGAAAATGTTCATTACTAATCTGGGTTTACATGTCGTTCGAACCCTGTATTACCGAACTGGATTCACATGTTGTTTTCTTCATGTCTATCAGATGAGATATAAATCATTACCCAATGCATTAGGGAGAGATATAGGTCAAATCCATATCATAATGAAATCATTCTTACATTTTCCATAAAAACATAAACCATTCATCAGAACATAACCCGAGAAATAAAATGGGTTTCTCAAGCATCATTCCATCATAACATAATCCATATAAAAAATAAGACAATTCTATAATAGTAATAATAGGGATATAAACATAACACTATTTAATTAGTGTTATCATAGATGAAAAATAATTTTGACATAACAATTGAACATAATTATTGGGGAAAATATCCATTTTTATTCAAAAACATTTTCTTTTTTAAATATGTCACACAATTTTAAAAGAAAAAAATTTAGTTGAAAATAAACATGAAATCGTGTAAATTAAGCATTATTAAAATAATACTTTATGAAGATGTAAATTTTTTTCATGCCACATAAGTTAATTAAACATTCTCCTCGTATTTTTTACTAAAAAGTCATAAAGTACCTCATATCAAAAAAACCCAAATGATTCCTTTCATATGATTTAATAAAAAGTTACCAATATGTAAAATTGACTTTAAAAAATTGTAAAAGAATATTAATATTATTACATATTATATGAAACATTTCTGTGGATGATTAATATACCCCAATAAATACAAACATATAAACAATCTCAAATAATATAGGGATTGAGAAATTATTCATTACCTTAGGTATGAAATCCTTCAAATGTATCTGAACCTCATGTATAATGATTTAAATAATTTTATTGACTTATTCTACAGACATATTCATTTTGATGATATCATATATGATTGTTTTATAATAAATTTTTTAGTAACATCTCATTGTAACTCGTTATTCAGGTATTTATTTTTTTATGTTCATATGCATGTTTTGATGGATAAGTTCATATTACACTTATTAGGATATTGTTATATCATTTAAATAATGATATTAGTATAATATATATAATATTTATTCATTACATTCATGTATAAAATAATGGTTTAATGAATATCGCGTTGAATGAATCGCATCACATCATAGATACGGTAGGATGTACGTGTAGAGACCCAATGCCTGACGTACATGGACATTACATTACTTTAGCGGAATACTTAATACCTAAAAAAAATAGACACACAATGACCCTAATAGTTTAGTGACTTTGGAAACTTGTAACGTAATCTTCTAATCGTGGTGAAAGATCTTCAACATCTCTCATAAAGATCTTCCCCTTTTTTTCTTACCTAAAACCTTTCTTTATATCCTGGGGAAAAGAAAACATAAAAAGGGTGAGATAAAATGGTCAGTAATGGTAATCATGGATAAAATAAAACATACCATATACATTTGAACTTAAAAACATGAACATAATGTTTATACATAAAAAGCTTGAGCAATTACATAAAACAAAGAAGTATGTAAGGAATAGACCATAAAGAAACATTAAGAATGATAAAATAGGATCGAAAAAAATGTAATTTTGGAATCCATTAAGCACATGTAATGATTTCCATAGTAGCCAAGGCATTACTGCCAAGACCATCTTAGTGGACAAAGTCCCTTTCTGAATCGAGTTCACTCCTCGTTCCAGTCTTGTAATACTGAACCGGATTAACTTACCGTTCTAGCCATGTCTATCTCATGAGATATAAATCTTTAAACAATTCATTGGAGGGAGATATAGGTCCCACCCATCTCATAATGAAATCATTCTTACTTGTTCCACAAAATAAACATACATCATTCATAAAAATCCAATAAATAAAATTGGTTTCATAAAAATCATCCCATCATCACATAATCCATATAAATAAATGGATATCATTTCATAATATGAAAAGGGAAACCATGTAAATCATAGAGACATTATACTTGAAACATACACATATGAAATAATGTCATCTTAGATGAAAAATGGATTTGATAAAACACTTGAAATTAATTCTTGATGAAAATATCCTTTTTTCGTCAAAATCATTTTCTTTTCACAAAATGTCATTCAATTTTAAATGAAAAGGATTTTTTTTGAAAATATTCATGAAATATTTTTGAGGAAGCTTCATGAAAATAAGGCTTTATAAAACCGTAAAAAATCCTTTCATACGTTATAAGTTAAAAATAACATTCTCCTCGTACTTTTGTCGGAATACTAAAAAAAGTACCTCGTAACGTAAACAAAAGAAAGATTCCTTACATACCATGTAGTAAAAGTAAAAAATGGGTAAAAATGACTTTAAACATACATGAATACACTTTTATAAAACATGGGCTTGGATGATCGCAATAACCCCAGTAAATACTTACAAATAAGCAATCTCGGTCAAAAATGAGATTTGCAAAATTATCCCTTACCTTATGTCCGATATGCTTTGTATGTATCCGAACCTCCTGTATAATGATTTAAATAATGTCATTGAATATTTGATGAATCATATTCATTGTTATGATATCATATATGGTTCACTTATGACTTTATATTACACGTTCTTTTGTAAATTCCATATTACAAAGTGTTTTGGGTAAAATCGTTTCATTTGTCGTCCGTGTTTTGACTTGTAATTATTTATATGATTACTTAGATCTCAATTAAAAAATTCCAGAATATAAAAAATGATTTATATATAATATATATTCAAAATATACATATATATAATAGATCGATAAATGGACAGAAATAAACCGTTCCTGGAGACGGTAGGCCGTACGTACACATGAACGTTGTTTTCGTTTCCTTATTGAGTTGAATGGAATTATGTAGATGACATACATATATACATAAATCCAGTATCTTTATAATGTCATATATTTCATTATTATTTCTTATATATACTTTATAATCATTCTTAAATGGTTAACATGGAGAATGAATCTCATCGCGTCGTGGAGACGGTAGTCCGTACGCACGCACGAGCGATGATATTGTTTCCATAATTATTGAATTGAATTTGAGTTGATGATACAATATATCAGAATAAGTATGATGTTATAATAACTATGTATAGTTATTCTTTACTCCATTATACCTATCCATGTTAGCTGTTGGTGGAAAAACAGATTACACCACGGCGTGGAGACGGTATTCCATACGTATGCACGCGCGGTGATTTTGTTTTCCGTAGGATGGATAGAAGGTGAAATGAGGTTGTTTCATATTTATAATAACAAATCAGTATATTAGTGATACTGATGTTATTACATTATTATGAAACAACAAAAGAAGAAGAAGTTGAAGAAGAAAGAAGCTTGAATGAATCGGGAGAAGAAATTACCTCTTCTTCGATACGCCTCTTTGAAACCTCCTCTTAGGGCACTAAGATTGGTCTTTAATGTAGACCAGAACCTATAGGATGTTTCTAGGGAAGTGGAGAAGATAATTTTTCAGGGGTTGGCCAAGCAAGAAGGATCAAATTGGTGTGAGGAGGAGGAGGAGGAGGTGTTGTACCCCTCTCTCTTGGATTTTAATGATCACAATCACTCTTATTTTGTTCTAACTTGTTTTCAAGTGTTTTTGTTGATAGGAAAAAGGTTACCAAGGAGTTGGGATAAGAAGGACTGAATGTAGACTCTCTGAGTCTACCGGCCAACCGATGGATTCCCAACGGCCAGCCGGTGGTCTCTGGCAGTAGCAATGGTTTCTGTCCAGAGCCACCGGTCAGCCTGTGTGAGATCCTCGGCCAGCCGGTATTGTCACCAGCCAGCCGGTGGCTGACCACCGGCCAGCCGGTAGAACCTCGGTAGAGAGCTTGATCTCTGTCTGGAGCACCGGCCAGCCGGTGGCTCAGGACCGGCCAGTCGGTGGACCACCGACCAGCTGGTGAGTCACCACCGGTCAGCCGGTGTGCCCAGTCAAACTAGCCGTTGGGCTTTGACCAGACTTGTACTTTTGACTCCCAACGGCTCTGAAGGCCTCTCCAACGGCTCCGAAGACCCCCAACGACCATTTGGGTGTTTCTCTTCTATAAATAGAGGACTAGGAAGCCCCGGAAATATACGGAAGCCCACGGGAACATTTTTCGATCATTTGGCGAACCTCCGGCGCATTCCTTCAAGGATCCCCACTTGCTCCAACTCACTTCCACAACCAAGGAGCACCACCATAGAAGCATGGGAGCGCTCTTCATCATCACCAATCAATCCATTGGCGCCCAAGACTTATCCTCTTTATGGTTTTTATTATTTTATCTTTTTGAGCATTATTTTGAGTTTGTGCATACAAACCCTTCTTTCTCTCATCCTCCCTTAGTTTGGGTTTTCACACCACCTTCAAGGTGTGAAGAGGTTAGTCAAGCCTTCCCTGTAAAAGGCTTGAGTCATAGGTGAGCTAGCCTTCACCTGTAAGAAGGCTAGTGGGTTTCTTGCTTCAACCAATAAAAAGCAAGCTGTAATAGGTTTCTAGGCTGCCTTAAAGTCTAGTGGGTTTCTTGCTACAACCATTAAAAAGAAAGCTGTCGTATAAATCTCTCAACGGTTGAGTTGGGAGCGGAGACGTAGGCTTGGGATTTAGGCCGAACTCCGTTATCAATTTTGTGTCTTGCCTCTTTTATTTCTGCTGCGCTTTATCTTTTTCTTAAATTGATAAACTTTTTAAAAAAGGCAATTCACCCCCCTCTTTCCATCACTCTCCGACCCAACAATTGGTATCAGAGTAGGAGTTTCTGTAATACCTTAACCGGTTACAAACTTAAGATCCTTAGTGATGGCTAATTCCTTGCATGCTCCCGAAGGATATTCTATGACTCGGGCTCCATTCTTTGATGGATCCGATTACACTTATTGGAAAACTCCCATGATTACTTTTCTTAGAAGCATTGGTTATCATATCTATAGGATTGTAATGCAAGGATATACTTTATCAAACAAGGATGAATCCAAATGGACTCAAGCCGATTTTAAAAATTTTGAGCTTGATGGCAAAGCCATGAATGCTCTTCATTGTGGGCTAGACCGTAATGAATTCAATCGAGTTTCCACATGCACTTCATCTTATGAAATTTGGAAACTTTTAGAAGTAACCCATGAGGGAACTAACAAAGTCAAAGACACTAGATTAGACATGTATCACCAAGATTTTTTAAGTTTCACCATGCACCCACACGAATCAATTACTGAAATGTTTACTCGTTTTACTGACATTTGCAATGGAAGAAAATCACTTGGTGAGGATTTTTCTGCAGAAATGATGGTCAAGAAGATTCTTTCGGTCCTACCAAGCTCATGGGCACCAAAGGTGACCTCAATTCAAGAAGCAAAATATGTCAAGAAAATGCCGGTCGAAGAGCTCATCGGATCCCTCATGACCTACGAGATCACCATGAGGAGGAAAGCTGAAAAGGAAGGCAAACTCATCGAAACTCGAAAGAACATCTCCTTCAAAGTTCAAAAAGAAGAAAGCTCCTCCACCTCATCTTCCTCCTCTTCAAGCGGCGATTCAGAAATCGAGAACCTTGCCCGCAAGATGCACAAATTCATGAAGAAGAACAAAAAGAAGAAATCTCGCAAGGCTCTAAAGGAAGAACTCGACGAAAAATCTGAGCCCGAGGTAATATGCTATGGGTGCGGCAAGAAAGGTCATTATAAGCCCGATTGCCCATTCCACAAGACAAGGTCCAAGCAAAAGGAAAATAAAATGGAATTCAAGGCCACTTGGAGTGATATCTCCTCATCCTCCTCCTCCTCAAAAGACAACGGTAAAAAATGGCTAATGGCATTTCATGAGGTAACCTCTTCCGACTCCTCTTCCTCTTGTTCTTCCAATTCATTCAATGATTTATCTTACGAGGATCTCCAACATGCGAGAGATCAATTGGAGGAAGGTTTTCCGAACTTTCTTCCAAATTTATTTCTTTAAAAAAGAAATTCAAAATTCTTTCTTCCGAAAAGGATCAACTTCTCAAAGATAAGGAAGACTTGTCCCTCAAGATCAAAAACCTTCCCAATGTTTATTCTAGGGAATAAACAATCAAAGATTTAAGGAAATCCCTAGCTAAGTTCACCGAAGGTGAACATAACCTTTCGAAGCTCCGTGGTTCCCAATGCATATCTAGAACCACCCAAGGGCTTGTCTATTCCAAGAAAGCTTCCTCTTCCCATGCTCCTACTATTTTTGTATGGGGGAGCTCCCAATATAAATTTTGAAACTATTTCAAAAAGATCGGGCACTTAATTTACGAGTGCGACTGCAAAAATGCCCGGTATGAAATGCCCAAAACCATTTCCTTTAACGATGAATTTCATAGGAGAAGACCCGCCACAAGACAAGTTTGGATTGAAAAATCCCTTTTAGCGAGTCTCTCCGGACCAAAATTTGTCTCGGTTCTAAAATACTCTCCCCGGTGATTTGTTGTTTTTATTTAGGGGGAGTTAGGATCGTTTAAGCCTTTTTGCGTTTTTCATTCAAAACATTCAATTCAAAACATTCAATTCAAAAATTTCAATTTAAAATTTTCAATTCAAATTTCAAAAATTTCAATTGGTTTAAAAACTCTATCTTGTTTTTCAATCCTTTCCTTCAATCAAATTTTATGCCCCGTGCTATTTTGATAATCACAAAGGGGGAGATTTCCTTGGTTGATTGGGGGAGAAATATTTCTCTCATGATTTTCTTTACTTTTCAATTTATCCTTTAAAGCATGCCTTTCATTTCAGTCTTTTATATTGCTTGTTTTGGTGATTGTGATCATCAAAATAGGGGGAGATTGTTGTACCCCTCTCTCTTGGATTTTAATGATCACAATCACTCTTATTTTGTTCTAACTTGTTTTCAAGTGTTTTTGTTGATAGGAAAAAGGTTGCCAAGGAGTTGGGCCAAGAAGGACTGAAAGTAGACTCTCTGAGTCTACCTGCCAACCGGTGGATTCCCACCGGCCAGCCAGTGGTCTCTGGCAATAGCAATGGTTTCTGTCCAGAGCCACCGGTCAGCCGGTGTGAGATCCCCGGCCAGCCGGTATTGTCACCAGCCAGCCGGTGGCTGACCACTGGCCAGCCGGTAGAACCTGGGCAGAGAGCTTGCTCTCTGTCTGGAGCACCGGCCAGCCGGTGGCTCAGGACCGGCCAGCCGGTGGACCACCGGCCAGCTGGTGAGTCACCACCGGTCAGCCGGTGTGCCCAGTCAAACTAGCCATTGGGCATTGACCAGACTTGTACTTTTGACTCCCAACGGCTCTGAAGGCCTCTCCAACGGCTCCGAAGACCTTCAACGGCCATTTGGGTGTTCATCTCCTATAAATAGAGGACTAGGAAGCCCCGGAAATATACGGAAGCCCACGAGAACATTTTTCGATCATTTGGCGAACCTCCAGCGCATTTCTTCAAGGATCCCCACTTGCTCCAACTCACTTCCACAACCAAGGAGCACCACCATAGAAGCTTGGGAGCGCTCTTCATCATCACCAATCAATCCATTGGCGCCCATGACTTCTCCTCTTTACGGTTTTTATTATTTTATCTTCTTGAGCATTATTTTGAGTTTGTGCATACAAACCCTTCTTTCTCTCGTCCTCCCTTTGTTTGGGTTTTCACACCACCTTCATGGTGTGAAGAGGTAAGTCAAGCCTTCCCTGTAAAAGGCTTGAGTCATAGGTGAGCTAGCCTTCACCTGTAAGAAGGCTAGTGGGTTTCTTGATTCAACCAATAAAAAGCAAGCTGTAATAGGTTTCTAGGCTGCCTTAAAGTCTAGTGGGTTTCTTGCTACAACCATTAAAAAGCAAGCTGTCGTATAAATCTCTCAACGGTTGAGTTGGGAGCGGAGACGTAGGCTTGGGATTTAGGCCGAACTCCGTTATCAATTTTGTGTCTTGCCTCTTTTATTTCCGATGCGCTTTAACTTTTTCTTAAATTGTTAAACTTTTTTAAAAAGGCAATTCACCCCCCTCTTGCCATCACTCTCCGACCCAACAGGAGGTGCCCTTTTATAAGGGATGAGAGGGGGATCGTTGGAATTAATAAAAATATTAATTTATAATAAATCTAAACCCACTTAAAAACCTCCAAAAATGACTCATATTTGAAGATTAGATGAGATAGGGTTTTAATCTCATCAACCAATCAAATTTAGACATGTTTGGATCTTATTTTAAACCTTAACATTTTGATTTATCCTTATTTAATCTATTTAAGTTTATTTGTGCTAATAAAATTCTAAATTTTAAATTATAATAAATAATTACTTATTTGTTGTTATTTTTCAATAATTGTTTACTATATAACATTATATACCATATAAATTTAAATTTATAATTTTTAAATATTTTTGTGATTTTTAAATGATTTTATAATATGATATTTTTATAAAATAACAATAGTGTCAATTTTGACACTATTCATTTATTTGAATTTAAATAAAATATATAAATAAGATATGATCTAACTAAAAGCTTTAATAGATTCATAAAAGGTAAAATGTATCTATAAAATTAGTGTATCACAATAAATAGTTCATATAATATTTATTTTATTATTTTTAAGACCATTTATTTGGTTTATCTCTTAATAAAATAATTACTACAACATTTTTGTATAATTATTTAATATACTGATTTGTTGCATAATAATTTAAAATAAAATCCTTTGATGAAGATAAATCTATTAAATTTCACAATAATACTTTTTCTCGAATTTATCATCTTAAAATCACAATATTTAAATTGTTATATTTATTAAATTATGAAGGTGACAACTTTGGCATCATTTTAAATAATATAATATAAGTGTCATAATCACTTTTATAAGGATCAAAACGGTTATATATTAGGACATTAGATGATTAAGGTGTATATATACACTAACAATAAGTTTTGGTCAGGTTTGTGGGCCTTTTAGTGGGTATTATTATTTCAATAAAAACTATATTACTTATTTTCCACTTAATAAATAATTTCTATATCATTAATGTATCAACATTAATGACAATTATTTAATCCCTAAAAATTCTAAATAAATTATCATGATTTATATCGTTTTATTAGATTTCTGTAGACTATTCCTGTTCGAAGTTTTATGATGTTTATCACTAAATTAAAATTATTATACTTATAAGATTTAAGAGAGTGACGTGTTGTCACTTTCTTTGGTTTTAATAATAATTAAATTATTTTCATGGTAAAAAGTCCATAAAATGAATCTAATCCGACCCTTAGTTGATATGGGTTTACTTTCAGAAATCCAATAGAATATTGGAATGTGTTAGGATAATTTTATAATATTATATTTACCCTTAATTACCGGATTTACCTTTAACTACGGTAAATAAAATTTACCGTAGTTACTATAAATAATTCCCAAAAATAAAAAGTAGCCTATTAACATAATTTGGACAAACTGATTCAAAATATGGAATCCATTTTTTCAAATTCAATATAGATAACTTGCAGGAATTAAATTAAAATTAATCCCGTTGTCGAATGAAAACGGGTTTTTGTTTAAAACATTGCGAAAGATTGAATTGATTTAACCTACAAATTCAATGTAAAATAAATGATAATGACATACATTATATTAAATGGTAAAAATATATTCTATTTATACTTTAAAACCATTAAATATTATAATTTAACAATATAAATTATTACGATGAAAAAAGTTGTTTTTCATGAAAATATAGCGTGTTTTTACTATTCATCAAAATATGAAAGTTACCAGAATAATACAAAAAATTTATCCAAAGTAAATTTTTATATCTTGATTCCAAATAAGAATTTTATTGATTCAAATTGAACTTATAAACATGTCAAAAACTAGATTTTATGTGGGTACGCCATCAAAAGGCGGCAAAACTGCATTTTTTGAAAAATACTTATTTTACCCGAAAAAATTATTTTGTTCTTATACCATGTTCTAGAAAATGTGTAAGATGATTAATAATGTTATAAAATTCAAAATTTAGATAACACTATTCAGAACATCTAGTTCATAATAATATTATAATATATCGTTGTTTAGTAAAACCCGGTATTGCGTACAACACACACTATCGAGGAAGGTCGTGATTGCATGTAATGGAAGCTAAGTCAGGGTTGCGTGTTGTGAAAGAATCCTTCGTTGTTTCATATAATATAATCCAATCATATTTCATTTATACATTGAATATATATATATATATATACTCAATGTTGCGTAGAATAACTATTATCAAAATTGTGTGTAACATGATCCAAGAATAGTGTTACGTATACTGCTTACTAATACGTTGTTGCGTATAGCGCAAGGTAATCTTGGTGTAGCATACAACACAAGAAATTAATGAAATTAAAAAAATATTTTTCATAAAATCTTGGGGTGTTACAATCTACCCCCCTTAAAATTAATTTTTCCCTCAAAATTCTTCGGGGTTATAAATGGTTTACTACTCGAAAGTTTGTTTAATAGAATCCCAAATCATAAAAAGGAATACAAATACATGGATTTAAAAACTAAAGTATGAAATGTAACGGTTACCCAAATTAACTCATCACTGGGTTTCCACATAGGAGAACATAGGTGAAAATATGGATATAGAAGAAAAATATAACCATCATGTTATGATGGAGAGTGGTAGATAACATGGCTATGAAAAAGCCAACACTCACAAAGCTATAGATTTGTGATGATCTAAGGTTCCATCTGATTCATCAGATATAAGGGAACTAGGAAATTTTTTTTGGTTTTATAGATCATTTCCCTAAAGATGATGAATTAAAAGAAATAATTACATGATTTTGGTATAATCTCACGGTTGATCGTGAATTGAAAAATTTCCAATTCACCCCTTAAAGAAATGAAGTTGAATTTGTTATTCGTGATGTGTTAGGAGATCATGTGATAGAATGATGGGTCATTCCATCTCTTTCAAACAATAGGTTAGCAAAAGTTATAAGTCCATCTTATGGTTAGATTAATCGTATATGGTTCCAAAAATGAACTTATACTTCATATATCATACCGCTTAATAACATAAAACTAGTTTCTACTAACCAGGGACATCCTGTAGGCCAGTGATAGGCGATAAAGGCCAGTCGCACTTCGGTTGTGGGTTCGATTCCCACAGCCTTGTCCGACACAATGGGTTGTCGCCCGTCCTGAAGGTTGTCATTTTTCTAAAACTATATTACTATAACATTCCATCAATAATATCGAAAAAACTTCTATCCTTAAATAATACTAAATTATGTCAAATATAATCGATTCCAATCTTTAGGCTTATCCATAATACTGCAGTCCACTCTCATTATATAGTGAAAACGATTACCAGATATTTAATACCATCATTGATCCCCATATATCATAAGAAATGTCTTGTTGGTCACATTCCAAACACTCGAAGGCCTTAATAATGTATTCTCTTGAAAAAATGAATACCCATTGAACCATAATGAAAACAAGAATGCAGTTAAAAGTTAAAACTTTCCACATACCAAAATACTGAAAATTCTATATACTCAAACCATGATATCACTTAGTCCTTATATCAATCATGAGATCATGAATACAATCAAACATCTCATTATCTTTTTATTCCTTCATTATGTGCATATCATCTACTTTACAAAAATATCTGAATAACCTTCCATGGTTACTGGTACCATTCAACATATAATTTCAAATAATTTTAGGAAAAACAATAGTGTAACAATCCTTATATGATTCTTTATTCCATAGTACCATTAATTATACAGCATAACTCTCGATAAACATACAATCATTCCACTACCTTCTAAAACAACTGACTGAGCTTCAACACTTCTTTCTGCTCATATATCATTTGTATTATCCTCATCATTATCCACATAAATACTACCCATATGAACATGCTGATTCTCTTCATGAGATTTTCCATTAGGGCATTGGTTTTCATAATGCCCGTACATTCAACATTTAAAACATCTCATCATTGTTGATGTCGTAGCAATACCATTATCCTTGTCCATGGTGTTAACTGAACCTTTTCCATTGCACTTACTATATTTGTGTCGTTCTTTTCCACACCAATTGAATCTTCCTGTTCCTTTGAAACAATCTCCCTGATGCCTCTTTCCACAGGATTTACATGAGGGAAATTGAACATTATTTCCTCTATGATCATCATGAAACTCAATCTTTCTCTTATTACCCGAGTCAGGAAACTTACCAAATTTGAGTTTATTGATCATATAATGAGATTGAGGATTCATCATAATAATGATTTTTTGACTCCCAAATCCTATTTAATTTGGTTTCTTATGAAGAATATCATTCCATTGTCCGCCATATCCTACATTATCGTGAATCATCCTGTTTCTAGCCATTTTCTAAAACCCTAAAAGAAGAGTGTGAGAGGCAAAAATCATGCTAGGGAAAACAACATTGTAAAGGGGGAGTACCTTAAATATCTAATATCTTAGGTTAAATTTTAAGATTTTTACCATAATTCTAGGACTATATCCTAAATGTATACTTATCCTTAGGGACATCCCTAGACATACCTTAGAAATATCTCAAGGGATCTCACTAAAGTTCTCGCATCCTAGTTTCCAAAGGTTGACTAAACCTTTCGTCTGATACCAACTATAGAGACCCAAAGCCTGACGTACATGGACATTACATTACTTTAGTGGAATACTTAATACATAACAAAAACAGACACACAAGGACCGTAATAGTTTAGTGTGTTTGGAAACATGGAACATAATCTTCTAATCATGGAGAAAGTTCTTCAACATCTCCCATAAAGATCTTCCCCTTTTTTTTCTTACCTAAAACCTTTCTTTATATCCTGGGGAAAAGAAAACATAAAAAGGGTGATCTCAAATGCTCAGTAAGGGTAAGCATGGATAAAATAAAATATACCATATACATTTGATCTTAAAAACATGAACATAATGTTTAAACATCAAAATCGTGAGCAATGACATAAAACATGGAAGTATTTAAGGCATATATCATAAAGAAACACTACGAATGATAAAATAGCATGGTAATAAAACATGTAATTGTGGCATCCATTAAGCACATGTAATTATTTCCATAGTAGCCAAGGCATTGTTGCCAAGACCATCTTAGTGGACAAATTCCCTTTCTGAATTGAGTTCACTCGTTGTTCCAGTCCTGTAATAATGAACCAGATTAACTTACCATTCCAGCCATGTCTATCTAATGAGATATAAATCTTTACCCAATGCATTGGAGGGAGATATATGTCCCACCCATCTCATAATGAAATCATTCTTACTTGTGCCACAAAATAAACATACATCATTCATAAAAATCCAATAAATAAAATGGGTTTCATAAACATCATCCCATCATCACATAATCCATATAAAAAATTGATATCATTTCATAATAATAAAATTGAAACCATGTAAATCCTAGAGACATTATACTTGAAACATACACATATGAAATAATTTCATCTTAGATGAAAAATGGATTTGATATAACACTTGAAATTAATTATTGGGGAAAATATCCTTTTTTCTTCAAAATCATTTTCTTTTCACAAAATGTCGTGCAATTTTAAAAGAAAATTATTATTTTTTAAAATAATCATGAATTATTTTGGAGGAAGCTTCATGAAAATAAGGATTTAGAAAACTGTAAAAAAATCCTTTCATGCCGTATAAGTTAAAAATAAAATTCTCATCATACTTTTGTCGAAAGAGTCAAAAAAGTACCTCGTAACGTAAACGAAAGAAATATTCCTTGCATACCATGTAGTAAAATTAAAAAATGGGTAAAAAGGACTGTAAACATACATGAAGACACATTAATAAAACATGGACATGGATGATAGCAATAACCCCAGTAAATACTTACGAATAAGCAATCTCGGAAAAAATGAGATTTGAAAAATTATCCCTTACCTTATGTCTGATATGATTCGTATGTATCTGAACCTCATGTATGATGATTTAAATAATATCATTGACTTATTAAAGAATCATATTCATTGTTATGATATCATATATGGTTCACTTGTGACTTTATATTACCCGTTCTTTTGTAAATTCCATGTTAAAGAGTGTTTTGGGTAAAATCGTTTCATTTGTCGTCTGTGTTTTGACATGTAATTATTCATATGATTACTTAGATCATGATAACATAATTATATAATATAAAACATTATTTATATATAATATATATTCAGAATATACATATATATAATAGATCGATAAATGGAATGAAATACACCGTTCATGGAGACGGTAGGTCGTACGTACGCATGAATGCTATTTTCGTTTCCTTATTGAGTTGAATGGAATTAGGTAGATGACATACATATATACATAAATCCAGTAGCTTTATAATTTCATATATTTCATTATTATTTCTTATATATACTTCAAAATGATTCTTAAATGGTTAACATGGAGAATGAATCTCATCGCGTCGTGGAGACGGTAGTCCGTACGTACGCACGAGCGATGATATCGTTTCCAAAATTATTGAATTGAATTGGAGTGGATGGTAAAATATATCAGAATCAGTATGATGTTATAATAACTATTTATAGTTATTCTTTACACCATTATACCCATCAATGTAAGGTGATGGTGGAAAAACAGATTACACCACGACCTGGAGACGGTATTCCGTAGGTACGCACGCGCGGTGATTTTGTTTTCCGTAGGATGGATAGAAGGTGAAATGGGGTTGTTTCATATTTATAATAACAAATCAGTATATTAGTGATTCTGATGTTATTACGTCATAACGAAACAACTAATGAAGAAGAAGTTGAAGAAAAAAGAAGCTTGAATGAATCGGGAGAAGAAATTACCTCTTCTTCGATACGCCTCTTTGAAACCTCCTCTTAGGGCACTCAGATTGGTCTTTAAAGTGGACCAGAACCTCTAGGATGTTTCTAGGGAAGTGGAGAAGATAATTTGGCAGGGGTTGGCCTAGCTTGAAGTCTAAAATTCGTGTGATGAGGAGAGGGAGGAGGTGCCCTTTTATAAGGGAGGAGAGGGGCACCTTTGGAATTCTTAAAAATATTAATTTATAATAAATCTAACCCCACTTCAAAACGACCATAAATGACACATATTCTAAGATTAGATTATATATGGTTGTAATAGCATCAACCAATAAAATTTATACATGTTTGGATCTTATTTTAAACCTTATCATTTTGATTTATCCTTATTTAATCTATTTAAGTATATTTGTGGTAATAAAATTCTAAATTTTATATTATAACAAATAATGACTTATTTGTTGATAATTTTCCATAATTGTTTACTTTATAACATTATAGACCATATAAATTTAATTTTATATTTTTGAAATATTTTTGTGATTTTTAAAAAATTTTATAATATGATATTTTTATAAAATACCAATAGTGTCAATTTTGACACTATTCATTTATTTGAATTTTAATAAACTATATACAGAAGATATGTTCAAAATAAAAGCATTAATATATTCATAAAAGGTCATATGTATCAATAAAATTAGTGGATCACATTAAATTTTTCATATAATATTTATTTTATTATTTTTAAAACCATTTATTTGGTATATCTCTGAATAAAATAATTACTACAACATTTTTGTATAATTATTTAATATACTGATTTGTTGAATAAAAATTTAAAATAAAATTTTATGTTGAAGATAAATCTATTAAATTTATCAATAATACTTTTAATAAAATTTATAATCTTAAAATCACAATATTTAAATTGTTATATTTATTACATTATGAAGGTGACAACTTTGGCATCATTTAAAATAAAATAATATAAGTGTCATAATCACTTTTATAAGGATACAAATGGTTATATATTAGGTAATTGGATGGTTAAGGTGTATATATACACTAAAAATAATTTTTGGTCAGGTTTATGGGCCTTTTATTGGGTATTATTATTTCAATAAAAACTATATTACTTATTTTCCACTTAATAAATAATTTCTGTATCATTAATGTATCACCATTAATGACAATTATTTAATCCCTAAAAATTCTAAATAATTTATCATGATGTAGATAATGTTATTATCTTTCTGGAGACTATTCATTTTCGATGTTTTATAATGTTTATCACTAAATTAAAATTATAATACTTATAAGATTTAAGAGAGTGACATGTTGTCACTTTCATTGGTTTAAATAATAATTAAATTATTTTCATGGTCAAAAGTCCATAAAATGAATCTAATACGACCCATAGTTGATATGGGTTTACTTTTATCCATCCAATAAAATTTTGGCATTTTTATGGTAATTTTATAATATTATATTTACCCTTAATTACCCGATTTACCTTTAACTATGGTAAATAAAATTTACCGTAGTTACTATTCATAATTCCCAAAAATAAAAAGTAGCCTATTAACATAATTTGGACCCACTGATTCCAAATATTGAATCCATTTTTTCAAATTCAATACACATAAGTTGCAGAAAATAAATTAAAATTAATCCTGTTGTCGAATGAAAACTGGTTTTTGTTTAAAACATTGCAAATGATTGAATTGATTTAACGTACGAATTCAATGTAAAATCAATGCTAATGACATAAATTATATTAAATGGTAAAAATATATTATATTTATACCTTAAAACCATTCAATATTATAATTTAACAATATAAATTATTATGATGAAAAAAGTTGTTTTTCATTAAAATATAGCGTGTTTTTACTATTAATCAAAATATGAAAGTTACCAGAATAATACGAAAAATTTATCCAAAGTAAATTTTTATTTCTTGATTCCAGAGAAGAATTTTATTTTTTCAAATTTAACTTATAAACAAGTCAAAAACTATATTTAATGTGGGTGCTCCATCAAAAGGCGGCAAAACTGCATTTTTTGAAAAATACTTATTTTACCCGAAAAATTTATTTTGTTCTTATACAATGTTCTAGAAAATGTTTAAGATTAATAATAATGTTATAAAATTCAATATTTAGTTAATAATATTCATAACGGCTAGTTCATAATAATATTATAATATATCATTGTTTAGTAAAACTCGGTATTGTGTACAACACACGCTATCGAGGAAGGTCGCGATTGTGTGTAATGCAAGGCAAGTCAGGGTTGTGTGTTGTGAAGGAATCCTTCGTTGTCTTGTATAAAAGAATCCAACCATATTTCACTTATAAATTGAATATATATATATATACTCAATGTTGCGTAGAATAACTATTATCAAAATTGTGTGTAACACGATCCAAGAATAGTGTTGAGTATACTGCAAGCTAATACGGTGTTGCATATAGCGCAAGGTAATCTTGGTGTAGCATACAAAACAAGCAATTAATGAAATGAAAAGAATATTTTTCATAAAATCTCGGGCTGTTACAGTACGTATGCATGAGAGACAATATCATTCACTTAAAGGTTAAATGGAATAAAATTAGATGGTATATTAATTATAAAGAAAAAGTATAATATTATATTAATTATTTACATCTGTTATACTCATCACTATACCCATTTAAATAAATTAGTATTGAATAACAAATTACACCACAGTGTGGAGACAGTATGTTGTACCTACGCACACATGGTGATAGTATTATTCCTAGGATGGATAAAAAGGGGAATACAGTTGTCCCATAATTATATAAAAATCCCAGCATTTATAAGACACTATATTTATAAAATTATTATGGAAACAACATAATAAGTGGATGTATATGAAGAAAAAATATTGAAAAGGTAAAAAAATTTCATCTTTTTCAGGTATCTCCTTTTGATTTTCAAAAAAGACCCCATTATGATGGATTTATGTGAAATGTGTGGCCTCTATAATTAATTGAGGGAAGTTGTGAGAGGAAATGGGAATGTTTTGTTTTGAGAAATAAGGCTTTAGATTTTTTATTAAAATAAAGGGAGAGGTTCCATTCTATAATAGAGGGGAGGGGAACCTTTGGAAACGTCAAAACTATTAAAATAATATAAATTAGTTTTTAGATTAAAATTCCACCAAAGATGATTATTTATAATATAAGATGATTATGGGTTGAAATAACCTCTAAAAATAATATTTATAGATGTTTTGATTTTACTTTAAACCCTATAAATTTTATTTATCCTTATTTATTATATTTAATTTTAATTGTGGTAATAACATTCTAAATATTTAATGGTTATAAATTTTTACATATATTATGTTAATTGACTATAAATGGATATGTTATGAAATTTTGGACCTTATAGTTTTCACTTTATAATTTTTAAATACTATCAATTTTTTTAGTAAATTTAAGAAAATATTATTTTCATAAAATATTGGAAGTGTCAGTTTTGAGAATATTATTTACATTGATTTTAAATAAGATCCACACAAAAGACAATTTCTAACTGATACATTGAATATACTTCAAAAATTTTATTATCACCTATAAAATTCATTTATAACCTTTATTAATTCAAATTATATTTCATTTGATATTTTTAAAATCATTTATTTGATATATCTATTAATAAAATAATTTATGCATCACTATTGTGTCATCCTTAAGATTAATTATTTAATTTATAAAAATTATAATTAAATATCTATGATGTATAAAATTTATTTATATTTCCAAAGACAACCAAAAATCAATTTTATTTCTTATTTATTCATGTATTATAATTAATATACTTATATAAAAAGAGAGTGTGAAATTTTGTCACATTCATTAATTTTAAATAAAATTAATGTCATATTCATGGTAAAGTGGTCATGAAGTGTTTAATTTTCTAAACATATATGATAAGTGTCGAATTCATTCATAAAATAACATTTTTTATAGGAGTTAATTTAATTTTATAATAATATTTTTAAATTTAATTACATGATTTACCATTAATCGCCGAAATAAATTTTTCTATTAATGTTAATATTCATAATTTCCAAAAAAAAATATAATTAATATCTAACCATAATTTGAATCCACTGATTCCAAAAATGGAATACATTTTTCAAAATTTGAAACATATAATTTTTAGTGATTAATTTAAAATTATTCCTATTTTTGGATAGAGATAATTAGTTTTAAAATGCTAAAACATTACAAAATAATGAATTCATTTTAATATCAAAAGATACTGTAAAATTAATGCTAATTACATAAAATATATTTAATGATAAAAATATATTATATTTACTCGTTTAAAAAAATCAATATTATTATTTTACCACATAAAATATTTCAATGAAAAATGTTTTTCACATGAAATTTAGTGTATTTTTACTATTCATCAAAACGTGAAAGTTATCAGAAAAATATAAAAAGTTCATAGAAAGTAAATTTTCATATCCCACATAAAAATAAAATTTTTATTTTGTCATATATAAATTATTATTGTGTAAAATATTAATTTAAAAGGGGTTCTATATTCAAAGGTGTAAAATTAATCATTAAAAACAAATAGGTTTTTATACATCAAATTTGGATTATTCACACCCTATTAATTAAATTTCCTTTGTATGAATATCAAAAATATTTTATTAATTATTTAACATATAAATATTTCATAAATTTAATTACCAAAATTACAAAAATATAATTAATTTATATTTTCCATAAATAATTGACAGCTAATGAATTCAAAATGCATTTTCTTAAGTTTGTTATTATTATTCCTACTAACCTAACAGTTAGGATATAATTTTAATTTTATAAAAATATTATATCATGGATCTTTTACACCCACCATTACATGAAAATAAATCTTCCGAAGAATTGAAATTATTTAGTGAATATATTTCATAAAAACGATCGGTTGTTACACAATAACTTCATTTGGGAAGCATGAATGTGTGAGAGAGGAACCGATATCCAATGGAATTAAAATTTAATAACGTTATAAGTTAAAATTCTTGTTTTAGAAATATGGTTTTCATACATGTTTTGAAATAATTGTCTACTAAACTGTACATCAACTGTGTTGCCTCAATTGGAATTAAGTCGCACCACTTATTGAGTTTTCCCATACAGTTCTTCAAATTATGTACAAACAATAGAAGAAGACCCCAAATATGAAAACAAACATTTGATAGTATCTGTTAAAAATTTTAGGACCTTGTTCAAACTGTAAAAAACTATTTAATACATACATAACTGTGTACAACATGGTTTACCATAAAATGTATAGTTTTTTCAAGGTTTCTCTTAAATTTTCTACAGTAATGCAATAGATAAAAAGTATTTAATATTTAATATCAAAATTTAAAATTACTAAAACTAAAAAATAACTCATAATTATTTAATATTTAATGAAATAGTATTGTGGGGTTATCAAGGATAAATATATAAACTATAAAATGCTGATTCTTTTAATTGAATAAACATGTGCATGATATTTTAGGAAACCTGATCATAGGATAATTAACTAATTTATTTTCAACTAGGTTATCCCATTAGTGGTTTATTTATTAGATAAATTCTTTAAATAGGATATTTTTACTTTGGTTACTATTTATATGTAATATTCACTTGGTTTTACATCCATTGGGGATGAAATTTTTTGAATGAAGACATCCTCACCCATTATTTTACATACAATTTATAGGTCCGTGTTGGGGGAATCTTCCATTGAAATTAGCTAGATGATTCGATTGTAGAACTGTAGTTTTTCATTTGGAGACTATTCAACTAAGAAATAAGGTATAAGATATATTGGGTTTATCAAAATATTTTGGGTCAGTAGTTATTTTTTAATTATTTTATCATCCTTGAACTGGATATATTGTATGAAATTATTTCATTTTAAATTAGTTTTGATATAAAATTGGTCATTTATTCATTATAATGTATTGTTTAATGGGTTTTATTTTATTTTATAGTCTTCATATATTATCTTCATAGGGTAATTCCTCTCATTTATGTTATCTATAATATTATTAGATGTCACAAACTCATGGTCTGGTGATAGAGATCATCAAGTGCCATACAAGGTTTTATTACTAACACAAATGGGATTATAAAGGAATCGTTTCATTACATATAAGAAGATCTTATTTGACGGAACATAATTTAAGTGTATCATTTGATTTATGTAAATGATATTTTTTTTAAAAACCACTTCATAATTTTCATATGATAAAGATAAATTGTTATTTATAATTAGGTATATTATACATAATGAATAAATATTATAGGCTTTGAAAATAATGGACTAAATTTCTTATAACGTATATCTAGATACATTCCAAAATAATTTATCTAAAAGTTTAAAATAGTGTTTGAAGGAGATTGATAGTGGGAATTGAGTTTTTAGTTTCGGTTTATCTTCCATGGATATTTTATATTCATTAATGATTATTCAAATTTTAATTGTGATTGTGTTTTAGCTATTATAATTATCCCCACGTGGTGATCAAAAAAGGATAGAATAGTGTATGTAAATGTAGTTCAATTTACGTATTCCCTCGAAAAATGTTTTGAAAAAATAAAATATGTAGTGTGATTCAGGGGACTAAAATTGATTTGAAATGAAAATTAGATGTGATAATTTCTCAGATGACGAAATTTATATCCCATATTTAAAAAATTGTAAATTTTTATACAATGTAAATAAATGGTTTATTTATTAATTAAAAGTGATGAGTTGGTGATATATTCTCATACGATAGAAGAAATTTAATCCCCATTGACGATTTTTAAATTTATCTAATAATAATGTTTTATGATTTAATATTATTGAACTGTTTATAATGATTTAATAACACTTATTTATTATTGGATGAGATAATAGAACCCAAAAATCTATTATCATCATGCAATAAAAAACGAAAAACATGTATATATTAATTTAAGAACATATATAATTTACTATAGATAATGAATCCTCCTTCTTCAATCACTATAGTTTATAACGATCTATAGAATTTAAAAAATGACTCTTCCATTCAATTTTAGTTCATGAGATAATCTGAATACCCAAATTCATTAGATATTCACACCTTAGAATAATATTTTTATAACATCATGAGTGGAAAATGACGGAAGAGAAGATAGAAATATAGAGATTAAAAATATGATTGGATAGGGATCACACAGATTATCAAGGATACTACCAGATATATAGAGGATTTAGGGCATGTAAAATAATTTACATTACTTTTATCCCAATTTCATAAAATATGAGTAAAATATTTGTACTTATACCTCTAAAAAACATTATCCAAAATGTATTATCTTAATAAATTTCGTTGTATTAAAAATTATAGTTAATGATAACTATTTTTGGATGATTTGGGGTCATTAACAATTATCATTTTATTTACTTTAAGGAATATTAGGGTGATTAAGAGAATTTTATAATATGGTTCATAAAATAACCATACTATACAATATTGATCAATTGAATATTCATATTTTCATTTTCAAAAATGATATAGCCAAAATATCATTTTTTTTATATTGTCTTTAGGCAATCTCTCCATTAATCTCCCCCCAACACTATAAACTCGTATAATTTTTCACATTTCACCTTATGTTTTAGTAAATATAATTACTTTTGTGACTATAATAAAAACTAATTTTTTTCACTAATCAACCCTTGTATCTTAATAACCTGATAATTGAGCTGGTCCTGACATTGTCTAAAGGGAATTCTCGATCACCATGAGTCAGCGACTAGAACCTATCAGCATGAAAATGAATTTGTGAATAATCATTCACTAACAATGAGAAAATAAATGAGACAATTAAGTAATTCTTATAAAAGAAACTCTATTGGGATTAAGTTACAAAATTTCAAGTAAGAAATAATTCCCAAAGTACTAGATCCATGTTACAGAAAAAATGTGAAACCGGAAGACAACTACCCAAGTACCAAAAGAATAAAATCACAATGAGCATGTGTCAATATCTAGAAAAACCTCAAATATATGTCTCTCCCCTTCTTGAACCTAGGATACGATAATATATTAAGACCTGAAGGCATAAGGATGGTGTTATCCAAAGACTGGTAAGATTTCACCCAATCATTCCAAAACAATATTCCAATATAATATTACATAAGAAAATTATTTCAATTTATAATACAAATGGTTTTGAAATTTCAAAATCATAATTATTAAAATAATTATTACATTTTAAATGATGTAAATAATTTTCAAATGATGGAATAACCTTTAAAAAAAGTTTCATTACACAAATGGAACTGTTCAAAAAATTTCTTAAATAATGAATTTTATATATAACAATTTATATAAATTCTCAAGGCATAAATAATAGTTTATAAAAATGTCATATATATTCTTTAGAACAACAAACAAGAAAATAACATTGTCATATTCCAAATAAGTAGAATATTTCCAGGTTATAGGGTCCCACAACTGTGAAAAGAAAATGTCAGTACATACTAACCTTGAACCAATGCCATGAGGACTCATCACCATCTCTTAAGGGATGTTATGTGGTGATATGATGTTTTAGAACATTTTATAATCTTAATGTTTTGTCCAAATAACTCACTAAATACTTAATGATTCCGTGTGCTGATGTATAAATCAGTGATGTTAAATTTTTTCATGAATTATTTAAAACATTTCATCCCATTATATTTTTCAAGTATTCTGAATTTATGTTTAAAAACCATAATGGATTTTTAATAAATAAAATTCCTTTTTAATGTGATAAAACCTGAAGGTTTCTATCAAAATCATTTAAAGAAATTTTTTAAAAAAATGGGTTCAAATAAAATCCCTATTCAATTAGAAAATCCAATTCCAAATTTAAATTCATTAATTTATATTTCAAACAATTCAATCAATTTCATCAGAAACCCCAAATTCATTGGTATTTGGGTTTTTCAAAATTTCACTTCAAAACCATTGGGGTTATTTACAAATTTCCATAAAAAACATTCCACATTTTCTTTCGAAAATTTTATTTAATTAATTTTATTTAAATTCAATACTTAAAATAAATAATTTAAATTCTACTAATTTCTTTAATCACACCCCAATTCAATGGAGTTGGTGGTTTTCTCAAAATCATACGAAGACCAATTTATAAAATACCTCAATTTAATGGAATTGGGTTTTTATCCAAATTAGTTAAGGAACATTAATAAAAATCAAGTAATTTCATTTAAATCATCAATTTAATTTAAAATATAAATTTAAGATTATGATAAATTGGGCATCGTAATGGAACCACCTACCTCGAGATCAAAAGATATTGAATAAAATATCTATGAACAGAAAAATCCAATTGAAAATAATGGAAACAAGGAACTATGAATCAAACTATGATTATATTTTAAATAGTGGTTATTATATAGATAAATAAAACCGGGTATTCATGGAACCCAAGCTAAAATAAGAGAGACCATGGGAGACTAAGAACAGGAGGAAGAAACATACTGTGAGAAGATAAGAGAGTGTTCTTATAGCTTCAAATTTCATCAAGGAGGGATATCAGGGGCCAAAACTAATTTTTGGTAGCTCCAAGGATGAGAGAAAATGATTTGGGTTGAAGGAGGTTTTTTGGGGACCTAAATGGAGGGTTTGGGAATTTATTTAAAAAATATGGTTTAATAAAAAACCCTCCCGCACAGTTTTATAGGTAGAGGTACATGGGTTAGAAAAAGATTTCACTATTCATGCACTTTTGATAAATGGTATGAATGATTCTCTTTGAAACAGGGAATAGTTTGTCAAAATATTCACAAGTTGTGAAAATACCACTGTCTAAATTTCAAATTTTTTCCATGAGAGGGTGAACAGTTTAGAAAACCATGTACAACCAGTGCGGAAAACATAAAGTAGTGTAGAAATTTCCAAAAACATTAAAATTTTACCTAAAAATTGCCAAAAAAACCAACCAACAATTGTTTGAAAAATAGGGGATTAAGAATACCTAAAAATAGCAATAGGATGTTACAAACCTCCTTACTATAGAAACTTTCGGCCTCAGAAATCCTACGAAGAAGATTCCATGCCAAAAGATGAGGCCACTACTCTATAATTTATTCCACACTCTCTCATGTTTCATGAGAATCAGAACCATCCGAACATAGAACACAAAACAATGATATCATCCCCCTATGAAGTACCTTAGTCTTAGAATCAAATATCCTAACATGTCATTCAGTAGCATATAAACCAGTTTCAAAATTAAGATCATTCTAGCTCAGAACATGATATGGATCATATAGATACATATAGAGCTAAGATACATGAAACACATTATGTATCGATGGTATTTGTGGTAGTTGTTATTAATAGTATGAAACTTTTCCCACATTCTCATTATCCTTAAAACACCCCTAAAAAATATTAGAATGTTATCCCTGCTTCTGAAGCCATATATTTTTTAACCGAGGTGAAACATTAAAGAAAACCTGGTCAACAACTGAGAATTCAAAATATGTATGGTGAATATAAGCATACAAATTATATCATCCCTATGTTGTAAACATCCTCATATGAAACAACTAAATCTTTTTTGTCGTCTCTTAGATCAAACTCAGTACAACTAGGGAACTTTATACAATATCTAACTAAGAAAATGGATATGTTCCAGTCTATCCATACAAGTCTTGAAAGGGACCTATAAAAATAATTGAGTGGTAAATATTTTTATAAGCAATCTCAACCAGCACCAAGTGATAATCCCAAGACCAACCAAAGTAGAGAACACAGGTGCTCAACATATCCTCAAGAATCTATATACCTCTTTTTGTATGGTCATCAGAATACAGATAGTATTTCATTCTCAAATGGATGTTTGATCCCTTTAAATCATAAAGGACTCCATAAAAATTAGATTTTCATCGAGAATCCCTATCAAATATTATAATAGAAGGAACTCCATGAAAATGAACAATCTCTTTCAAATATATAATTCCCAAATTCTTAACGTTGACTGTATCGTGATTGGGAATAAAATGATCCGATTTAGTCATATGATTGGTCACAAACGAAAACAAATTATTCTTTCTATGGTTATGTGGAATTCCAATGAAATTTTACTTTGATATCCATCCCACTTCCAAGTAGGGAATGAAAGTGGCTGAATAAAACCAAAAGGCTTATGTTTCTCACCTTTAACCTTTTGGAATGTATAACAATTTGAAACAAATTCAGAAATTCCATGTCCTATACCTAGCCACAAAAACTTCATCCTCATGATATAAAACATTTGTTTTTCCCTAGGTGCACTTCATAATGGGAATTACAAAAATCCCCCCAAACAGATTTCCTTACCGAATATGGTACCAAAAAACAATTATGAAATCATAAAATTTCCTCATTGGTGAAAAACCGATATGGGATGGTCTCCCCACCATTAAGAGTGTATATAATTCCATTGTACTCATCATCAATCTTATATTCCTAAGGAATCAATTTTCGAAGAGAAGATATCAACTAACCACTAGCAAAAGAAACATCATCCCCTAATTTCCGACCTCTTATAGAAAATATGTAAATAGATAAATCAAGATCAACTATTCTAATGATTCTTTCACTATTAGGGTGGAACCTTTCCTACTAAAATAATCTATATTGATGTTCTCTTTTTATCTAGGGTATAAGTGATGTCGAAATAAAAACACTATAGGTATTCCACCCAACACCACTCATGGAGATTCAAATATTTTTCAGAGAATAAATAACTAAATATATAGTTGTTAGAAAACACAATAAACCTTCCTCTATAAATATAATTACATTAATTGTTATGAACATGAATTAAGGATTCACGTTCAATGTCATTGGTTGGATAATTATTCTTATGCGGCCTATGAAAATGTTATTATTAAGTAGTGACACGATTACCCTATATATTAACGTAGCCCAAACATAAACTCTATGCATAACAAAAGACCATATAGCCCATCGAAACCTCATGAAGAGTCAACACTGGCACAATTTTCAAAATATTCTTCCACTCAATGAATGAATTTTACATTTATCAACCCAAGAAAACAATATACCCTTTCGATTTAGAGAAATAAGTAGAGATTCCAACATTGAAATGTCCTTAATAAACCGGTGATAATATCCGGCTAGACCCAAGAAGATTAAATTCTATAAAAAAATTGGTTATTCCCATGTCATTACAGACATCACCTTGTCAGTATTAACTTATAATCCATGTTTGAACTCCACATGTCCTAAGAAAATCACATCCCAAACCCCAAAATCACATTTTTAAAGAATGGAATAATTTAGTGATTTCTTAGTAATATCAACTATTTTCTTATATGATGTGCATGATCATCCTAATACTTGAATTAAACAAGTATTTCATCCACATAGACATCCACGAATGTATCCAGATACTCATGGAAACTGTTGTTCATAAATCCATAAAAACTGCATGAGAACTTGTTAGCAAAATGTTCATGAAAATGTACTCATAATGCTCATACTAGCTCCAAAGGGAGGTTTTCTGAATGTTATATTATTTTATCATTAACTAATAGTAACTAGATCTAAGATTAATATTTGAGAACCAATATTCCATATTAAACTGATCAAACATATGATCAATATATGGAAATAGTTATTTTTTCTTTATCATAACTGAATTTATCTTTTAATAAACAACACATAGGTGAATTTAACCATCATATTTCATAGAAAATAGAACTAGAACCGGCCAAGGTCCAACACTCGGGTTTATAAATCATTTCTCGAGAAGTTATTCCAACTATAACTTCAAAAATATCATCTGTATTGGTTCAATTTGATTAGAGGGAATAGAAACTTGTTGAGTATGAGTCATTAAATTAATGGAAAACTCATCCTCCCTTACAGATGGAAGTCTCAAGAAGCCATAAATAATAAGTTGGTAAACTCGATGATAATTAGAGGGATATCACTAGTCAAATATCCCCACTTTATGTCAACTTGAAACCCTTATTTCACTTTCCCTGACTCTGGATAAGAGGGTTTGTCTCTTTCCAACCATCAGTACCATTCTCTTGTAATGATATGGCACACAACACGAGGTGTAATAAAGGAGACTCATCGAAGAGAACAATTAATCTGTGATTTATTGGAAATTAGTAAATTCTTCTAGAAGAAAAAGCCCAAATATTACATGTTGAGAACCAGAAAAGACCATGTAAGATCTACATATGATAGAGAGAATACTAAAGCGGGACTACAGAAGCTTAATTCCAGATTCTGATGATGATGTTATAGTTATGGTACCTCTTATGGTCGATGGACTCATATCCACTTCATTTAGATATTTTTCCGCTATGTGAAGAAGCTTAATTCTAGATTCTGATGGCTCAAACCCTATTGCATGTGAATAATCTAATTGACCAGTAGTTCTAGGAGGAGAAGATGATCTAGTTATACTAATCAGAGTCTAATATACATATATGAATCTTTTTAACATCCCTAATAATCCACATGATCCACATTTCATTAGTGTCTCAATGAAAACCCTCTTTGAATGTCCTAACTATCCACACTGGTAACAAACCCAAAGTCCTCTACCCAGCCCTACAGGAGGGCTAGAATGACCCTTACTTTGAGAGATGTCTTGAGAACCATAATGTTTCTATTTTCCTTTTAGGGAAATTACACTACCTATGGGAGATAAATATGCTCATGATAACCTTGATTTACCATAGATATCATTTTTTAACAACATCTCTCTTTCCAGAACATTAGTAGAAGAATTAATACTTTTTAAGAACATCTAAGAATTAATATCCTGGTGAATTCTCAACTCAGAACATTGATCCTTCATATTATCATTCAATAAAATATCAGGTGCGAAGTGTGTGATCTTAAAAAAATGTTTTTTATACTCAATCACGGTCATGTATGCCTTTTCAAGCATGACAAGGTTATTAGAGATGGAGAACAACATTATTTCTAGATAAAATTTGTCTGTGGAATGAACATTAAAGTCTTTCGACTCTATGACCTTAGGTTTTATTTTCATTTTCTTCATATCACCCAATATCATTCTCAGTCCTTCCATCATGAAGGTGGAACAATTCAATTCGATTTTTTTAGTTTTTTTCATGAACCTGAACAAACACTCCATCATTCTCAAACAATCCTCCGCCTCTTGAGGATCATTTGAGACTCTAAATGGTGTGGAATTATGGTAATGGATCTCTTGAAAACAATCTTTGTGAACATCACTTTGAGGATCCAAAGTTGGATATCGAATAGTAACTAGAGGTTTATCATGTCCCATATCTTGGATAGTGCGCACAATCACCTGGACTAGATTTGGGTCCACTAGAGGATTTTCTCACTGAGGTTTTGTAAGATCAACCTCGTAGATCCAATCAACGAGTCTTCTAGAAGAAATGATGACATTAAACATCATAATACAATAATGAAAAAATCATATTAAGAATATAATAAAAATATATGGTAAATTGATTCAAATAGATAGACAAACAAGATTTGGACTTCACTCAATCCAAATATAAATAAAGTAAAATATGAAAAGAAATAAACAATACTTCCTTCTCTAACCACCAATGGATACTTAATGTCAATTGCGATGAGAGATGGTTAGGAACTCAATCACAACTACCTCTTATGTCCTAACAAAATTTAACAAATGCCTACTAACATTACGAAAAATTCTCATATTCGATCTCTGATACCCCTTTTCCATGAAAAATCGTATGCACCATGGTAACCCAATATTTGAGAGGGTCCTGACATAGACTAAATTTATTTCCCTATCCCCATGGTTCAGCTACTAGCACCTAACATCCTAAAAATTTAATATGGGATTGATGTTTCCACTAACAATTTGAAAGTACTAGATACAACTCAGTAACAAACTTAAAAGAAATTCTACTCGGCTTAATATACTACATGTAAAAGAAGAAATAAATTCCAAATTACTATATCCAAATAGAAAAAAATTAGTGAAACTGTAAGAAAACTAAACTAGTCCCAAAGGACACTAATCACCAAGTCCATGGGTAAACAGTTAGAATAACCTCCAAGAGACACATTTCCCCTACTCGAACATGGGAGGGGATAATCTAAAAACACCCGAAGGTACAAGTAGAATGTGATCCAAATCCTAGTAGGATTTCACAAAATAATTTCAATAACTTGATTCCAATATCAAATTAACAATATAAATGATTTAAAATTTTAGAACAATTGGGTTTATCATTTCAATATCATAATTAAAAAATCTTTCATTCATTTTAAATTAGGAAAATACTTCTCAAATGATGGATTAACCATTAAAGAAAACTAAAATTTCAGAAATTGAACTTTTCAAAAATGTATTCAATAAACAATGTTATAAAAACAACTTAAATAAATTATCATGGCATGAAAAATAGTTTTCAAAATGGAATATATATATATATATATATATATATATAAAATTAAGCTACATGTTATATTCCAAATAAGTATTATCGTTCTAGGCAATATAGACCCAACACTGTGAAATGGAAAAGTATGTACATACATCACTTGATTCAAGGCCAAGAGGACTCATCCCAATCACTTATGGTATGTGATGTGCTGATATTATGATTTAGAATGATATTGAATCGTAAAGTGTTGTCCAAGTAACTCACTAACTACCTATGTATTTCATGTGATCATGTAAAAATTAACGATGGGTAATTTATTTGAAGACTGGTTAAAATAAAATTCATTACATTCTTATTTTCAAATTTTCTAATTTATTCTGTAAAATCCATAATGGTTTTTAATCAAAAAGAACACCTCTTTATCGAGGTAAAACCCTGTGTTTTATATCAAAATAATTTCAAACCATTGATTATAAATAAGGATTCGAAATAAATTCACTATTTAATTTCACAATACAATTCCATAATTAAATTCAACCATTTTATTTTAAAACAGTTCCATCAATTTCATCACAACCCCCTAATTAACTAGAATTAGGGGCCTTCAAAATTTTCCATCAAAACTATTAGATTTTATCACATTTTTCCATAAAAAACAATTCAAAATTAAATTCCAATATTTAATTGAAATAATTTACATCAAATAAATTTTTTTAAATTAAATATTTAAATTCTATAAATTTCTATAATCACACAACAATTTAGTGGAATTGGTGGATTTCCAAAAATCATGCAAAAAAAGATTTACAAATAAACTCAATTTAATCAAAATGGGTCTTTATTAAAATCATTAAAATAAATTTAATTAAAATAAAATCATCAATTTAATTTAAAAAAGAGATTTTGGGTTTTGATGAATTGGGAATTGTAATAGAACCACCTACCTCTAGATCAATAGATTTCAAATAAAAAACCATGAATAGAAAGATAAAAAGTACAAAATGTAATAAGGATATTTGAATACAACCTAGGATTTGATTAAAAAAATCGGTATTAAATCCATAAATAAACATGGGTATTCTTTAAACATTAATGATAAAAAGAGAGATCTTAAGAGATTAATATCTGAATGAGGAAACAAATAGTGATAAGATAAAAGAGTGTTACTCTAGCATTAAATTAATTCCATGAGGGATTTAAGGTGTCAATATTCCTTATTAAGAGCTCTAAAGATGATAAAACATGATTTGGGATGAAGGAGGTCCATGAAAGACCTAAATGGGGGGTTTGGGAAATTCTAATAATAATTGGGATTATGGAAAAACTTTTCTGCACAGTTACCTAGGTAGGGGTGCATGATTTAGTAAAATTGTTTGCTGGTCATGCTCCATTAATAAATAGACCGCATGGTTCATCATTATATGGAACACAATTTTTCATATCGTTTTACAATCTGTGTGAAGCCCTATGTCTAAATTTTCACTTTTGGGATTTAGAGGGTGCACAATTTATAAAATCAATATCCAACCATGCGCCAACCATGCCATAGACAATAAATTTTAAAAAACATTTAAATTTCACAAAAATAAACCCTAGAAAAAACCCAATGAAAAAAGATCAAAAATTGGGGTTTAGGAATAAGAAAAAATAGCAGCATGATGTTAAAGCGTTGCCAACCTAGAAACATTATATCCCCAAAACCCCAATAAATAAGCTTCCATGTCAAAAAGATGAGGCCATTTCTCTCTAGTCAATGCATATATCACCAACGTCTGATGGGAATCAGAACCGTGATTCCATATCTCATGAACCAAAGGTATCATCCTGCCATGAAGTACCTTGGTATTAGAATCAACTATCATGAATAGTCATTCAGTCACACATAAAACATGTCCAAAATTATGATATCTCTAGCTTAGAACATGAGATTGATTATATAGATACATACAGAACAAAGATACCTCAAACAAATTTTGTATTGATATCATCTATGGTGGTATTGATAAATGGTATAAAACTTTTACCATATGCTTAAAAATCTCAAAAATTCCTACAATGTGAGGACACATATTCCCTTTTCACCATGAAATCAATGACCTAACCGAGGTGAATCATTCAAGAAAAACTTGTGACCAATTGAAAATTACAAATATTTATAATGATTATTAGATTAAAAAATATATCCCCTATGTCACATAAACATCCTATGAAAAGAAACTAAATCTTTGATGTCATCTGTTAGACAATGTTTGGTCTAACCAGGGAACTTTCACCAATATCTAACCAACACAACTAGAATTTTCAAGGATGAACATACATGCATGTAAAAGTTACCATTCTGATCATGGGTGGGTAACTACAGTTATATGAAAACTCATCCTTCCCCAGATGATCATCCCAAGCCCCACAAAAGTTGAGAACACAAGTGTGATGTAGATACTCAAGTATTTTTATAGCTTTATATGTTTGGAAATCCTACTAAGAATGGTATATTATTCACAAATGGACTTGAGATCATAGTGCCTCGTAAATTCATCTCAAAAAATGAGAATTTAACTGAGTATCCCAATCAAAGTCTATAAAATAATTATCTCTATGAAAACGAAAAAACTCTTTCATATAGATATTTCCAAACACTTTATCTTTGGTTTTACCATGAATGGGTATAAAATTAGCTGATTTAGTCACATGATCGATCACAACCCATGCTGTAATTTTTTATTTGATTATTCAGAAACCAAACCTCAAAGTGCATAGAGATCTTATACCACTTCCCAGTAGGGATAAGAAGAGGCTAAAGAATACCCAATGTAATATGGTTATCATTTATAACCTATTGGAATGTATAAAAATGAGATACAAACTCATTAATGCATCATCTCATACCTGGTGAACAGAACATCCACCACATTTCATAGATCATCTATGTGGTCCTTGGGTTCACTTCCCCCTAGGAACCATCGAAAACCCCCACCAAATTTTTCCTTACCTAAGATGGTACCTAAAACCCATTATGAAATCATAGAATTACCTATTAGGATATGAAAAAAGCATCCATAGTATCCCCACCATTTTGAGAGTCTATAATTCCATGAAACTAATCATCAATATGTTGTTCATAAACAGTGAATTTGAGAAGAGAATATGTCAACTGAACACTTCCCAAGGAACATCGACCCATAATTCCCAAAATCCAAATTTAAATGTGTAAATAGATCAATCATGTTCCACTCTTTTGATGATTATTACACTACCTGGTAAGAATGTTTCCTACTCAGAGAATCTACAATGACATTCCCTTGCCCCACATTATATGAAATGTTGAAATGAAAAATAGCTGGTATTCCACTCAACACCTCTATAAGAGATTCAAATATTTTTTAGAGATGATATAACTCAAGATATTTTGGTCATAAAACATATTAAACCTTTCTCTATAATGGTAATTTAACAAACTCTTATGTTTGAGCATCATAACTGCATGTTCAAGGTCAGGGATCAGATAATTCATCTAATGTGTCCTAAGATAACGAGAGACATAAGAAGAAACATGATTACCCTACATAAAGAAAAAATACAAATCCTAAACCAAATGATTAACATATGACCACATATCCTACGCATCCGTAGGTAGAGTCAACATAGATATAGTTGTCAAAATATTATTCATCTTAATGAAGGAATGTTGACATTTTCCACCACAAGAAATCATTACTCGATTCCGAGTTAGAGTAGTCATCCAAGAAAAAATCATTGAGAATTCCTTAACGAATCAGTGATAATATCTAGTTAGTCCCATGATGCTCCAAATCTCGAAAACATTTCGTGGTTGTTTCCATTTTTTAACATCATTCAACTTCTTTGGATTAAATGATAGTCCATGTTCTAACACCATTTATACCAATAACATCACTTCCCTAATACATAAATAATATTTTGAAATATTTTCTTAAATTATTTTTTTTCTTAGTAATCTCAATGATGATCTCATATGATGCACATGATCTTCCTTGGACTTAGAGTAAACAAGGATAACATCCATAAATACTATGATGAATATATCAAGATAATCCTCTAAAATCATGTTAATTAAATCCATTAAAACTAGAGTAGAATTTGGTAAGACAATGGGCATGACAAGGTACTCATAATGATTATACTTTCTCCAAATGAATGTTTTATGTATGTCAGATTCATTTATCCATAACGGATGGTAACCAAATTGAAGGTCAATCTTTTAGAACCACTTTTCCCCTTTAAATTAATCAACCAGATCGTCAATATTTGGAAATCGATATTTTTACTTCACCATATCTTGATTGAGAATTTGGTAATCAACACATAGGCACTGTGAACCATGTTATTTCATAGAAAAGAGTAATAATTCTACCCAAGGTGACACACTCATGAATATAAAGCCTTTATCAAAAAGATCATCCAACTGTATATTCAACTCTTTCATCTCTATTGGTTCCATATGGTAAGAGGGAATAAAAATTTGTTTATTACTAGGAATTATTTAATTGGAAAACACAAACTCCATTACCAGTGGAAAACCATAAGAGTTTGAAGGAAACACATCGAGAAACATGATGACAACTGGAGGGAGATCACTAAGAATCAAACTACAAATAAATGTAAAACACTGATATAACATTACCTATCTCTGGATAAAGGGTTCTTGCTCTTATAGACCTTGGTTCCAATTATATTTTAAATACATGGAAGACACAAAGTATTATAGTGAAGGAGATATGTAGAAGATAATAATCAATCCGAGGTTTATTGGAAATTTTGAATCCATCCTGATGATTATGTCAAGATATTTAATGTCCAGAATAAAAAAAGTCCAATAGTGTCTGGCATCTGATGGAGAGAATACACAAGAAGGAATATAGAGACTGTGTTCTATCATTATACCAAGGTGTGTATTATTATCCATTACACAAGACAAAATCTCCATATAAATATTAATAATAATAATAACATATGTTGAAATAAAAAATAAAATGCACCAGTATCAAATAGGGAAGTAACTAATGATGAAGATATAGTTGTCAAACCTATCATGGATGCCAGAACCATATACACTTCTTATGTATACTCTTCCACTGTGTAAAAAAGCTTATATCTAGATAGTTTTAGTTAGAACCCTATTACAAGTGAATTATTTGATTTCCCCGCATTTTTACGAGGAGAATATGATCATGTTCCACTACTAAGAGTACAATAGACATAAGAAAATCTCTATATTTTCCTTGAGCATCTGTAGGAGCCACAGTTCTTGGGTTCCCTAGTGTGAACCCTCTTTTAATTTCCTGTCCTTCCACACTAGTAAAAAACTAAATGAACTCTACCTAGTAATAAAGATAGTCTAGAATGACCCTTCTATCGAAATCTTCTGTGAGAACTATCACTCGTCCATTTTCTTTTTAAATATATCACCCATCCTATAGGATAGAACGAATCTCTTAATAGCCCTAACATATCTTCCATGTCCATTTTGATAATATATTATATATCTAGAACATCATCATAAGAAGGAACTTTTAACAAGAAAACCAAAAAACAAATATAATCACACATTTACAACTTGAATATTCAATCCTTCATCTTATCATTTGATAAAATCTCATGTGTGAAGTGTATGATCTTAGAAAAATGGTTTCAATACTCAGTCATGATCCTATCAGCCTGTTCAATATTTAAAAATTTCAATATACTTTTCTAAAAACATAAATTCTAGATAGAACTAATCAGTGAAAAGAACTTTACAGTCTTTCCACTTTAATCCACAATTTTTTTATCATCGTGTCCCACCATCTCATTCTTGGCCCTTCCAGTGCGAAGGTGGAACACTTCACATTTTTTTCATCGAGTGTGTACAATAACATTAACAAATGCTACATCATGCTCAACAACTCCTTAGACTCTTGAGGGTTATTTAAGACTCTGAATAGTTTGACTTCTAGTTAAGTAACTATTGTGAATGAACATTGATAATGTCCCTTTGAGGTTCCACGACTGGAGACTGAAGTGGAACTAGAGGTGGTGCATTTCCCATATCTTGGACAGTGCGTATAATCATCTCAACTGGGTTTGGGTCCACTAGAAGATTTTATCACTAAGTTATAATAGTAGCTTCCTCCTATATTTTATTTTCACAAATTCATAGAGTAATTATTCTACACAAAATTAGAAGACAATAAATAAGACATCAGATTAACACTCTAATAGAGTAACCATGGAAATTAATCCAAATAGATAGATAAAAAAGATTTAGATTTCACTCTATCCCAATATAAATCTCGTAAAAGGCTATAAATAATACCCACAATGTATTTACCTGACCTCCCCTAGTGACATAAGGTTCATTGGGGTGATATATTTGAAGGAAATCAATCACAACTACCTCGTAAGTCTATACAAGATTTCAAAAATGCATACAGACTTCAAAAAAAAAACTTGGAGCTCTAATACATCATTATTATGAACCAACCTGAGTACCCCTATAACTCGATAAGTGATCTAGTCCTGACATATCCTTAAGGGTGTTCCTAATAACCATAGCTCGACATCTAACATCTAGAATCATAAAAAATTAATTTTTAAATTATTTTGCCACAAACAATTTGAAAGTAAAAAAATACAAGTTGGTAATGCATATAAAAGAATCTCCACTAAGAGTAAGTTACCATATTTCAAAAAGGAAATAAATCCCAAAGTACTACAAAAAACATAATAAAACTAGAGAAACTAGAAGGCATCTACTCAATTCCCAATGTATTCCACTCACCAATTCAATTGTGAAAAAGTTATAATCACCACCAAGAGATTCCTTTCCTTTCTTGAACATGGTAAAAGATAATCCTCAATCACCTGAAGGTAGAAGTATGGTGAGAGAAAATTACCATTATGATTTCACACAAAGATTCAATATAAAGATGTTAATATCAAATTAACCAAGTAAATGCATTAAATTTTGAATGAAAAATTGTTTGGAATTTCAAAATCATAATTAAAAAAATTATGATTACATTTAAAATGATGAAAATAATTTTGAAATGCTAGAATAAACATAAAAAAGTACTATAGATAAATGGAACATTTCAAAAACGAATTAAAAATACTTTCATATTAAATAGTTTATATAAATTCTCAAGGAATGGAAAATAGTTTACAATAATGGAATTTATATATTTAAAGAACAAACAAGTGAGAAATGTGGTCATATGGCGAATAGTTATGATTGTTCCAGACTATAGGGACCCAACACTATTAAATGATAATTTATGTACACATGTCCCTTAAACCAATCTCTAGAGGACTCATCGCCATCACCTAAGGGATTTTTTGTGCGGATATAATGTATTTAAAAATTCTATATTCGTAAAATGTTGTCAGAATAACTCAATAACGTCTTAAGGATTTTATGTTCTCAAGTACAAAACATCAATGTGAGAATTATTTCAAAACTGCATAAAATACAATTCATCCCATTCTCCAATTCAAATATTTCTATTTTCTCTCTAATAATAAAAATATATTTTTGAACAAAAACAAGCATTTGTACCATGATAAATCCCTAATGTTTCAATAAAAATTATTTTAATCCATTTTTACTAAATAAGGATGTCATATAAATTCAATATTAATTTTCAAAATAAAAATCCACAATTAAATTCAATAATTAAATTTTCAAACAAATATATAATTCTCATCAAAAATACATGTTTCACTGGAAGTTGGGTTTTCAAAATTGTCCACCAAAACCATTGGGGTTTATCAAAAAATTCATCAATAATATTCCACAATAAAATTCCATAATATAATTGAAGTATTTCTATCAATCAAAAAATTTAATTTAAATAATTTAGATACTAAATATATCAATAAGAACACCCCAATTAAATAGAATTGGGGGTTTTCCAAGAATCATGCCAAACCCAATTTACAAAAAACCAAAAATCAATGGAATTCGGTTTTTAATCAAAGCATTGAAATAAATTTAATACAAATCGAGATATTTATTTGAAATCATCACTTGAATTTGAATCAACAATTTTGGGTTATGATAAATTCGTCATCATATTGGACATGCACACCATGGGATCAATTGATCTTAAATAAAAAATATTTGAATGAAAAACATCAATGGATAACAAAGAAAATGGGGATATATGAGTAAAACCTATGTTTAGAATAAAAATTTATGGTAATATATCCCTAAATTAACATCAGTATTAATGGAACCCTATTGAGAATAAGAGAGGTCGTGGGAGATTAAGAACAGGAGGAGGACACTATCCATGAGAAAATTGGATGGAATTAATCTATCTTCAAGTTTCTTCAAAGAGGGATCTAAGGGGATAAGAATCATTCATTGGTTCTCTAATGAGGATATAACATGATTTGGGTTAACGGAGTTCCATCTAGGACTTAATTGGAGGGTTTGGGAATCTTTAATAACAATTTAGATTATGGTAATACCCATCCACATGGTTTCATGAGTAGAGGTGCCCAGTTTAGACAAACTATGTGTCAACCATGCATAAACCCATATATTTTCCAAAAATTTTAAATTTCACCTAAAAAAACACAAACAAGAACCATCCAATTCTATTTAAAAATGCGGGGGTTAGAAATTTCTAAAAATAGATACATGATATTCAAAATATTCTATTTTTTTTAAATATATAATCAATTTTAATTTGCATCACATAATATTTCACCCCATGTGAATATCAATTCAAAAATAATTTTGGATATACATTGAATAAAATTTTTGTGATTCTCTATGAATTTTTAATAAAATATTTCCCTTTTCAGTTAACCAAAATGTATGGAAAAATTTTCTATTGTATCATTAAAAAAATATTAAATTATATATTAATAAATGTTAACAGTTGTCAGCCTTTAACAAATCATTTTTTCTACAAAATATACAATTTTATATTCCATGATCATAATCAAACATATTTATCACTATACTTATGTCCACTGGTTATATATATCAAATAATAGATTTTCATATATAATAATTTATTTTGAAATCGAGTAATCATGGTACATATATTATTTTACTCTTATATAGCATACTCATATTTTCTAAATTATCTATGTATAGATTAGTCATATCAATGAATGCCTCAAATTTTATTCATCTAATTATATCGGTGCATCACATTCCTCTCATCCAATTAGACAAGAATATCAAATGTCTTATCTAGTTATAATTGTTCACTCCATCTATCTATCTCAATTAGGGGTTTATATTTCAATATAGATATATGATAGTACAAATCTTATCACGATTAAACATCAACTAATTCCATGATCATTTATATACTTGATCAAAACTAAATATCTTGACTCAAGCCTTTTATATGAAATGTAGCAATGTATGAAATTTCTCACTCTATGCATCATTAAAACCTAGGTATCGATAAATACCAATATGAGACATATTCCAGTAATATTACAAATATATATTGTATGACACACTATGTGATATTATTTTTGGGAAATCCAACATAAAAAATTAAGTTATCTATCGTGATAAAATTTCATATATATAAACAAAATAATGTTGAGGATAACCTTAACATATGATCCCAATTTATGATACTCTATGAAAAATATTGGTTAGTGAAAAATAAAGGAACTAAATTGTGTGTTTAATTATAATTTTAATTTATAATTATACCCAAATGTCATGAAATAATGATATGGTGGAGTGTACCCTTGTATATAGTTAAAAGTTTTATATTCATAAACATATTTAAGAATACTTACTAAACTATACAGAATCATCCATCTAATCATATCATTTACGAAACATTACTAAAAAGTGTTTATTCTCATAGAAAATTAAGGGTTTTATTAATATAATTTTATCTCTATATAATATCTAACACACAATTTTCTTTTTATAATATATTTTCCTCTCTTTGAAAACATTTCTTAAATATCCTCTAGGAAGAAATGTTTTTCTAAAAAATGGTGGGACTTATGAACAAATTTTAGATGTTATACTCTTTGTAAAAATTATTAAAAATAATTACCTTCATAACATAGAATTCTTTTATGTTAATAAATTCTATTATATGAATATAAATCTTTCTAATTTCATCACCATCATGATTATTTTACCCTTTTCCATCAGAAAAATTCAATGAAATATTTTGGCCAATAAATTGACTCATTAAAATATTTTTATATTGACATACCCAAAACCATTGTTGATATAATGAGGCATTTAATTTTAGCTTTTAATTAATTATAAATTATTATTTATACTTTTAACTACCCATTTTCAAAATATAATACAAATTTTCTCTTAGAGAATATATTTTCAATATAATATCTTGATAAGATATACAAACTCTATTATGTCTAAGAAGTAACAATTTTTCTTTTAGTTGGAATATATTCCATATAAAATTTGTACACCCCCATATTTTGTGGTTTTCTATGTGTTTCATGTGTTTTACCAAAAAATAATCCACAATTATATAAAATATTACACTTAGGGGTTATAGGATCACATCTCTCATCTATTAATTATCATTTTGATAAAATATTTTACCTTTTTGGGAACATTTATATTTATATCTTCTTCTAAAAAATGTGATATAATATTATTAATTATAAAGCATAAGAATTAAAATGCTATCTCATATTTTCTGAAACAATAAACTCATTATATACAAATTCTCATTATATAATAGAAGTTCTCTTACTATACACATCATTTATATAAATCCATATGAGCTTGATATATTCATTCCCAATTAAATATATGAATCTATAAAATTTTTCTTCATCATTTTAATGAAATCTTTTTTCATTGATTTAAAAATCCTTTATAATTATAACTATTATAAAATAAACACTTGAAATCATATATCCTTTAATAAATAAATAATTTATTCTACAACAGTAATACATTACATTGAATGTTCGTACATTTTCTCAAACCACATTAGGTATAATAGAAATAATATTCCTATGGAATCCTTTTCCACTCTATCCTATCACCTATTATTGTTTTTTTTAAATTATTTGTCTTCAAGATGAATATATTTTTTTGAATTTTATATATAACCGTTATTATTCTATTATGTACTATTACCCATTTGTACATTAAAAATAGTACCAAAGCCTCGAAGATACATGAAATGATCATTTATATTATATATTTTGATAAAATTGTGTTGAAAATTATTCAACAAAATCACATTTCTAAAACAATTCCAAATATGACTAAAAAATTAATTCTTTATTTACGTCATTTCATAAAAGTATAATATTGTTTCCCTATGTAGTTAACACTTCCAATAATTTTTATCATATTAGTGGAGACTTATGTTCCATCAGTTATATTTAATTTAAACTTGAAATTGAATCCTTATGTTATTCCTTTTATGCTTCTCAGTATCGAGATTCAACTATTGAAAAATTTCAACATTTGGATACACTAGAATGTATTTCACTAGAATATAGAAATAACCTATTTATTAATAGGATTTAATACAAAGTCAATTTTGATAAAAAAATCATTATGTCTACAAAAATAAATTTCATAGATGAGTACCGTGTTTTAAATTCATTTAAAAATATATTTTTTAAAGAAAAATCAATCTAAATGATGAGTTATTTTAAATTACATAATATACGTTAGTAGAAAATGATATATTATAAATCATTATAATTTAATACATTCATTATTGAAATTCCATATTTAAATCAATATAAATATTTAATAAATATAAACATTTTACACTTATATAAGTATGAATTGTTCATGTATCCTTTATAATGGCTGAAACAATGCTTTCGAACTGAAACTAAAATATTGTTGGTAGTAATATCATGGTGAAAATCAATAAAGAACGAGTCCATGAAATTATTTAATGCAACATTATTTTAATTGTCATGAAGAGAATCAGATGCTCAAACTATGACTTTAAGATTCTATTTGACATCTTACCCTCCTCATATTTGTTATTTATAAGAGTAGAAAGAAATTTAAATTTTTTAAATTGAATTGAGGCTTATTCCATATTAATAGTTTATTTCCCTAATTTATTTTTGTCATATGAGATCCTTTCTAATAATTTTAAAAACCCAATAGATAATTGATAGGTTATTTTATTTAGAGGTTGATTGTATCTTTTAGTTATATAAAATAGTTTCTTCACCGAATATAAGGTCTTTTCCATAAAAATATTAATAGATCCATTGAATGTTTCTAATATTTACTAATTTTATAAAGCAACTAGAGTGTTTAAAAATGCAATTATTCTAAATGTAGTGTATACATATCAAATATGTTCTCAATTATATATTCACATATCATTGAATGATTCATTGTATATCAAAAAAAAGTTATTTTCCATTATCTATCATAGAAATTCACAATCTATAAACATGATATATATCCACCACTTTATTAATCTAGTGTAAAAAATAATTGACATTATAAAAAGTTGAAAATTTTGGCTCCTCTATTAGGATTTTAAGTATCATATACAAAAAATGTTTTTAATCCTAGGTTTGTATACTAAAGAAAAATAATATTATATGAATACCATATTAGGAAAAGACATATTCACACTAATTATAAATTTGACTGAAAGGAGATGCATCCATACTTTAAATGTGTTTATTTTTATAACACCAATATAGAAATCGATGGTCTCATATTTCTAGGTTGTGAATATTCATGCTTCATTAAGAATTTATTTACGAACCACATGGGCTTATCCATATATCCACGTTCAATGGATTAGTACACTATTTCCTAGTATCAAGATATTGTTTCTACATATATGGAAGCATGATCTTTTATTGTATCATTTCTCACTGGTTATTGGGTTTTATAGGTGGCATGCAATGGATATAGTCACTGATGCACTAAATATAGTATAAATAATATGAAAACATGATTACTAATGATTATTATATAAATTGGATCCAAATTAATAGGTAAAAGTTTATCCCCTACAACTTAAAACATCTTCTAATTTTCTTTATAGTCTTAAGCTTGTTATGACGGTAATGCAACGGGTTACTCGGTTCACAAGTAGGAACCAAGTGTTGGATTTAAACGTAATATTGATGTCCATTTCTATAAAAACATTATGTTTCCTGAGGGTATAATTCATGATTAATAGGGTTTAGGTGTATTTTTAGACAATTCCTTTAATGTGGGATGGTAATCATTTTATCTTAGATGCTTGGACTATGCATAATGAAATCCATCTCTATTGCATTTATAACATATCTATTTATTATGTGGAATATTATTCTCCTTTAATTGTTACATTATTATTTTGATTTAATCTCATCCACTAGTCCATCATATACCTCATTAGGAAATTCAACTAATGAATTGGTCATGTTATGGATATTACTCACTCTCATGGTGATGGTAATATGGATATAGATTTCTTTTCCTCCAAACGAGATCTATGTGAATCTATTGAAATATTATAGAGTGTATATTTTATCCCTTAATTGTAATATATTTATTCATGGGGATTCCAATGGGATATAACACTTTTTACAGACTTGATCCTGAAATTTTTAATTTTCCCTTTTTTGGATTATATTTTTTAAGAGGTAAAGGACGTATCATATCTTATAAATGGAATTTAATTTAAACACAAGTTATTAAATAAAATATAAACACATTATATTAAAAATATTATAATGTAATTAACTACATAATAAAAATTCCAAATTTATAATATTATTTAAACAACGTTCATATAAATTATTTAATTTTTAAATAATTTTTCAAATAAGCCCAATTATTTTGAACAATTCAAATTATTAATTATGAGTAATTCCTAATTTTAAATATAAACTTTTTTATATTTAACTTACTTTTTAATTTATAAAAATCTTAGTCATCACCTTATAATTTATATATTATCTATTTATATACAAATTATATTGCCTACCATATAAATGAAAATTATTTAATATCCACAAAATATTATGGATATTTATTTAAAAAATGTTTTAAAGAGATTTTATAATAAAATATATAAATTTTATTATAAATTAATTTATAAAAAGTTTCTAATTTATTAAAATATCCCAAGAAAAGTTTTCTTATATATTTTATATATTTTAAAAATTATATAATTCTATTCAAAATTTATAAAATTGATAAATAAAAATTTTCATCTATATGATTTTATACTATATACTCTAAATTGTGATCCATGATTTAGTTCAAAACTGACTTCTGGCTTATGACTATTTCTGAAAATTGAGATATTTCTACCTAGAACTATTTATCATAATTTATAATTGATAATAAAAAATTTAAATATACAATTTAATGATTGTAAATCAGATTCTATGACAGATATCAATATCCTCTTTATGGTAAAATGATATGTTTTCATTCAACAAGAATAATTCACCCCAAAACTGTCAAAAGATATTATTCGATATACCATACAATGAGATATTTTGAAAAAATAGATTGTATTTTGTTTTACACTATGACATTTCATATTGTATAGATCAAAAAAAGTTTTTGGTTATGATTACACATATTGTAATACCAGATATATTTTAAAATTTATATCATTTTTCTAACATCCATCATCAAATATAAAACAATACATATTCTTTTTCATTTTAAACATCATTTCATGAAACAAGAATGATAGAAATTTTTTGATACTGCTGATGAGTTTTATTTTGTCATTTAACACTTACTCCACATAGAGGAAGATAATAGAAAACAAAAATCAAAGATATCCATGCTATTGAAAACCAAAAATATTTACACTTTAAATGAAGAACATGTACATTTAACTATAGATGGTTAAACATACATCATCAATTATTATGTCTGATGATGATCCCTTAGAAAAAAAAATTACCCTATCATATACGTTGTATCAATGGGATTATTTGAATCTCTCAATTCATGGGTAGGACTATATTTTCAACCATTGTACGCTAGTAACATGAGTGGTTGATGATTGAGGAGAAAAGAGAAATAGAGATAATCAACAATTTCTTTGGAATTAAAATCCTACATTTTATTTGCTAATTCATTTTTTAAATAGTCTATAACAATATGATATCCATTAAATGAATTTTATCATACATTCATGGAAATTAGAAAATGGAATATTGTTACAACTCACTATAACATTTTTATTAAATGAATTATCCTCATCGTGTTTATTATATGTAATGATATCTATATTTTAATCTATTTGTGGATAATTTATTAATGTTAACAACTAATGTTTTATCACCTTTAATAAATAATTATCTGATTATGAAAATTTTAATTTCACAATATTCCAATAATAATTCCATATGATATAGATTAATTATACATTTTTATTTTCTAAGATGTATATGTATTTTCCTACTTTGTGATATGCATTTAATGACTCACACAATATATCTTTTTTCATATATTTCATATCATATTAAGTATTAATATCATATTAATTGATATATCTGAAACATCATACTCTTCATATTGTCCTTAGGGAATATACCTACCAAATATATATATTTTTTAATATAATGTAGTGATTTATGATTGACTAATGCAATTGATTAAGTTTTAGGGATTTGATATTATAAAATTATAAATAATTTTTCCATTTATAAATTATAATATTGAGAGATTTAATAATTCATTATTCTATGGATTTTTAATTAATTATTTCAAAATACAACATAAATGTTTGTTCAAAAATATTATGAGATTTTTGATAATAGGTCGTAAAAATGACTCCACATAGGAATAAAAATAAAAATTGGAATCTTTGAATAAATAAATCATCAAATTATTGGATAAAACCAAAATATAAGAGAATACATAACAGTATGATTACTATATAAGATTAAATGATAAAAAATTTGGAAGTGTTGTGACATAGTTATGTTGAGGGTCATTCACAATGGTGATTTAATTAATTAATTGTTTTTTATTATTTTATAATACATATTTCAGGATATATATTAGAATATAGAATGAATAATTTCTTGGGACCATGTATCAATGAAAATGATTTTTGATTTATAATGTAGTTAACATTAATATCCAGATTTTGTAATTTAAGGTTGGAAACAGAAATTTGATTTAATGAGAAGTGGAATTTTATGTCATGATTTAATATTTTATGGTAAATACATGTAATTTATTGGTTATAATATTAATATAAAGATAAAAAAATATGAAAACACAATTATTTATTCTATTATTTAATGTCAAGTCAGCAAAAATTATATATAAAGAGATAGTGTTTCTATTTGGGAGGGGAATTCTCAATTAAAATGGGACATTAGATGGAAGTCATGGAAATATAATTATAACTAGTAAAATGTTGATTATATTAGATTATGACCCTATTATATTTTTAGAAGTAATATATATTATTTTTTAATAAAAACATTATGGTGGTGAAAATGATTTTATGAAAATTTATAGTGAACAGTGACAGAATTCATTTTTTTTATGGTTATTTTATTTTTATTATTTATTTATTCTTTATTTACCATATTATTTTCAATATTTATGATCATAATTTATAAATTAATTGATTTATATTTAATTAATGAACGTATTAAATTAATATAATCTATATGATATAGTATATAAAATAATTATTAGTTAAAAATGGTTTAAAATTCAATGACTATTAAATGAATATTAGTACATTTTCAAAAGAAAATAATATTTTAATAATTAGATAATGAATTACATACTATGGATTTATTTATACATGAAATGGGTAATGATTAAGACAATCATTAAATATATTGGAATATTAACTATTTCTTGAACATTGATTTATAAATTTTTTACAAATTATTTTCAATCATTATTCAATTAGTTAAAAATAATTCCAATTATAAAATTCCCTTTCAAATTAAAAAAACAATTTAAGGATCACATGTATCTACGGGATCAACTATATACTAACTACATAGTGTTACTTTTTAATTAATGAGTAGGTTACAATATTCTAAACATGATTCCCACTTCGAATTAACTATGAATCATTTGTTGTCTATCACATAGGTATTTGCTAGTAACTATATATTTATATAATTAATTTAACAGAAAAACTAAAAAAATTTGTAAACATAATGTGTATCTGGTGATATATCATATGATATATGACTAGGATAACACTTTTGAATGATTTTATTAGTGTTTATAATGGATTTTAATAATATATTAATAAATCAGGTTATACAATGGGAGCTTCTACATTATAAATTATTATAATTGGTAGTATATAATACATGAAGTTAATTGATGATTACTATTTCAAAGTAAGACATTCATTTATTACTAATTAATGCTTTTCATAGAAAATTATAGATATATAAAATTCACCCATGATACAAAAAACAAATTGTATACATTAGATAATCCACAGTATATACCACATGGAATGTTATATAACATTTCATTAGAATACTAGGGGTGTATGTTTTATATTGGTTCTCTATTACTTGAGGAATAAGTGTTACCTTACAAAAGAACCTTCATAATATTATGACTTTATTACACAAGGAATGTTTTATACCTAATCTAGGAGAGGTTGGTTATGTTTCTCATCTTCTTATTAGATATAGTTTGACCAAGATTGGATTTTTTTTCATCACATATAATGAGTATTATTTAAGGGTCTTCAATTGATATTTATTGAGAAAGTATTTGGATACAAATATATAAGAAAATTATGATTTTATTATATATATATACGAGGGAAAATATGATTTAATATATATGGGTGTATGAAATATGATTTTTTTCATTAATATGGTATGATATTCTTGGAGAATAAATTATGTCTTATTTTGTTATATGAGATTGAAATTCAATGTGACTCATGGTCACTAGATTTCTTTGACCATTGATTTGTTTAATTATAAATTTTGTATATCATATTTCTAGTGAAAAAAATTAAAGAGATAAATTTTTAAAGAAATCATGAAAATAATGTTGTAGATTCAGTATTTCTGGTGTTTTCCAAGAGGAAACTCATTGTTTATAATTCTAAAATAGATAATGTTTTGTTATTTTTTACACTATATAGGAATGTGGGGTCACACTTAGTGGTTTCATGATGAATTTTAAAATTTATTACAATTTTTTTGTAAAAATCATAGAGATCATAATAATATATTATTGGAGATGCATTTTAGGTGATATCAAAAAAGTTGTTTTGGATATGGATTTATATCCATCCAACATTATGATTTTTATTAAAAGTGATACTCAATACAAAAGAATAGGAGGAGAGGAAACCCCTCCTAGGCGGGTCGAAAATAATGAAGACCGAGGGCATCGCTCTGAATGAGATTCACCCCCTCCAGTTTAAATAAAGATATATTACTGAGAAAACAAATTGGTGCCCCTGGGACCGCAATAGAAGCCATGTAGTCCGCCACTTTATTTCCCTCACGCCATGTGTGTGAAACTCTAATGTTACTATTAATGTGGGCCTTGCATTTTTTAATAGTGTAACAAATCGACTAGGGAGTATTGCCCTTACTAGGAAGAGCATCGAGGACGATCATCGAATCTGTTTCCAAATGAGTGATGATAATGCCCATTTGTTTGCACATAGATAAACCAGTAAGAACCACACGAGCCTCTGCCTGAATCGCACTACCACCCCCAAAATGTGTTGAGAGCACCATCACCATGCTCCCCCCTAAGGTCACGGATGACTCCTCCACCTTGCATATCACCCCTTTCACAAGTACCGTCAGTGTTAAGCTTGATTCCGAACTCTGGATGGGCCCAGAAAATCCATCTCCCCTAGTTACCACGACCAAGCCGACGCGCCTATCTCGGAGTGAACTGTAATGGACTAAAGGAAGGTGCATCCCTCCCCACATTGTCCATACCAATCAGCTCAATCAATATACACATGGTTCGGGTCACAATCAGTCTACCAGAGGATGAGCTTCCCTCAAACCTGGCATAGTTCCTAAAATTCCATAACGTCTAGCAACCCGCATTAAAAATGATGGCCCGCGCTTCAACCTCCACTACCGACCCGCTGGTCCCCTGGAACCAAATCTCCATAAACTTCTCAATAGTAAAGACTTGGGAAGAGTAACCAGTGAAGACTCCAAGACAACTCCACACTTACCTCGCCCAACCTCCCTCAAAGAACAAGTGGTTCGTGCTTTCTTCCTTTTTATTCACACAGAAGTAATAGAAGGAGGGTATGCTAATGCCCGGCCTTTTAATTTTCTCATAAGAGGGAATGGCCATATTATGGACCATCCAAGTGAGGAAGTTAAATTTTGAGGGAATTGTGCAGCACCAAACCGTAGCGTTCCACCTCTCCTGCTGCCCCTGCGTTCTTTTACTCCTACGAAAGTCCTTCAAGCTAAACTTACCAGAGATTGAAGGAGTGTAGACACACCTATCTTGCTGAGAGTAACTAATAACTGAATGAATCACTTCTTGTTGGGATTCCACCATAATATACCAAAAAAAATACAGGATGTAAACTTGCCTCCCTGAAGGATGTTGAGGGATCTGGGCACCCAGGATACCCCAACACGTCACCTGACTAGTTGTGATACCAGAATAGGATATTCCCCTCCCCAATGATCCATCTTTCATGCTGAATATGGCTCGGAATGAATGTGCAGATCGATGACCACAACAGCAACACCCTGCCCTAATGAGTCGCAGCACCATACTTATAAATCTGCGACATATTTCTCCGACATAATGTGCGTTCTTCTATGAATTACCAAGTAATCTTCACATGCATGGTCTGGATAGTTAACCCCATGCTCCAAACATTGAGGCCTCCTTCACAAATTAGTTGATCCATCTTCTTCCACGACACCCATTGTCTCATCCCCTCAAACATAGCATCCCAAATAAAACGACCCATAATTTTGTCAATGGACCTGTTAACAACTTTCGAAACACTGGTAGACGCCAAAGCATGTAATGGAATTGTAGAGGGAACACTATTAACAAGTGTGACCCATCCCATGAAATATAAGAAGTGACTTTTTCAGTTTGTAATACGATCCAGTATCTTGTTCACCACTTTGTCGAAGTCTCTGGTTCGCAGCCTGCCTGGGGAGACCAGGGTTCCCAAATACTGCATGGGGAAATATCCTCGATTCATGCCCAACTCCCTGCTCATACGAACCACCATGCTCGGACTGCACGAGTTAGAAACATAAAATCTTCTCTTCTCTCTATTAACCATCTGGCCGCTCCAATGGCAATACTCCGCAAGAATCATGTTAAATGCATTGATGGATCTCCACCCTCCATTCATAAAAATAACTGTGTCATCAGCTTACATCAGATGTGATGTTGAGGTCATTCTGAATTTCCTGTGGAAAGGCAAGATCTCCGCGTTGTACACCCCTTTGTTGATCATCCTACTCTGAGTGTCCCGCATAAGTATAAATATGCTCGCGGATATAGGGTCCCCTTGCTGCAGCCCACAAGTGTTCTTGAAGAATCCATGTGTTCTCCCCATAAACGAAACAACCATCCATGGAGTGAAAATCCACCTGAAGATGTTATTGCAGGCCCACGAGGAGACCCCAATCGTCTCCAGGACACTATTAATAAATCCCCACTCTAACTAATCATATGCCTTATTCATATCTAGCTTAATAGCCACATTAGAGCCACGTGATTTGGTGTTTATGTCTCTCAACATCTCATGTACCATCGCCATTTCCCATGGATCGAACGATCTTTGACAAACACATGTTGGTCCAGCGAAATCCAGAGAGGAAGCATGTTGGACAACCTCTAGTCAATGAAACTCAATAAAATTTTATATTGGAAGTTGCACGAGCTCACTGGCCAAGTATATGGAGAATATTGAGGAAACAATACACTAAAACTAAATCTCTGGCATGTAGTTATTGATTGCAATGTCTCCAAGCATTAAAAGATAATAACATATTAAATTTTTTGATGTATATTTAATATCTAGTCTAGTTGGATTGTGAATTTGATGGATTTGAGAAAGGATTTGAGGAATACATGGTAGGGGTGATGTGAATTAGAAAATGTTTATCTAATGGTCGAGTACCAAGTACGCAGTGCATTGTAGGTTGTAATGCCATATCTCAAGTTCAACTAAACTAGTTCTTTGGGCATGTTTTCTATATAACCATAATCATACCTCAACATATGTCAATTTTTTCTACTTCAAATGATGGTATATTAGTTTATAGTGGTGATACTATACCGTTTGGGTATAATAATAATAACACAATAAAATTAATAGAACAAACACAACAGAAAAAATATAAATTAAGAAAAATTAATAGATAAAAGAATAAATTCTATATCAGTCATAAAATTCCTACATTTCATTGTAGTCATATATCAGAAAAAATATAACCTCCCACAGGATAGACATATATCTACATAAGTTGAAATAAATCAAAATTTCACCAGCTCAACACTGATGAACTATCCAATCCCCAAGAGAAAAAATCATGTCATCCATCAGGTAAGAATTTCATATGCACCTAATCACAAATCTATTGACTTAAAGTCTGATCCCCTTCATACAATAAAATATATAAATCTGATAAATTATTTTAGGTGATTGTGTAGGGTGTGAGTATAAACATAGTTGACCACCGCCAACAATGTATCTATTTTATATCAATACATATACTACGTTATGAAAAAATTAAATTAAACAAAGTCTAATAAACATCACATAACCCACTCCACATGTTTTAAATAATTAAAATAAATTATTTCCCTACCTTGGACATATACGGAGTGCAAAGATGTATCCATAGTCCTTTATATCAGTTGATCACAACACTATCTATATATCCTCATACCATAATACATTACACAACCATCTTCCATATTCACAACATTCCATCATCTAGATACATCAATACATACTCTATTTGATTCAATATGATGTCCCATGTCCCACCAACAAGACATACCACAAGTCCCTTGCACATCAATTTATTCGTCCCCAATAGTTCTGCAGGTCATTGTCCAAAGGTTCAATGATTCATATCCTTCTATAGTCCAGGAAAATATTCCCTAACAAAGCAGTGAGCCTTAGAATCCATCATACGGTCACTGACCCCATCAATTGCATTCTACAATGGTTAAAACATCCTATATATGGTTGATTTACACCAACTCCAATTCCGCTAAATCTACAGAGGAATAAAACCATAATGACAAGTAAACACTTCCACACTAGGGCCTTATCCAGTGTGAAAATGATGCATGATGACATTGTTTTCCAATCATAGTGGGAAAAAATAAACAAAAAATCTTATGGTATACATTAGGGGAATCTATTTCACCACTACTGAACTACATCACCCAACTACAGCATTGGTCATCACCATATGATTCATCTTTACATAGTTTTCCACCTCACATCTAGTTATTTAAATCATCCTTAATCACACAATCTATTCTGAATGCATTCATATGGAACCAACTCATCCATATAGAAACATTAATAAAATACAAAAAACAATATCTTTGTACAATACCAACACTAAAACCTTATTCACACCTTCGAGCACATACCGGGATAAATCATACCCAATAAAATAGGAGACTACTCTTCAAAAAATTTTTTAATAATAGAAAATAATATTTGTACAAAACTATTCTCACCCTAACCTCCCCAATGCCACACATTAACCATGAATCACATTAAACATGTATAACTAGGATAAATCTAGTAACCACCAACATTATACCTATAGGCACCTAGTATTTGAATATCAAACTCTAATTTAGATTGATATAGTGGGAATCAGAAAATGAAATAAAACCTTAAAATTAGGGAACAAAGGCCAAAATTAGTAAAACAAATAGAAATAGTGAAAGAAAAAATAGAATGATGAAGATGTAGAATTATCCATAAACATGGATACCTCCTAAGATGAATGAAATGAAAAATATATCTTCATATGAGTGAGAACCCTCAATGAATACTAAGCTGAGTAAAAGAGGTTTGTAATATGTCCATGTATGAATGATTGTCTATCCATTACCTTTTAGGTTTCAAATAAAAATTTCTAATTTCCTTTTTTCATCCAGGGATGTTTCAAAGCCTGAACTACATGTTCACATCGTGAATTCTATTAGAATTTGTTTCTCCTAATGGTTAGCAAAATTAATTTAATGAACCTACTATTTGAAGCATAAATTACTATAGAATGCAACCAATTTAGCATTCAACCACCCCATTTCACCAAAAACCTTCCTCAGTTCAACCTCGACCCCCCGAGACACTTTAAACCAATTTAAATACATCGGTTTCATATTTATATTTAATAAAATAATTATATCTAATGATTTGAAAGGGTTTAAAATAACCTCAATTTGTAATAACTCATCCCGGAGATATCTTACCATAATCTAAAAAGTGTCCTAAATCATCCTGAGTGTATAGATCTTAATTTTACCAAATAATAAGAGGAAACTAAATATACCAATCTAATTCCAAACTCATGGATACCCAAGATAGTCACTCAATATACTGATTCCATTTATTGCTGGTAAAACATTAAGGACCACCTAAAGAATTTATTACAAACCAATTCTATAGAATTTTGATGGTCCCACCCCAACCATCATCCTCATACACACACACATTCCGATCATATACACCATAGATTACACATCCCACTAGATATTTATATTATAACAATATGATACATGAAAACCATAATATTTCCATATCATTATGGATTCTTACAATATTCCACCACCACTCTTGATGCTCACAATAAACCATCATCGCCACTAATTTCTATATAAATACATCATCATTGTCGATACCACCAAATCCTCACCCCACACCAGATTACCAGAAAAATTCCCACATCATATGTAATTCCCATAACATTTCCAAAAAACACCAAATGTCAACTAATGTATCTAATTCCAAAAAATCCCCCAACTTCTATCCACCAGTCCCAATTCTCACATATTAACAAGTACATGATTAATTAATTTACAATTAACACACCTCACACACACATATATTTCATAAAAAACACAATGGAACATGGTAAAACATAGGTCCTACCAAAAATATATTCATATCCTCACACTACTCGAAACCTATCATATCAACTATATATATTTTCCCTGAATTCTGCCTAACTAATGCCTCCCAATGGAGATATGCTCATTAAAGAACAATTCATGTATTGTTTAGTATCTTTATGCCTTCCACATTTTATTCATGAAGATGTATCTTGACTAAAAATTTCTATTATCTCTCTCAGACCTACCTTAGCTACCTGATTCTAGCACAATCCCTCACCACCGGTGTTTGTGACATTTTTAAAAAACCCATCCAAATGATCCATTTGGAAACATTATATAAAATCTTTCAGGGGCTGATCATAGTGTTACCTAATATTCCTTATTTTCTCCCATTAAAAACAAACCATCAATGATCCACACCATGATAGCCTCCCTTTGTCTCTAGATCAACTACCCTATTAGGCCTCCTCATGACCCCAATGTTTACTACCCAAATTTCTATTACATGTATCGCTCAACATTTCTGTTTGGGTCGAATTATCTCATCATTTTTGTTCCCCTTGAATTTTAACACTATATTCACTACCTCCAACATGAGGTCAACCGAAATATGTTTACATGCATTCTAATATCATGTCATATACCATCTTTTTAACGTCTCATAATTACGATATAATTTCCTAACATAGTTAGTATAAGATAGAACATATTTTGTAAATATCCCATCATAGTCCACGATAGAAGCCTCCCCTATTGTATGTGCATAAACTCAAGGCATCAATCCACCATTAATGTCTTCAAAAATAAGTGATTGAATAGAAGATCCTTGAAGTCCATCACATCAATCATGTATTCCTACCTATGTGAACCAATATGTACCAACATCTCATCACTGATGCCTTAAACGTATAAGTTTACAAGATCACCCTTCTCCCGAGGGTTGTATCAAATTGATTAAAAATTGTTTTAATATACACTATCCATAACTCTACAATATGTATTCCAAAAAATCCATATAATAAAGGTGGGTGTTTTTATTGATACACCCATTTCATATATTTTATAGATGGATATTCTCCCTAAGAACTCTATTCAATTCTCTGAATGATCCAAACTAAGCTCACACTGAGATGCTAATCCAGAATCATTCCAAAATCCAATTTGGAAAATATCCCAATCTCTTATAATCGTTATGGGATTCATGTATTCTTTTGTTCTTTCATTGATAACTCAAGCTAACACATGACATTAGGGGCTTAATCCAATGAATTCCATAGTTTTTCCATATCTCCACCCACTTGGCGCTCCACTAAATGTCGTCTAGGATGCATCACAATAAGAACCAAATACCAAGGTCAATAAATTTATAGTAGTCTAGATATCACCAATTGGGACAACAATAAAATCACACACATCTCACCACCATTATATTTCCCTAAAAAACCCATAGAGATTTCATTTATTTTCATGGCCTCAAACATACACATATTTTATTATTGCACCATATACACCATAAAAGCATAATATAACATACCTATCACTTCAGTAATCATACACATAGTCTAGATGAGTATAATTCTACCAAGAAACTATGTAAGAAAATACTATTTAGTATTTTTTGATAAATTAAATAATATAACTCATTTTCATTTCTAGAAACACTACCTTACCCAAGGGTATCTGAGTAAAATTACACCCCTAGACTATATATTAATATAGTAAATATTTTATTGTTTAAACATTTAACATGTCTCTAATATATTTTCATCTATATTCCCAGCAACAATCAAATGCACTAACATATGTCATGTGATCCTAGGTGCCTATTATGTTGACTGGGTACTCTTATTCACCACAAAATTGAATATTCAAAAACAATATTTGTAACATAAATTAAAATTTAATCTAAACCAAACAACTCTCCTATAACCATTAAATATAGGACAAAAGAAGTTTTACCTAGAAGAATAGACTATAATTTTTCTAGAAACTTCATAGAAACTCAATATAACATCTTCCCATGTTATAAAAAATTCCTTGTCTCAGGGCTGCGACAACCAAAATAATAGATCTCTTTTCTTTAAACCACTATTAACACCACCTAGAAACCATCTGAACATTGTTACCACTTTTAATTAAGAAAAATTAAAAATATCATATATTTTATAATCAGTTTTGTGTTCCCTCATAACAAAATGTATTTCCTCATATTCCACTTTTTAAAGACAATCCATGGAATCCACTATATAGGTGCTCCCATCAATTGCATCAAATGACCTTAGGCATACCTACCCATAAAACAAATGGTTTCTGACTAGCAGTTACAATCAATCTATTGATTTTGGGGAGAATATTCCATATGGTGATGATAATAATGGTAATAATAATAATAACACTATAAATTTAATAAAACAAACACAAAAGAATCAATGAGAATAAATAGAAATAACAAGAAAAATTGAAAGCTCATATATCGGTCAATAAATGTATACATTTCATTACATTCAAACATATGTAAAACATGAATGGATATGGTCAAATCATATATATACATAAGAAGGAATAACAAAAATAGTCACCATCTTGACACTAATTAACCTCTCATTACAATTTCCAAAAAACATGCCATACATCTTGTATACCCTCGGCACATCCCTGCTCACTAAGCTCTATACCTTGAGCCTGATCTTGTTCCTATAATCAAAGACATAATTTAATTCATTTGATAAGATCCCATAAAGGGAGTGAATATGAACTTAATATCCCACCACAAATGGTATCCCTATCTAACATCTATACATATTCTAGTGTGTGAATAACATTAAATAAATGAAAACAAACACACATCATATAACCTATCCAACTTATGCTCAGCTACAATAAGTGTTCCTTTTCTAGTCTCAACTTAAGATGAAACCGAAGGATGTGTCCATGTTATATCATAGAAAAAGATACCTAGACCTTATATAGACCCCATTACCAAACACCATTTCATAGAAACTGTCTATAAGACAACAATTCAATCATATGGATACATTATAACATACTCCCATTAGGTCAACCTGACATCCCATCAGCTTTACCACATAGAAAATCAAAATTCACTCATACTCCCACTAATTCATCCCACATTTGTTCAACTACTAAATTTCCCATGTCAAGAAAACACACGCCCTTCTAGGGTCCTATCCCATTAGCCATAAAAAACTAGAAATCCTTTTCTCATTCTAATAGTTACACATAGTTAATTATGGCCTCATATGGTGAGAACCTCCAATATACAGATGGATAATAACATCTATTATGCCCATATATCTATGGACGTCTTCATCCAAAACTATTTGTCAAAACAACTTCCCGATGACCTTATGAGGTGTTCACATACCCCTTTATGGAATGATTAGAAAACCACATTGAGTTTTAATCACCATACAATCTTATGCCACACCTCGGACATACCATTATTTCCAATTTTGAACAACATTTCCCAATTAAGTCAATTTTCATCACTGTATAACTCATCCAAATAAACAACATAACATCAATTCTAGTGATTAACATGACCCTTAGTCACATGGGTGATGCCCAATGTGTTCCCATTGATCCCAATTAGACACTGGCTCACATTAATAAAACACTACAACCAGAATCATCCTATAAAACCATCCAAAGGACCCTAGTTTACACCTACTATTATATAATAAGATCAATTGGACCACTTTACAAATAATACTACCCTTAGACTTGTCTAAAGGAGATTATAAAATAAACAAAGTAAAAAACCTATCTCGCCTAGACCACACAACTCACATCCCAATACCACACTTAATAGAACACATGTATAATTTGGATAAATCTGTGCACCACAAAACATATTCTTTTAGAAACATAGTAACTATATACCATACATTTAGTTAGTGTAAGGCAATATTAATCAAAAAACTAGATAAAAACCTTGAAAATAGGGGAAAATGTCTATAATTGGAGATACATATTAAAAGAGAGAGTGAATGTGGATAAGGGGTAAGATGGAACATTATCCTTAACATAGGATACATACTATAATGCATAACACCAATATATGTCTTGATAATTTGGAGAACCCTCAATGAAACCTATGTTGATGAGAATAGGTGTGTCACTTCTCCCTAGTTAAATGGAACTCTCCCCTTCTATTTTAGTTTTTAAACATTTCTTATTAGTTCTTTTTCTTCTCATGGAGCTTCATAACATGAAATACATGTTCAAACCCAAAATTATCAAGGCATTGGTTCGTCCCCCATCTCAAACCAATATAACATCATGAACCTACCATTCACATCATGAATTAATGTGGCCTCTAACATCCTCTATTAACCTAAAACCTTCACTAGGTCACACATATCTTCTAGGACACTTTAAAAACCTTAAATTACATGGGTTATATCCATTATATGTAGATATAATCATATGAGGAGGTATGAGGTCATACACATATAGTTTAGGTGGTTTAGTTTGAACCATTAGGTACCCTATAGAATTGTACCGGGTACTCAGTAACTATCTTGAGAAATACTCTTTTAAAAAATTGAAGTTTTATTATTTAATTATAAAATTTATTATTATAAAATATTAATCCGCAATATTCCACCCCAAAAAACCCATTTCTTTAGTTCCATAAATGATTTATATCCTCTTCAACCATCGTGTTTGATGCCTTGTACACATTCTCTGAGTGCCTTCATTGGATGAAAAAGAATATCATGGTCATGGTAAATCCATGGACCACAAATAATATATTTGTTCTTTTTTTTGAAATCATAATAATGTACAATTCATTAACACTTTGAATTATGTATTTTTAATCACCTCAATATCTTGGATTACTTTGGTTATAGTTTATTTTGGGTTTTTCTTAGGAGAATCGAAGTGGTCTGACGAAGGTTTTTTAGGAATCTTCTCTTCATTGGAACTTGAAGGACCTTCAATAAATAAATTTGTAATCGCACCACTTATAAATCTCATGTCATTCTAACATTAAACATGTAATGTCATAGATTTGTGTAAAACTAATTAAAACAAATTTATTGAAATTAATAATAGTTTTCCTTATAATTTAATTGAATAAAGAGATTATTTTAATCTAGGTCTTGGTTGTTATTTTCAATTTTATCATAATATATTTTTAGTTTCCATCACTTAATTCATTTCTCTACTTTCTCATCATGCATATTTCGTTTCTAATGGATAGTGATGGATTAATTTTATTTATAGTTACATTGTACATTACAATCCACTATTGTTAAATTACATTCCTATATTTTACATCCTGAATTATTTAATCCTCAATATGTATGGTTGTAGTTTACCTTATATGTCATATTGGTATTGTTGGATAATATGTATATTTTGGTACAACATTATTAGCAGGAACCAACATATTAGTGGTAGGTGGGTAGTATTGGATAAACACATAACGACCTAACTTGTTATGCCTGTCCACTATTCCAAAAGGGTTCAAGTGCCTGATGGTTTAAATATAGTTTCACTAAACCCATTTTACCCAATAGAATAGGTAACTAGGACAACAATAATTAATGAAAGGTGACATATATATAAGATGTTGTATACATTCATATGTGGTAGATTTAAGGGTATAAACACTACATTCTATTAGGGATAACATTAAAACCTCATATAAGTTCATGATCAAAGGATTGAATAAGTTAGTACTGGAAAGGACCCCCCCATTAGGGTGTTACATATAATTTTCAATGTTCATTTTTGATTATTTTATATAGTATATATGTGAATAAATTTCAAATTTCACAATTGATAAACTATTTTGTGAATATATTCTAAATTATGACTTCTTATTATGTATTGGAAAGCAGCCTCATATAGGTTGTTGATATACTCAAACTATTCACATGAACCTAAAGGTTAGGTTCATGAAATTTTATACATGGTCCAAGCATAGGTTGAACCCATGATAATGTTATATTTTTTCCCATTTATCATGATTTATCATTTATAAATTTTTTGGGCATTTGATTTGTGGACTAGTTGATGATACAAGGGTTGTTCAAGAGTTCCATAGGAGGGGCTATACATTTGAGAGAATCATTTTAATAATTTTCACCACATTTGGAATTCTTCATTTTTTTCAAAATATTTTTTGTATATCCTCACCATAATTTTATATTTTATAAAATTATTTATAACATCATTATATGTTAATAAATATTTATACAATGATATTTATTTTTTCAATATAATATGTTTTACATCCACTTCTATTTATTTCTATATTTAAAATTTATATAACTAAATATTGTGTATGTCATGATGCACATAGGAATGAACAGTTACATGTTTGATATATTATTAAAAAGGTGGGAAACCATATAAATCCTATGTATTACATTAACCCAATCATTTTCACCATCGAATATTAATTGGGATGTACTCTTAAGGTGTTGTGGCAATTATCATTCAATTTTTTAGCTAATGTAATTTAAAATTTTCCTATCAGATAAAATCAAGGGACATTAATTTTGAAACATGAGAGTAGATGGGATATAAGACTATCAAAACATAGAATGTATCCTATAAATATGAATTTACAATAAAATAATACTAGAATATTGAATTTTTGGGGTATACTTCAAATGAATTTTCATCTTTAATGTTTTTATTATGTCCTTGTGTATCTTGAATGATATTAGATGATGATAGGTAGGTATAAGTAGGATAATATGACATACTATATCATTAACTAGGTTTATTTTTATTCAAATAAGAATGAGTTTATGGTTCATATTAATAAAACGAGAACAAAAAATAATTTTTTTGATATATATTTATTTTTTTCAATTAGAATAAAATATGAAAACATATTGCTACTATGGTTGAGATAAATATTTTATGATGATAATGATAATAAATTTACATGTTATAATGATAAAAAAAATTTCGTTCTTTTAATGACATATTAAGAATGTGGTCCTATTTTAAAAGACTTCTTAAGGGTTTTTTTTAATTTAATGTTTTTGATAAATTGAAAAAAAAATTAATAGAGAGAGGAAATGGGGTCAGAAAAAACATAGGGTGATGATTATTTTGGTTTTTCATTATTTATAGAGATATTTGAATTGTTTTTATCTATTTTGTTGTAGAGTATGGTAAATTAATAAATCCCCCCTTCTGTACAAGAAGTAGTATATGTGAATGATCACCTAATTCAATTTGTATTTAACCATTAGGTCTTGTAGGATATCCCTTAATTTCACTATGATGATTATTTATGTGAATATCTAAAGGATGCAATGTATTACAATGTAATAATGTAATTTAAATTCCAATATCCCTTAATTTTATAGGGTGATGTATCATATCTTATGGAAGAGTAGTGGTATAAAAAAATTTATAATATATTTCAGAGAATTTAGACCTTATGATAACATTAAGTCTAGTTAGCCCACTTTATATTGGAAACGGTAGCTCACCGGTCATTATGCATTATTATTGAATCTAAAAATATAATGGTCTTCACATTGGTGAAATTTAAAGAGTGAATTTCAATAAATTAAACATCGACACCATACATTTTTTTATGGATAATGTGTTCTTAATCCTTTATCAAGTATCAATTTCCATCATGTCATATGTAACCACAATCATGTATTTTCATTTAATTAATTCTTATTTGACTAGATATGAGAAAACAATGAAGGTATGGTTCAAAATGTTTATCAAAGAGAATTTACAATCAATGTTTATGGTCATTAATTTTTCAACCATATTTGAAATGGTAATGATAATTGAATGGACCAATCATGATCTATGTGATCAAATATTGGGAATGGGATGAATCATTGATCGTATCCATTTACTTTTTCTTAGTTTAGAAACAACCTTCCCCTCTAGTTAGTAAAAAATGAATTTTCTAGAAAACCAAAAAAAATACTCTAAAAAAACATAGGTATTTACAAGGTTTAATAGTCAATAAGAGTATCCTATCCTTTTTATAGAGATGATTTCATTTAAGAACAAAATTCCACTAGGAAACAATATATTTATTGGCTAAAACTTGTAGGGAATATCTATCACATTTATATCATTATTTTCTTTTGAAAGTGAATGTTCTCATTTTATTGATAATATGATATAAATTTTTCTGAAAAAATAAAATAACCTTCACAAAAAGGCATCAACATTTTTTCCCTACTTCTTCAATATTATTAATAAATTCTTCATATAAGGTACTTCTTCTTCCCCTTCACCTTCTTTCAAAATAACTAGAAACAAATTTTATACAATGTTTTTTGTTCAGAAATTTCTATCTGATACACTCTGTTCGATATACTCATTCAATTATCCTTAGTATAATAACCTCTATCTAGTACCTTGTTCAACTGATACTAACTGATTCACTATTAATCTAATCATATCTTCATCATGTTCATCCAATACCAAATGATAGTAAAAACTGTGTTCGATGTCTCTATATATGCTAAAACATTATCTGACACTTTGAAAACTCATTCCTCAATATCTTCGGTCGACACCTCAATTCTTCATCAATATTCCTTTAATAATTTATTGGAAGAAACTCATATTAGACAACATACTCCCCGTTATATAGTAAATACTTATTTTAAAACACATTGATATATGTGATCTTCAAATTCAATTTGTTTATAAAACATGTAATATCCCATACATATATATATTTATGTTTGACCACATTCACATTCCATAAAAATAATAGTCAATGATCATAATAAATAATTACATAAATAGTTTTTTCAATGTTATTCGATATATATTTATATATAAGATAGATTCATGATCTTTTCCAACATGATTTTTGCAGCAAAGAAGATCCAGCTTAGCATTTTCACATGAAACGTCAATACAAATACTATTTATAGATTATAGAAATTTTATAGATTATTTACTTTTATGGTATTATCCATCCTAAAAACTCATAAAATTGTTATTTTTCTAGTTTCCTAACATATATTAGATTTAATATTTTTATTTATTGAAACCCTTCAATATTTATTCTATCTGGAGCTCCTTGAGTAACTATGTTCAATGATTGTGTGTCATTATATTTCATTGGAATCACATGTCTGATGAATATTCCCAATAAAATGCATATAAAAAACAATAAAACTCATTCCAATTGATTATTTATAATGATTTAGAATCATATCTCTTGCCAACCACTTAGAAGTCCTATTTTTGGACTTCTCTATCTGATGGAATACACAATTTCATTTGATAAACATAATAGTGATTTTATACAATTATATATTAAACTACATATTCATCATTTCAGATATCTATCATTATAAAAGTTCAAATGATTGAGATCATACAGCTCTCTATTCACCACAACATAAAAAAAGATCCTTCTATTCAGTATCGTTAGGTCCACCAACATATTTCTTAAAAAAATTTAGAATGGATCGTGAATATTCTTACAATGATAATGATTTTTGGAACACTTAATAATAATAAATAGATGGATTATTTACATCAATAGAAATATCTTTTTGATAGAACTATTAATACATTCAATATTTAGTTCCACACATCATCCAATTATGTTAGTCGGTTGGTGTCCATCAAATGGTATTCATCCATTCACCTCGATATATTGAACTAACATATCTCGATGAACCATAATCACTCCAGAAATATCCTATTGAGGACTTCTCATTGGCATGAGATTTATATTTGGCAACAAAAAATTACACATCACCAATTCATATTACATCAAAAAACATATTCTCCATAACACATCAAAACATCTTGAACATAATGATACCACCCTTAGGATATTAATATCAAAAATGGATCATAAATCACTAAAATTTGAAAATAAAACATCAGATCAATTATAAAAAAAATTCTAATACAACATGAGAGGAAATTTTATAGGAAATACTAATTGCTGAATACTAATACCATGGCATCCAAAATTAGTGATTAAGTATCTTTTAAAACAAAATCATGAACTCAAAACATCAGCATCAATAGAATCTTCAGCATATAGAAAACATATTCTAACAACCACATTATGAAAACTGTTAAAAAAGTTCACACATGATGATATCAAAACGTACCCCATTTAAAAATCACAGTAAATATATTCTTCCCTTCAAAGGATAAAACACATACCAATGAATTGATTTTTGTTCCATATTTCATATAACTTTAAAAACACAATCCAAAATCTTGATAAGAGAGGGGACATATATAACATACCTTATCTATAATTATATGAGATTGTACAATCATGATAAACCTTATTTTCTGAAATTTTTCCTTCATAACAGATATAGTGAATATATTAATAAATGTCTCTGTTTTAGGAATAAATTCCAATACTAGTGCATTTCATTCCAAAAACTCTATGATGAAGTGATATATAATATCTGTTTTCATTTAATAAGAATGTTAAATTGGATTATTAGTGAGACAAAATGCAAATTTATTGTCACAACTTAAGAGAATGTGAAACATCACATTGACTAACAAATATTGTACTTGTAACTTCATCTATGTAACTGTGTGGAAACTTTATTAGAAGATACATAATTAGCTAATTTAGTGAAACGATTTACTGAAATTTTATTATATTAACGAAAACTCACACATATTTTCTTCAAGAAGTGAAATCCTCTAGAAACGGTCTTTTTTATTAACACCACCATCCTAATCTGCATTTTTTCAACCAAATAGATCAATCATTCATGTGATATCATATTTCATTTATAAATAATTTATACCATTAATATAATTTAGAATTTTTTCTTCATTTACATTTTGTGATTTCATTACTGAACTTTAATACATTGCATAAAGTGTAATATCATATCTGGATGTGAATCCATTAGACATAGTAAACTTCTGATAAAATCTCTAAACTATATAGGATATAGATTTATTCCTTTTCTATTTTTGTATAACACTTTTCATACTAAAATTATTTTAGAATTAAGATTTTAATCTTCTATGCCTAAAAATTTCAATTATTTCTTTTACACACGTTTATTTTGAATTTAAAATGTACCATTTATTCTAAGATATTTATAAGACAAAAATGATTTCCATTTCTCATAGCATAGAATTCGCAAATAATTTCTCAATCTCCTCAGAAATAATTTCTCATTTTTATTTATAATTCCCTATGATTATGATTTAGTCAATTTAAAAAATCAAAATGAGAGAAACCATATGTTTTTATTTTATGTATATGATGCTATATACTCATTATTTCTTGAAATTGGACATGATCAAGAACATAACCAATTAAGAATACTAGGATCTCAGAGATTTATTTATCTAATATAAATCCTCCATCAACTTTAACACATATATTTTACCTTGATTAAGCATGAAGCCATGTAGCTTATTAGTATAAAATTATTCATCGATCTCTCCATTGAGAATATCTCACTTAATATTAAATTCGAATATCATGTTTTCCTAATGAATGGAAAACTAAAAAATCAATAGGTGTGAATAGGGTTCAGCAAAATTATTTACTTTTAAACAACACTCTTCATTTTTCTTGGGATCCAATACATTCCTTAATAAAATAATTTAAGGAAAATATAATATATAAAAAGAAAAAAGAACAAAAATTGGGTGTATATAGTGGTTCATGGAAGATAAATCCCCTAGTCCCCTATATCAATAATATACTCTATAATTTGGTGATTTTCGTAATGATAACAAAATTTTTAGGGCCTCCCAGCTGAGTGAATTTAGATTATACATGTTACAAATCTACATATAGATTTTAAGTAGTCTATCGCGTGAAAAGAACTACCAATAACCCTATCTCACTAAATCATAATGTGTACATATGATATTGAGAAGCCAAAAATTTAAAGGAATAATGTAACACATAGCTCCAAGAAGAAATTGATAGTAGATGATGACCTATCTAGATAAGATAATGAACTTCAAAGAACTCCTCTAGAGTTTCATCTATTTTAATATATAATCTTATAAGCATAGAATGCAGACATTTTATTGATGGAATATGTGGTCTATTCTATAAACACAAGTTCATTCTTCGTGTTATCATTTTTTTCTTATATATGTGTGTATTCCTCCTTCAGGATTCAATTATCATTCTTTTTTATATCAAATCATTTATTGTGAACTTAATAACAATGGATAATTAAAAAATTATGTGAATAATTATTTCAAAAAGTTGATAAAATAAGTTTTTATTAGCTCGTATCCTTTTCAAAAAATAGATTAATCTTATATGGCATTAATGTCAGATATGATAATATTTGGATCAATCCATGCATGTCAAAAAAACACTTTATCCAAATAAATCATTATATATTAATAAAAATAGTTTTTATAAACTTAAAATAATGAATTGTCTTATTGAAAGTTTATCAAAATGATATGAGTGTAATCATGATGATCTGCATGATGAATTATTCTTTAAAAGATATATATATGATCGAACTATTCTTGTAAGTTTAATTTATGAGAAGCTTCCTATGACAAAAAACATCATATTTTATATTGTATAGGATAACCAAGATTCATTTTCTTCATAAGATAAATTTTTTCTGAGACAAATCCTTATATGATTGATTTCCATTGCTTAAATTGAAGTTGATATGATATTACTTTTAAGAATGTCCTTTTTTAAGATAAAAAAAATCTTTTAATTTTTTTTTGAAGGATCTTCTTATCCCAAAAAATGGAAGATAATTTTATTCATCCACATAAAATCATTCCAAAATATATATTTTTGATATAATTATGATATGCGTAAGATAATCACACAGTTTATGATAAAATAAATAGCTAAAATATAGCATAAAAATAGATTTACATTCGCGTATAATAATTTATTTTTTAACAATTATCTCACCTCTTAATGGAATATAATGTAAAAAACACTTAATATAAACTCAATAGAATACAAATAGGGATCTTAAGAATCATAAAAAACACATAAAAATATTAATATGTTGGAACAACATAATTCTGTCCAACAGTCTCCCCCTTTTGAATATCACAGAACCCATAGAACAATAATAATTTGATTAAAACTAAAAAAACATTAATGATATTTTAATATTTGGTTCATCATTTTTCATCTCCGACTTTTTTCAAAAAAAATTACTAAAATAAACGGAAAATAGTATAACTAATTTCTCACATGAGAAACATTAAATGGTCTAAGTAAAACCTACTTTATATGAATAGGATTTGGGGTGATCTTGTACTTATAATAGTCTTGACAAGATACATAACATAAAAATATAAATAATCAGTTAACTAGAGAAAAAGATAAAAATAAATAAATTATATGTGAATAATAAAAATATTATATAAAGTAATGATTGAATAATTAATGAAAATAGTAGAGTATAAAAACATATAATAATAGTGATACATGAAAACTAAAAGTGATAAAATATGAAAATTTTAGATTGAAAATAAAAAATTATGTTTTTTGTATAAATAAATAGGTAAAACCAAATAAGTAAAGATATTAGAATAATTCAAAATAAGTAAATAACCATTAAACTAATTTTGATATTTCATTCAATTAAACAACCAGTCAAGAATGTAAGTTAGTTATGTGGAATTGGTTGAGGTTTCGATGGGGGAATATTAAATGCCTGATGTGGAAAAACTAGTAATAAAGATGTGAGCATATGAGAATCATCAATTTCTCAAACAACATCATCTAAAGTAGGTAAATATCCTCCATGTCTATAATTATCAAATCGAGTGATCCTTTATAATTTAGATTAATTTTTGAGATCATTTTCTTGATAGCGTGCCAAATCAAACTGATCTATGAGGAAAAATGGTAACATAGAATAAGATTCAGGTAGTGGTAATGGATATTATTCCGAAAACCATAGGTTCAATTTTGAATAGTTTTCAATTAAATCAATGATTTATTTAAATTTCTAACAGTTGGTAGCATATATTTATGATATATTAGTTCTCATAGAGTATCTTACTCTAATATGGTTTAATTCATATGAAAAAATTTCAATTATATGCACTATATATATTTTTAGATGTGTAAAAATTCATCAATACCATTCCATACTCTTTGTGAAAAATTTAAAAATATTTTTTTTATATCCCCATTCATAGAACAAGCCTGAATCAAATTCTTAAACTCCTTAAATTGGTAATTTCACAGTCCAATTAAAATATTTTTTGATCTATGAGGAGAGATTTATTTTCCTTTTTAAGATATTATGTGCATCTTTGGTTCATTGAATTTGTTTTAATCATCCTAAAAAGAATCAGATTCCATATTCATTACCACTAACTGATTTACATGAGCAAAATTTTAATCCATCAATTCAAAATTATTTCCCTAAGATCCAACATTTTATTAAATCTGTGATTATAAAACTGGTATCCTTTTGTAGATGAACTGAAACATTTTGAATATCTAGTACTCTTTCTTTTAATGAGGACCACATTCCATTTTAATATTGATCAATATTATAAATAGAGATTTACAAAATTATTGACATGCACATAATTTTAGTTTCCAAATCTCTCTGAATATCTTTCTATATATCATTAGAGAGAATCACACATTTCATTGAATCTTTGATAGAAGTCAACATGAATGTATATAGAGACACTCTTTCCAACATTGATTCTATAGAAACATGATACATAGATTTATTTCGTGAGTCTTCTTTAGTACTATCTTTCAAAACATTCTCTAAAAATGATGAAAAAGGAATCATAAACTCCAAAATATCACCCATTGAGAGAAATTGTTTTTTTAAGATTCCTTATTTCATCTCTAGACATAACTATGTTATTCATTAATGAATCCATATCAATCATTAGCTTGAAATATCTCCCATTTGGACCTTTATGTTGTTAATCATAACTAGCTATATGGATTTTAGAACTGGTATAATATGAGAAAATAGAAGAAAACAAATTTTGGTGTGTGTCAGTACGATGTTCTTCATCAATTTATTAATTCTCATAAACATGGGGTAATTAATGAACGCGGTATGGTTCTTCTGATAATAGAATTTATTTTATTCTTGGAATAATTATATATAATTCATATAATTACTCAAATTCCTCCTCATTATCACTTACAATAATTTGAATAATAAAACGTAATGATTCTCTTTAGACATTTCTGATGGTCTTTGATGAAGGATATATTTAAAAGAGATTGATCACCCTTGATGTAGTAGAAATTTTATTTTCATAAAACATTATAACCAAAATTTCAATCACCAAATCAAAACATTCCATTATATAGTAAATAGTTAAAACAAATGATTGGACTGTTGTGGGAGAAGTTTTAACCACTTCACATGATTCTATGAAAATTTATAGGATATCCTCATCATCGAATTGAATTAATTTCTAATATAAAACTCAAACATTTCATCTCCTTATATCTAGAGTCTCATTTTCCAAAAGTAATAATTATTCTATATTAACAACATGATCTATTATAGGATATGGAACACTAATATGAGCTTGAGTATAATCATTTCCAGCAAGAATCGTGCAAGATGAATCCTTCTGAGAATTAGTGGGGTTTATATCAAAATTATCACTTATTTCAATAGAACAAATCTTACTGAAAGATAAATTACTATAATATATAATTATATTCGACATAATATAACTCAATATTATTAAAAAATACAATGTTTGACTGTGATTTTATGAAATCAAATCAAAGACTTACCAAAAAATAGGGTACCATCATTCTTAATGTGTAATTTATTTAATTCATTTTGAATATTGAACATGTAATTCATAATATATCATTGCAAATGCAGTATTTTTAATATAATAATTTTTTTTAATAATATAATCACATGAAAAACTATTTTATGAAACTCACAATTTCATTTAGAAATGGATGACAGAATTAAATTTTCAAGAACCTTTCTCTTTGGTTTTATGCCTTTCATAGAATTCATATAAAAATAATGATTATCTATAGCGGATTCATTATTTTATGAGGGATTATATCATAAATTATGGGTTAAGGATATATTTAAATAGAAAATTTCATTATGATGGATTCAAAAAAAAATTCCACTATCATAGAAAATATTAATAAATTCATCAGTTTTTTTATTGATGTAAACAAATCTTCACTATAACCGAAATGAATCCCACAAATTTCAATGAACTATTTTTCTTCTTATTCATATAAATACTATGGTCACTTCTATTTAACAAAAAAAATATCATCCTTAGTGAATTATAACATTATTATGGTGAAAACCAAATTCATCCAACTAGATTAAATATATATCTCTTCCATTTTTCACCTTTCTAAATAGCAATTAGTGATTTTAACTACTAGATAATGAAAAATCTATTTTCATTTATATTCCTTTTTATGGGGTTTCAAATATTTAAATATTGTGTAATAGATGTCTGGATATAAAGGAGATGAAAATTTAGTGGCTCGTAAAGGTTATGTGCATAGAACTAATTCACTTACTTTTGTTTTATGGTAAACGAAAAGTTTATCAGTGTGATATATAGTATAATCATGATATACTGAACTACTTATCCTATTATTATGTGAATAATACTCAAAAAAATGGTTCTAAATTTTAAATTAAATAATTAAACTAAGATATTTACTCAATATAAATTAACATTTTATAATTTTTAAAATAGAAATAAAATTTAGTGAAGTAAAATAAAACTAATTCGTATTTCATAAAATTGGATATAAATGTAATCAATGTCTTATTAAATATGTATGCTAACTTATTTTCTATGAAAAAAAATTCAAATGATATATCTCCCTTATATGAATCATCTCTTGAGAAATGATGCCATAAATAAATATTCTTGGTACAATAGTTGTTTATTGGAATCCATGAAATGTTGATATAACTTGTGTTATCACAACTAATTTAAAAAACATAAAAATTAAATCCAAAATATATAGAAATTTGTTGAATAAAAAAAAATTTCCCAGCCAATTCCATATATAATATATTCATCTTTAGCTATTGATAGTGTTATAGAGTGTTGTTTCCTACTTGTCCATGATATCAATCATTTACCAAGAAATTGATAGGTTCTTGAGGTACTCATCGTATATAGTCTACACCCACTGAGGTCATCATATTAATATGAAGTTAAACTAAAATCAAATTTTTTGAAGATAATAATAAAATACAAACAATTCATTTTGACTATCTCAAAATAACTTATTGTAGAATTTAGATGCTATTGTTTTGGATGGGATTGAAATAGGGGACTCATATAGTCTTAAAACATTATATATTTCATAAATGTTAAGATAAGGTAAATTTACAATTAGGTTTCAACATAACTTATTGTATACTTGTTTACCAGCTTCATCAATGTGATGTTTAATGATGGAACTCATAGGATTTGATATGTCTTATTTTTCTAATGTCTATTATTTTTATTTATATTAGGTTCATATTTAAATCATTTTAAAACATTTCCAAAATCATTTTTGATGAATTCAAAATCATCTTAAGTAGTTTAAATTACCCATCATGGTCATTTATAAATATTTTTTCATAATTTGGGAATAATAATTACTTAATTTTAAATTTATTTTCGAAAAAATAACATCATAAACATATATTTATACAATAATGGTAAATTTTGTTGTTATTTTTTTAAAAAGTTTTAGGTCTTCCAATCCCAAATTAAAATAATTAAAAAACAACTTATTTTTTCATACCATACTCTATGTTCTTTTTTCAGTCCATAGAGATCATTGGTATGTCTAAAATAGAATTTTGAAAACGATGGTCTTCAAAACAAGTAGGTTTTTAATATAAACATCCTCTATTAAAAATTCATTAAATGTTTTGATTTAACATCTATATGATATAATTAAAATTTCCTATGACAAGTGTATTCTAGTAGAATTATAATTTCTTCTAACCAATCTAGTGGAGAAAAGGGCTCATCATAATCTATTCTGTATTCTTCATTATATCCTTTGAAAAATAATCTATCTTTATTCTATGTTATCACACCTTGATCACCCATTTTGAACCTATATTTCCTATTTAGATCAAATAATAGGATAGTCACAGGGCATTCAACTAATTATAATACCATATTATTCTTGAAGTTGTTTAACTCTTCATTCATCAATAAAAACTATCCTTCATTAACTAACACATCCTCAAATTCTCTTGGTTCTAGAATGAAAAAAAAAGAATATAATTTTATATGGTTTACAACATTTATTCTGGTCTTAACTCCTTCATATAAACATCCAAGAATATTTTCTAGAGTATGGTCTTAAATATCTATATATATTATAGGTTTCACAATTATGGGCTCATTATTATCAAATATTATAGGATTTGGTTCATTAAATATAAATTCAAAATCGTTATCCATTTTATTATTAAAAATAGGTCCAATAATCATGTTCTTAATAGAATCACTCAACACAACATCTTGAGTAATTTTTTCATCAAAAGAGTCACTTTCATCAAACATCATAAGAGTTTCCTCTTCAACAATCATAAACCTATTTTTGAAAATGGTATAATCTTTGGATGTTATAGAATAACCTAGGAAGAAACATTCATCGACTAGTAGATAAAATTTAATAGGATTATCATTGGTGTTTAAAATATAAACATTATATTTAAATAAATTAATGTATATTACCTTTAGTTTTATATTATTCCCTAGTAAATAGTCTTTTTTCATTAATATAGGACTTATGTTAACTCTATTAATGACATAACATTCTATGTTAAAATATTCATCCTAAAAAAATTACAAAGAGTGTTTTATTCTCATAACATTATACGAGACATTTCAGGAAATGTCTTATCTATTCATTCAAAAACACCATTATGTTGATGTGACATGGGATCTGAAAAGGTGTGTTTAGGCCCAAAATTGTTAAATTTAATTATATTCATTATAAAAAAATTATAATCCATGATAACTAAATAAGGACATCATTTTGACTTCATTTTCATTTCGAAAATGTTTAAAATAATTAAAAAAAATAGAACAGGGTTCACCCTTAAATTTAAATAAATAAACCCATGTAAATATTAAAAAGTCATCAACCAATATAAATAAGAACAATTTTATAATAAGTGTTTCTATTATAAGTGCTCTGAATATACCCATATATATAATCTATAAGGATATAAAAGTTGTAACCTCTTTAGTTGATTAAAAAATATGAATTGTGTTACTTTCCCATTTGACATGCATCACATAGTATCTCTTGATCTAGTTTATGGTTTAGGAAATCAGAAATAAAATTTATTTTAGAGAAATTTTTAAATTAAAAAAATTACAGTGTCTAATAATTCTATGAAAAATCTATTTTTCATTAATTTCAACATTCAGATGATTTGAATTTTCATAAACATAAAGAATTAATATCTAATGTATAAACATTATCTATTCATGGTTATCCAAACTTGAGAGATTTTTCCTTATGATGTTAGAATATGTTGTTAGGAAAATTAAATAAATAGCCAATATCACATTGTTGAGAAATAACTATCATCTTTCTCTTCAAGACATAAATATAAATTACTTTATTGATAAGGAAATATTTTGTATTCCAATAGATCCAATTTCAACTATCTTTCTTTTCTCCCAATCATGAAATGTAACATAGCCATTATAAATCATATGTAGTGATAGAAAGTTAGAAAAATATCCACTCATGTGAATTGAACAACCATTTTCTATAAACCATTTACATTGATGTTTATGTGGATGGGTCCTTGTAAAGGAAATTTAAAAAGTATGATTTTTTGGATCCCAAACACTCTTGAATCCATAAATATTAGATACAAAAGTAATAAGAAACCAAATCGGTTTGTGTTATCTAGGAAATATGGTATTGAATTTTGAATACATATAATTAGTAAATAATTTTTAATTCCACAAAATTGAGGATTTTTCATATTATAGACATTTTCATAATTTCAATCTTCTCCATAGAGAAAGTAATCAACTTAAGAGATTTTTTTATTATAAATATATTAAAAATAGTTTTTATAATATTTATTCCTTTCACATTGGATTTTGATTCCAAATTATTGTCTTCAAAGTTGGGTTTGACAAAGGGTTATTAAAGAAATAATCCCCTTAGTAAAAAAACATAGATCGTATTTTATTTTTAGAACATATTTCTATAGGTTCTCAATTGATCTATTCTATGTGATTCTTAACGTATTAGAAATTTCCAACTGTATTTTCAAATATAAAATTTTATTATTTGTATGTCTATTTATTATCAATTTTTACGTAATTTCTATGGGATTTGTGTTTCTTTTTCAATCATAATAACATAGTTTCTAACATGTTATATTATTCATTTAACTCCACATATACGAAATTTGTATTTTCAAAGTAAAATCCTTACTCAAAAAAATTATAGGAGTGTACCTCATTCAAATGTGCTATGAAACACATGGTAGAATTTTTATTAGATGCTTCAGATTATCAATATAAATATGTATATTCTATAAAGTATTCATTTGAAAATTTTAATTCTTTCATAGACTTCTTGAATTTATTCTTATATCTGATCCTCTAGAAAAGAAACATTAAGGGAATTTTTGTTTTCATTCAGTTGAGTTCAATATGGATTTATGTGTCTATTTTTATCACTCACAACCTCACACATATTTATTATTTACACCTTTATTTTTTTAGTTTTTAAATGGACATATATAGTCTCTTATCGTGTAGTATAACATTATAATCAATTAAAAAAATATAAAAGGTCATCATTTGATCAATAATTTCTTGAGGAATCTTATTATTCATATGATTTTGATATCTATATACCCTGTTTTTATATTTTTATATTTATAAGTAGAAACCTTCAATAAAGAATTTTTCTTCTAATCCATTTAATATTCTCAAGATTCAAAATCATTTTCGGTGTCATAATTCATAATAATTAAAATGATATCATTTATTTTGAAATAATTTTCCCCTCTAGATTATCTAATAGAAAATTAGATTCCTTTCCACTTAGATGGTAAAACTAGTAAAAATATTAATTCTTGGTCTTCCATAGTAATTGGTCATCCGAGAGTAGCAAAATTATTTACAATATCATTTATTCATATATTTAACTAAGTAATTTTTTCTCATTTAGTTACTTTAAGGTAATTAGTCTATTTTTGGTAGTATCATATCTAATGGCCTTCCCATTTTCTTAACCTCCATTCACAACCACTAGAATAGTCTATATTTCATTGGTTATTTGATATTTAAAAGCATTGTTAAACTCATCGGGACATAGTCAACATATAATATCATTCATATATTTACAATAAATATCATAAATAACTTTATTATGCTCATATCATGTCTTTGTTTATGTTTTTAGAAATTTATAAGGCTTCACGGCTTTACGATAAACCATTATACCATGTTTCTTAAATTTTATAGTCATTCACACCTTCCATAAACAATTATTTTTCCCAATTAAATTGGGATCTCTAACCATTGACATAAATTCACTCTTATTAGAGATAATAGATATCTAAAATAATATATGTGTACTTCCACCTATTACAACAGTGAACTTAACATTCATGAGCTCTGATACAAATTATTATCACAAAAAATGGTTAATTGAAAAATGAATAAGTTGTTAATTGTGTTTTTAAAAATTATTTACTTTAAATAAAATATCTTAAATCATTACCGGATACAATTGTTTACTTAAAAAATTAGGAAGCATAAATATAAAATCTTATTGGAGAATTAGGTTCAATATGTATTGTTTGATCCATATTAATCAAAATTATAGTTATTATTTCTACAACACCACTTGGTGTGGTCTAAATGGTTCATAATTTCCTGATGAATGGAATTTAGTTTAAGGTAGATTTTGATCATCCAATTTGTGTATTCTACAAAATTGTAATGTCAAATATTATTCAATGAATATCCAAAATCTTTTTCATCAATTCATAGAAAACAGTTAAACATTTTGAGGGGAAATCATTTTTGTTAAAAATATCATAATACAAGAGATATAAGTAAACTCATAAATAATGTAAATTAGTTATTTATAAAAATTTAATGATATATTTCTCATATGAAAACATTTTTCAAATAGGATAATCTCAAATAAATAATTTTTATTTAGCTCAACTTTCATATGTATTGAGTTTGTAATCATACCTTTTTGGAATATCAAACAGAACCAATCCCTTCTTCTTGTCAATTATGTAATTACAAATATACTTTCTATCATTAATATATTTCCCAAATTTTTCTACAATATATTTCCAAACCTCTTACTTTGTAATTTATTTTTATCCATCATCCTTAGATAGAGTGAACCTTTTGTATATTCAACAGGAAAAATGTTTCCCATGGTTTTTATCTTCTTATAACAACTATACCACATTCAATAATTTTAATTAAAAATACAACTATTCTAAAAATAATTTTTCCTTCATCAAAGGGATGTGAAACACATATCAATTTATATTTTGGAAAATCAACGAATGAGGCTCTCTTGGATTTTAACATTTTCTTTTCCATTGATAGAATATCCAATGACATAAATTCTAGAGGACTAATCATTTCCAAAAATTAATGTACCATTTTTTTAGTATTTTAAATTCTTCATCAACTAATGTTATTAGGTTAAATATAAAGGAGACACACTATTCAAAATCAATGTTTCACCATTTTTTGGTATTGATATCAGTTTCAACAACTAAATTCCTATCTGTTACTTTGTCCTCCTACACGTGCATATTTTGATAATAAACGTATAAAATTTTCTAAGATTTGATCATAAAAAGACACCAATTAGTATGATATCCAGGTTGATCACATATTTCATTGATTGATTCTGAATATTAATTCTATTTTTTGTTTTCAAAATTTATTTTTCAGGTTTCATTCATTGTGTGGGTTGAAAAACCCTCAAAATACACCTATTATTCCTCCAACATTCATTTTAGTGTTGATTTTTGAACTAGTATATTTTTTTTGTACGCATAAAAACCCCACTATACTAGAAATATATATCATAATTATCATCATGTATTTATTTATATGAAAAGGAAATAATACAAGGCAAGCCATGGGGAATGAAGGAGCCAAAGGAGGCCTAAAATAGTACAGCCGTAGGGAAATCCCTCTAACCAATTATCCCCCTAAGTTCATATTATAAAATAATGTTACATAAATGTATGTTATATCTTGTCAAGTACGGTAGTTCACAAATTTATTTCCCCATGGAAAGTGTGGACCACAATTATATTTTTAATAAGAATACCTTGGAATTTTCTAATCTGTTATAATATCAACCAAGGAATATAATAGGTGCCATGAAAGGAGTTGTGCAGGATCACAGAGAGGTTTTCTACCTCATGATATCAATGGTTCCTTATCGACATATACATAAATATGTGATAATAAACTTAGCCTCTTCCTGAATAGAGGAACTATGACCAAGGTGAAATGTAAATGCCAAGATGGGATAGCCTATGGAATCATAAAAGACCCATCCTATATGCATGAGTCCCAAATTACATAACCCACCCATGTTATGTTTCATTCCTATGGTGGGAATTTACCATCAGACCCATTGATTCCATAATCTAATTCAACCGGGATGGGAACCATGGGTATGTGTTTGAATTAGTTAATGGGATGGATCCTCAAGACAGTTGTTGATGAGTCTGACCATATTGAGGAGTTGGTTTCTTATTATTACAATTATGGAACTACATTATGTTTGGAACTTTCATGTCTCTCTTTGTTCCTTTCCTACCATATACACCAACATCTAGCATGAAAATCATTGTCTGAGCCTTGTTCTATTGGACCCTATCTCACAAACCACGGAACCTTCAATCCAAGAATGTGGTATCTAGCAGGTTATGGGTATATAAAGCTATAAACTCACTGAATAAGCACCAGACATCACGCTTCTATTCACCCTCATGGAAGATATGGTCTGTAATCTCCTCTCGAAGGTTTTTATAACATAGACATCAATCCATAATGTTGATATAAAATCGTTTAATATTCTTACTCGTAGTAATAGCCAGGTTCATTATGAAATCATATTTTATTTTATAATGAACATGGTTTTCAGACCTATGTTCCAACAGTACATCATCTTTCTTTCCATTAACCTTAGATCTTGGTTTTGAACCAATGTTTTAGTAGCCGATTTTCATCTTATTCATCATCTTAGATTTAATTATATCCTTAACATAGTATCTAGTTTTAAATGCCTCTACCAAAAACATTAATACCATATAAATTTAAAAAAAAATAGAGTCCACTTGATTTCACAACATACAGGGTCTTCTTGACTTTTTTCTTCTTCTAAACATTTTCATCTTTGTTCATTATCATCGAAGGATTTTTTTAATTATACTTCTATGGTTTATACTTCATAAATATTTCACAATCATTTGAAATCATTTTTTGGTGGTTTTTTATTCCATTCTCATCTTCAACAAGGTTTTATTGAGTATGATTATATTCTATATCAATAACATTTATATTTTTTAAAAACTTGATTTTTAGGTTTTTCTATTCATCAAGTAACATCTTTATACAATCAACATATTTTAGTTACATGGATTTTTTATAATGAAAAGGTGCTTGATTTTTCACCAAGTGATCTTATTTTTTTATCATAATGTTCCAATGTACATGTGTAACACTCTTTGAGTGAAATTATCCAATTTATATTTTTTGAATAAATTCCATATGAGTCTCTTATTATTAATCTATATATATTACATTCATCGTTGGTAAAAATATCATCATTCTATTTTTAAATAATAATTTTTTTAGTAGAACCATTACTGTTGTTTTTATCTATCACAACACTATAATCATCTTCTTCACATTTTGAAAAAAATAATCCTTTTATATTTAGATAACATATTAATCTTTTCTTTTCAAAATGACATTGATTTATCTATATTCATATTCAATGATATTCTTAAATTTCAATCTTCTTTACCATTATCATTATCTTCCATTAATCATAGAAAATTATTAGTAAAGTTTTAAATGGATTCACAACCATGTCATATCGAATGTAACATTAATTTATACTTAATTGTATATATTATGAGATTTTCAAAAAACTATGACATTGAATAATAAATTTTTTTACAAACATCTAATTTAATGTTAGAGTCAATATATTATTATTAGGAAACATTTGTAGGATTTTATTTCTTCATACCATTGAAAGATATTTATGAGTCAAAATGTATTTATTATTGACATTAATATATTTTCTCATGTTATATGTTATGAGAATACAAGGTAAGTCATCAAGAGAGAGGTGTTTCATGATATATAACTTCTAAAGATGATATATTAGAATCATATCAATCAATACTAATTATAAAAAAAATAATTACGAATTTAATCTTCAAAAATATCATTAAAACCTCCTATGGTGCTTACAATTCTATTAACTATTGTAAATTAGTCACCGAAATATTCTTCATCAACAATTTCAAGATTACCATAATAGAATTAAAAATCTATAAATTTTATTTATTTACATTCATATTTCCATAATAAATTTTTTTCCACTTTTTTATTATGTATTTACTTATTCCAATATATTTAACCCTCAAAATTTCTGTTTTAGATAGTGAATAATTTATATCATTTATCGTTCTTTAAGCATTATCTAAAATATTCTTATCAATTTTTGTTATGTAAGAAACATGAACAAATGTAGGGAAGCCATCTTTAGTAGTTTTAATGACTTCATAAACAGTTTATATATGAAAAGGTAACATTAATTCCTTATAAATATGATTGTTCATTCCATTTTGAAAAAAAATACCATTATTATTAAGAGAGTTCTAAACATGCATTAAATTTAATTTTCATAAAACTTTAAACAAGAGTCAATAAAATGAACCCTTTCTTAGATACAAGATGAATTGACAAATCAGGATCTCTGTGAACACTAGAATGGGGAATGGGGTGAATCAATGATCTTATATTTTAATATTTTCTTACATTATAAAAAAACATTACAATTGGTTAATGCGAGTTTTCTCTACTAGAAAACAAAAATCACTTATAACCACACAAACAAAAGTATTTTCAATGTTTAACACAAAATTAGAGTAGCTAGTCCTTAGCATGGTTTACAAGTAAGAAAGGGCCCACATAAACATTTAAACAATAATTTTATTGGTTATAAAATGTAGATAATATCAATCACAGAGATATAACTATAGGCCATCAATAGTAAATGGGATCCCCCCAAAGATAATATGATATATCATTTTTATTCCATAAAACAATTTTCACCAATATGAATCAGTCTTGTCGCTGTTTTTATTTATTATTTTATCATATTCCTTATATAATGTTATTATTATTACACTTATTTTTATTTCAAAAAATCAAGCATCTAATCTTTTACTAATCTCTACTTATGGACTGGTTCATTCAAAACAATCTTTCCAGTATTCTTGATTAATTATCATTGGTTTAAACGATATATTTTCTACATCATTAGAATAAATTTTTTAACTCCCTATTTATTTGATTACCTATTCAATTATTTCATTTGATACCAAATTATAATAAAATATATGTTGGGTATCGCTCCTCCCATTTCCACTACAACTAATTCTTTGATAAATGATTCTGCATGCACTTCGATCAGAACCTCAATTATTCAAATTTTCTTCCAACAAAAAACTATTCAAACAACATATTACCCATGAACCAACACATAATAATATAGGAATATCTTCTCTAAAAACTCACGGAGCTAAAGGAATAATAAATTCAATGGTCACACTAAAACATTTAATATCATATTCAAATAATTCTACATTATTGTACCTTCACATATCATCACAAATAGGTTCCATTATTTTTTTTATACATTACTAAAAAACAATGTCAATATTGTTCAAATTATGTGAAGATCATAGTCAAAATCATAAAAAATTTAAATAATGATTATATAAGCATTGAAAATCCAACTCAATATTATCACATAAAATTACTTTATAAATGAATTAATAATATTATGCGAAGCTTCAACTGGTATTTATTATCAAGATCATCTATGAATTGTAAACAAATAATATTCTTTTGTTTCTCCCCTTTATCATATATTACTCATATATTTTAATCTACAAACCCTTAAAAAAATTTATAACTCGTGGTCCTTAGGTCACATTTTCTATTAACTATCTCCAGTAACATTAGATCAGAAATATCTATCCAAAAAATGTTCTAAAAAACACCTATATGATCAATAAAATCTATTTGTATAATTTATTCTCCGTAATAATTTTGAATAATATATCTGATCATCCGATCATTACTTCTCTATATAACTTTATAGAACTGGTGGTCTCACCATCTGTATACAATAAACATCATCCTCCATTTCAATTATTACACCCTCAACCACAACATCATAAATTTTCTTATGGATATTTGTAAATTTCTATCTAGTGGGATTGATACATATCTTCTTCTAAAATGACTTCAATAATGATCTACAATATTCTATAACTTTAGTTCCACGAACTTTGTTTTTAGACCAACAATAGTTCAGATCATGAATTTCTTCAGAATTGTCATGATGTTTTTTATTCCTAATAATAAAAATTAAACAACTAGTTTAATTAATAAAATGATTATATGTTGAATAATTGTGAATATAATGAAATAAATCTTTAGTACTATACTCAATCCAAATATATTAGTATGTTTAACTTTGTTTTTGGACTCGATCCATTCACAATGATCATTTTTACTCCAATATATTTTTCTAGAATAATCATTCCCTAATCATAATAATGAATAATTCACATATTCATGTGTTATATATTTCAAAACAAAAGGAAACAATTAAAAAATATATATTTCTTCTCAAACAACATCTTCATAACACCAGAAAACCTCTTCGCCAAAACAAAATCTATCATTACTAAGATTGGAATTAAATGCGGTATAGAGGTTGTTGTAATAGTACAATATTGTTGACTAGTTTATGGTTTTGAAATCCATAGGAAAAGAAAATGTTGGGAGGAAAAAAAATATGGATCTAAATTTAGAAGATTGGGTGGTAGTATATTTTCATCACATATCTAGAGAAGACACTCTATTAAGTGTCACTAGTACAATAAATTAGGTGAAATCATTTCAAAATCCACCTTTGTGGAATAATTATTCCACATGTGCAGTCTATATATATATATGTGTGTGTATATATCTTCATAGGTTATTCTAATGATGTGTGTTGGTGAGTGTTAAGAATCTTCCTTATCATACACAGGTAACCTATGAATTTTTATCTAAGAAATAATCAAGTCTAATTATAACACCATTTCATAGATTTCTTAATGATAGAAAACATGGAATCTAGGGTTTATTATCCATTGTGTAATCCTATATATAGGGATTTGAACCTTAGGGTCAATATGAGAGAAAATATAGTATTTATACCACAGAGAAGTGTATAATTGATTCCTAAGTAGGGATTTACATTTTTAGAGGCAATATTATTATATATTCAACAACATATATAACATTATTTGATTTAATATCTTCACATTATTTAATTTTTTGTCAATGGGTGTCACTTATTGAGTATAATGTGGAACATTTAACTTTATATATGATTTTTGGTACTCTTTTAGGGAATATGATTGAACATAATTTATTTTTCTATCTTTGTCTCTAAAATGAAATATTTTGTGAAAATTTTAGTTTTATGGTTATAAACATGAATTCATTCAATTTATTTATAATAATGGACATGTTAAACTTTTTCCATGTTTTTAATGACATCTATAACTTGAGGGTATCATTTTGGTCAGTCACTATGATTCAATACAAACTCCACTGATAGTATGGGTTTATTTGGAGATGAGAACGTCATGGTTTGTGGTAGGTGGGATAAATAACTACTGATATATAAAATATTTTTTTCTTTTAGAAAAATTTGATTTCAATGTGGGAAAAATCATTCACAAATAGTATATTTATATATTATTTGTTTTCTTATATAATTTTTTGGATTTCCCCTAAATTGGGAAGTGAAATTGAACATTGACTTTCTACATAGAAATGACATTCTATTACTCTATATCAAATAGTACCAATAGAGTTGCAGTAATTGAATTTGATTGGGGATATCACATTAAATGGGTTCATCGGGATGAATGGTTATATGATGAGTTATGATAACATCTTTATCTGTAATATTAGTGGTAGTATATGTTTGTAAGGGACTTATCCCAGTTTCCCAGAGCTGATGCCTTATTTTATTACATTGGAATATAAACAAAGAATTTGTATCCCTAAATACCAAGTATTTTAGTAGTATTATGAAACAAGATACATATATACGTTTAAAATTATATCATTAAGGAAAAGAAAAAAGTAATTTATTCCATTAGAAACATCCATTCAACCTAGATTATGCTTGCAAGTCTCTCAAAACAAACTTCTTCATATCCTGGGAATATGAAACATAATAATGGGGTGAGATCAAACCCTTATTAAGAGTATAAAATAAACCAGAAGATAACATTAACATCAACATTACGGAAGATTAATAATTGAAAACACACGCCTTTATAAATAATAATTTTGAACACATTATGGCAGGAATATGAGCTGAGTAAATAATTGCATAATAAAACATAATCATGGGTATTATAATAGTTCAATAACCACATGAATGTTCATTTAATATCTTCATAATGAGAGAAGTTCATATTATGAAAAATATGAAATATTTTTTCAATGTATCATCCAGGATGTTTAAAAATAATTAAGGCTTCGACCAAAACCTAATATGAAATTGGGAAAGGCTTCATCCAATTCCATGTCTATTTGTCTCATGAGATCTACCGATGCATCCAGGGGCTATAGAGGGCCCCACACATCACATAATATGTCTAATTCATTCTTCATAGGAGTGGGTATAAACATAAACAACATATACCTTCATATCGAAACTATCATATGAAATGTAACATACTTTTCCCAATCATTAAACATAAAACACTTTCCATTCTGAGTAATATGGTGAATGGTTTTAGGATAGATGATTCATAATAAAATTATTCATAATCCATTAAATAAAATATGGTAGATGAAATCATAAATTTTTTATCCAAATAATACATAAAAATCAACAAGTGTGTTGAATCAAACAAAAATACTCTTATAAAATCATTAAGTAATGTTGATATAAATACACATTTATTTTAAAAAGAAGAGTTCTTTTGGAAAAATTATTTCATAAAACAAGAAGTGAATTTAGATATTATTTTCATAATAAAAGTAGTTATTTTATAAATATAATGGTTTCCAAGAAAACAAATTATAGAGTGCTGTTGAAAATAGGAAAATGTTTGTGAAATTCCCATGAATCAGGTTTGTTTTTTGGAAATAATTTTGATAGTTCCTTTTAAAACGTAAAAATATCCATAAAATAAGGATGGTTTATGGTTGGTAAATATATATAGAACAGTCACACATATTTTATGAGGATTAAATAATAATAAAAATAATTTCATTGAGGTAATGAGACAATAAGAGTAACCCGAATGAAAATGGAGGTTCGGGTGAGAAAAACCCTTAACTTAAGTCCGAGTGTGTTCCCCTCTTGAACTAAAGTTCATGTAATATGAAATTATAGTGATTAATAAATTAATTCCGAAAATATTAATGATGTATTTATTTTATCATAATTCTATTTATTTCATTTATGTCATTATTGATAAGTTAAAATATCGAATTTCGTCATTCCATATTGTTTGTTTTCATTATTTTCATAATTGGTTCACTTGTTTTTAAGTAATGGTGTTCATGTGTAATGGCTATAAATGTCCATAATTGAAATTAAAAATTATTTATGATCATCCATAATTTATACTGGTCATTTTTATCATTTGTTTAAATGTAATGAACATGAATCACTAAATGACAACCACTTCGATTATTTGTCGGTATTTAGATTATAATTATTTAGTTTTGTCATAAAAATTAATAACATGTACATATAATAGTAAATAAATATTAATTAGGTCACAATACATATATTATAGTCCGGTTAAACCAAAAAAATTGGTTCATGACCAGTAATGAAGGAGAAATTGAAGAATGAAACTCAGTCGTCCAGGAAGGGTATAAATTGGAACGTCGTAGAAGTTCATTTCGTTTATTAAAATAAAAGGGATGGAGTAAGAATATTTATGATGGTTCTTCAATTAAATTGATATAATTAATATATATATATGATACTGGTTTTTTCATTGTCATCTGAATAGAGGATTTGAGGAGAGGATAACGAAAAAAGATAAATTGAAAAGAATCTAAATGAAAAAGAAGGGTGCTTTACGTCTTGAAATAACTTCCTTGAGAACCTCCTAAGGGGAATGGTATTTTGTGTTTTGGAAAGACCATGATATTCTTGGACATGGGAAGTGACTAGAGAAGGTTAATTTGGAATATCTTTGAAGAGATTCAAGGCTTAGAGTCATAAAGATAAGAGGAAGTGAGGGGGGGTTTTGTACTGGAGGAGTGGGGTAAATTTTGAATATTTTATTCATTATTTTATTATTTCAATCAAGAAAACCAAGAATGTTATTTAATTTTACCCCTAATAGAAATAAGTGAATGTGAGTTTGAACCACGTAGCAATAAATTACTTATGATTTCATAAATAGTTTATATAACTATTAATTGGAATATAAGTTATTTTATAATATTTCACTATTCAAAAAAATTCAAGTATTTCAGAAAAAATCCCAAATATTCACCCCTACCATTTTTCGACCTGTAAAATTCAAAAATTAAATGAATTTTTCAGAAATAATTTTCTAAATAATATTAATTTTATTTTTAAATATGATCTTATTTAATTTTTAAAATAATAATTTTAAAGGTATAATTAGTATTATATCACATTAAAATTTTAATTAAGATCTCAATATCTTATTACCTTAAAAAGATAATATCATTATATACTATTCATAAGGGTCATATTACTATTCATATTACTATTTCTAAGGGTATGTTACTAATCGCTAAAAAATAATGTTTGTTTTATCAGACTCCAAATGACTTGCTAATCACAACTCTAGAGGACCGTTTTTCAAAATTCAAAACATAGTAGAGGAAAATATGTGTTTAATAGATAGATAATAAAATGAATTAAATAATTATTTTCAAAACATTGGGGTGCTATGTTCTTCCTTCCTAAAAAAATTTCTTCCTCGAAATACAAAAAATGTTACCTATAATGATTTGGGTATGTATTTATCATAAGCTTCTCAAGCACCATGCTGATTCCTCTATATTCTAGTTCCTCTAAAGAACCTTTACTACACGAGTCATCCAAATCTCAATAATTGATCTCTGGTATAAAGAATATTGATAGGATCTTAATAATAAAACATTTCATGATCATGTTCTATTTCATCAGAGGTGAGTATATGTGTTGGGTTTGGCATGAATTTCTTTAACATTGACACATGGAACACATGGTGAACTTTGGGAAGACTTGGTATCATTCCCAAACGGCATGCTACGACTCCAATTTGGTCTAGAACGTCAATTGGTAAGATGTACTTGGGGATTAAGTTTCCATTCATAACAAATTGTATAATACTTTTCTATGGAGACACCTTTAAGAAATTTTTTTCTCCTTCTAGAAGTTTTAAAACCATCCTTCAGTTATCAACATAGCTCTTTTTCCTACATTGATCAATTTTGATATAGTTTTGGATAATAACCCATTTTCTATGTTTCCTTAAAAATTTCATGTCCTATGAGATTTCTTACACCAATATCATCTCAGTAAGTGATTGTATGACATCAATTACCATATAACGCTTCTTATGGTGTCATATGAATAGTTGAATGAAAGCTATGGATATAGTAAAATATTACGAGAGGTAGACAATGATCCCACATTCCTTGAATTTCAAGTTTACAATACCTAAACATGTCTTCCAAAGTTTGAATAGTCAGTTCTGATTGTCCATCCATTTGTGGGTGTTAGGCCATACTCAAATGAAGATTAGTATCTAGGGCCTTTTGAATACTTTTCCTGAATTTTGATATTAAATGGGGATCACAATCATAATAATTGATAAGGGTAAACCATGATGTATTACAACTTAATTAATATATAGTCTTGTTAAACATTCAAGTGGTAAATCTTCTCTCATAGCACGATAAATGTGATGATTTTGTAAGACTATCAACAATGACACATATCACATCATTATTTCATGGATTCTTTGGTATCCCCATGGAAAATTCCATTGTTATATCCTCACATTTCCACATTGAAATAGGAAGGGGTTGCATGAACAATATAGAACATTGTCTTCTAACCTTCACCTGTGGACAAACCAAACATCTTACACATAATTAGCAATCTCTCTCTTCATATAATACCACTAAAAATGGTCCTTTAGATCTCTAAACATCTTTTTTACCAGGTTGTATAGACAATTAGAGCTATGACCATCATCTAATAGTACCCTATTTAGCTTAGGAATAGTGGGAACACAAATCCTATTTCAAAATTTCAAAATTTCACCTTCATATATGAATTAAATAAACATCCCATCATTTATATTATTAATTTTCTTTTGAAACTCTTCATCATCATCCTGATAACATTTTAACCTCTCTATAAAAACGGTTTGGCAACCCTTTGAAAAACTAGTGATGTTTTACCTTCCTTGATAATTCCTTTATCCATGTTTACTAAATCCATGAACAAAGGATCTTGTTCAACTCTCATTTAGTTCATCATTCCATGGTCCTTTATACTCAAAGCGTCTTCCACATTATTTTCCTTCCTCATGTGGTAGTGTTTTGTGCAATAATAATACTTGAGTAGATCAATCCACCTCCTTCATCTCATGTTGAGTTATTTCTGTGGGAAGATATTTTTTGAACTCTCACGATCATTATATATCTCACATTTTTTTCCTTAGAGGTAATGCCTCCAAATCATTAGAAAAAATATTACCACTGATAACTCAAGATCAAGAGTTCAATTGTTTTTTCATGAATTTTTAGCGACCTAGATGTATAAGAAATCATTCCATCATTCTACATAAGGACACAACCATGTCCTTTCATTGATTAATTTCTAAAGATCACAAATCCATCATTCCCTGATGGTAGAGTTATGATTAGAGAATTCACTAATCATATCTTCAATTATTTAAAATATTCTTCACATTCCTTTTTCCATACAAACATAACCCCTTTTCATGTATACTTGGTCATTGTGTTGGATAAACATGAAATGTTCTGAACGAAATTCCAATTATAACCTTCGAACCAATAAAACTACGTACCTTAGTTATGTTATTTGGATTAGGCCATTCTTGTAGGGCCTTTGTCTCCACATGATATATATATTCATCCATAGAGACAATTTGGCCTAGAAAATAAACTGATTGATGCCAAAAATCAAATTTTAAAAACATCCCATATATTTCATTTCTTCTAAAAGTCATTATAATAGTGGGCAAGTGATTTTCATGATCCTCATAGATTTTAGAGTATACCAGGATATCGTCATAAAACACCACCACAAATTCATCAAGATATTCCATAAAACTCTATTAATTAGATCCTTGAAAATAGATTTTGAATTATTTAGTCCAAAAGGAATTTAGAAAACTCGTAATGCCCATACCTAGTTCAGAATGATGTTTTTGAAATGTCTTCCTTCCTTACAAGAAACTTATGATATCTAGAATGAAGATCAATATTCGAAAAATATTGGGTTCCACGAGGTTGATCAAAAAATTCATCAATTATAGGTACGTGATACTTGTTATCTATTGTTATAGAATTGATCTCACGGTATTTAATGGACACACCAGTGCAGAAAACGTTTTTTACATCACCATTTTTTACGTCGGTTATATATAACCGACGTAAAAAATGCGGTGAGTAGGTTTTTAACGTTGATTATTTTAATAACCGACCTTACAAATCACGCCTGTTCAGTTTTTACGTCGGTTATCCTATAACCGACGTAAAAAACCAATGCGCGGGGGGTTTTTTACGTCGGTTATTTAGAAACCGACATAAAAAACCTGATATCTACGCATTTTTTACGTCGGTTATCAAATAACCGACGTAAAAAACCAAAGCGCAGGGTTTTTTACATTGGTTATTTTATAACCAACGTAAAAAACGAGATATATACGGGTTTTTTACGTCGGTTATTTGATAACTGACGTAAAAAACGCATAGATATCGAGGTTTTTACGTCGGTTTCCAAATAACCGACGTAAAAAACCAAAACACAGGGGGTTTTTAACGTCGGTTATAAAATAACCGATGTAAAAAACCAAAGCGCGGAGGCTTTGTTACGTCAGTTTTAAAATAACCGACGTAAAAAATCAAAGCGCAGAGGCTTTTTTATGTCGGTTTTAAAATAACTGACGTTATAAATTTAAAAAATAGTTTATAACTTCGGTTATATAATAACCGACGTTATTAAACTTTTTATGAAATTAAAGCCTCATGGACTATCATTTACGATTTTTCGATTGACAGTCCGCTGGCTCGTCTCTCTCGCGCGGTAAACCCTAATAGTCTCGTCGATCGACTTGCGTTAAACTCATTCCGGCTTCATTTTTTATCTTCTTAACTCCTCTCGGATCTATCATCTCAACTCACAACATTCAAGTATTCCTTCCACGAATTTATTTCGTTCATTTTTTTTCACGGATATTCTATAATTATGTTTTGCGATTATTGTACATTTAATGTAAACAAGATGTAGTGGCTTCCAAGTATGCACCTCATTACTATTTTGATAAGATGGTGATGCGATAATCTAAGATACATATGATTCATTGATGGATGTGATACAATTTCACATGGTGTAGGATGATTTATGGGTGGGGTGAGACCATGACATTAGCATTGGGGTGTGAGAGAAAAACTAGTGGAGAAGTGGTATCCGAGAACCTTAATTTTAATATATATATATATATATACGAAAAGTATTATTTATATGAATTATTTTTTGAGTGATCCATAGTGAGTATATGAAACTATTTTTCCATGTTTAGGTGATGATTTAGATTCCTTTTTTCATAGGGCTTTAGTGTGCTTCCTCAACATTTTCATGAGATGTATTAGGGAGGATCTTACTATGTATACATGGTATGCCCACCATACATAAATATAAAAAATTTGGGTTTTAAAAGCAATTTGTAGTTTTTTATAGATGTTAGTTGCATGGAAGTGTTGTGGAGTAGCGCATTGGGGTGTGAGAGGTAAACTAGTGGAGAAGTGGTATCCGAGAACCTTAATTTTAATATATATATATATATATATATATAATTTTTTATACGAAAAGGTTTATTTATATGAATTATTTTGTGAGTGATCCATAGTGAGTATATGAAACTATTTTTCCTTGTTTAGGTGATGATTTTGATTTCATTTTTCATAGGGCTTTAGTGTGCTTCCTCAACATTTTCATGAGATTTTTTAGGGAGGATCATACTATGTATACATGTTATGCCCACCATACATAAATATAAACAATTTTTTTGGTTTTTAAAAGCAATTTGTAGTTTTTTATAGATGTTAGTACCATGGAAGAGTTGTGGAGTAGCTTTCATGAGTATATAGAGTTTATTGTTTCTTCCAAGTTTTACTTTTAGTACTAATAATCTTCTTTTTGGTTTATGTACAACATTACATGTATGAATTCATGCATAATTATCTAAATTTATACCTTTAGAACTGAGGAGGGTTACTTTTGGTGGGAGCAGATCCTAAATGATATGGTATGAATTCATTATATCATAACCATAAATAAAATATAGTTGTATTTTATTTATCATATACATAAACATATACTCTTCTTTTTCATCACAAACACTTTGAGAATAAAAAACCAAACTAAGGGCTTTGGTATCCACATTGCCTTTTGTTATAGAATATGGGACATCAAAATAAAATGATTGAACATATTCCTCCCAAAAACACTTCCATTGATTTTTATAATTGTGTGAAAATATTTACCAAATGTATTTAGGGTCTACAGAAACCATTAATAACATGTTAAATAGGTTGTTTATCTAATATATTAAAACATCAAAACCTCAATAAATATTAAACTATGTAGGCGTTATGGTTTTCATTGATTCAATGAAATTTAAAACTGTTATATCTAACTATATTTTGTTTTAAAAATAATATTCAAGCATATTTTTTTAAATACCTATAGATTTGTTTTCTATTTTAAATTTTTTTACATTCAAATTATGATTTTTTTTCATATAAACATATATTTGTTTATCTTATGAATATATATATATTTTTTATATTTGTTATAGGTAATAATGAGTCAAAGTTGGATTACGGCACATCGAATGAGCAATGAATTTGAGGAAGGTGTTGATGCCTTTTTGGAATTTGCAAAACGAAATGTTCCAAGTATAGACATTTGTTTCTATCCATGCCTGAAATGTTTGAATATGAAGAAGTTGAAAAGTCGAGAGATAAAAGATCATCTGATAGGTCATGGTTTTAATCCGAGTTATAGCCCTTGGATTTGTCTTGGTGAAACTGGACGGAATGTCACTGATGATGATGATCCGCAAGATGGTAACTATGATGGAATTGAAGAAATGATTCTCGATATTATAGCAGAACAAATTGAGATAGAACTGACAGTTGCGCGTCTATATGGTGATGCTGAAAAACCATTATATCCTAGTTGTACAGATTTTACGGTTTTTTCGGTGGTGTTAAGATTGATTAACCTGAAGGCAAAGCATGGATGGAGTGACAGATGTTTTACAGAGCTGCTACAATTGATGAAAGACATTCTTCCAAAAGATAACGATCTTCCAGATTCACATTACAAATCCAAGAAAATATTATGCTCGATTGGATTGGGATTCAAAAAAATACATGCCTATCCGAATGACTGCATTATATATAGGAAGGAATATGAATTTCTGTCAGAGTGTCCTAAATGTGGGACATCACCGTATAATGTGAAAGAAAAATCACAGGCTGATGTAGAGATTACAAAGCTCCTTTCAAAGGTATTTTGGTATCTTCCTATAATTAATCATTTCAAACGTCTATTTGCTAATTCACAAGATGCAAAAAGGTTATGATGGCATGTTGAAGAGCGGGTATGTGATGGAAAAATATGCCATCCAGCTGATTGTCCACAATGGAAGAAAATTGATGTGTAGTATTCAACATTTGGAAATGAAATTAGAAATCTCAGACTAGGGTTGTGCACAGATTGAATGAATCCATACCGAACACTCAGTAGCACACATAGTTCATGGCCTACTTTATTGGTAATTTACAACCTATCTCCTGAAGTTTGTATGAAGTTCAAATATGTCATGTTGAGTGCAATGATCTCTGGTCCAAAGAAACCCGGTAATGATATTGATGTTTACTTTTCACCGATGATTGATGATTTGAAACTGTTTTGGGCTGATGGTATTATGGTGTATGATTCTTATAAAATGGAATATTTTCAACTGCATGTAGTGCTTCTCTTCACTATAAACAACCTCCCAGCATATGGAAATTTGTCTGGATACAGTGTTAAAGGGAATAAAGCTTGTCCAATTTGCGAACAACAGACGTCATATTGTCAATTTCATCGTGGGAGGAAAATAGTGTACATGGGTCATAGAAAGTTTTTGCCTATGTAACACCCTTATAGAAGACTAAAAAATGCATTCAATGGATCACAAGAATTTGATACTGCTCCAAAACCTTTATCCCTTGATTTGTATTTTTAGAGGGTGAAAAACCTTGACGTGACGTTGGGAAAGACACAAAAATCTGGTAATGATAGACATATTTGGAAGAAAAGGTCAATTTTTTTTGAGCTACCATATTGGAGGTATCATGAAGTTAAACATAATATCGGTGTCATGCACGTGGAGAAGAATATATGTGATTCTTTGATTGGAACATTGTTAGATATTAAAGGAAAGACTAAAGATGGGTTGAATGCAAGATTAGACTTACTATCAGTGGGAATACGTTTGGAGTTAGCTCCCCTCCTAAAGGAAGACAAACATTTCTTCCCTTGCCTTGTCATACATTATCGAAGAGGGATAAAATTAGCTTCTGCCAGTGTCTTCATGATACCAACGTGCCTCAAGGTTATTCTTCTAATGTAAAAAATTTTGTCTCATTGAAGGACTTGAAGTTGATAGGTATGAAATCACATAATTGTCACGTCATGTTGCAACAAATTCTACCAGTTGCATTGCGTGGAATATTGCCCATTCGTGTCAGAAAAACTATAATGAAGTTGTGTTATTTTTTCAATTCAATTTGTAACAAGGTGATTGATGTGAATGCTTTGAACATTTTAGAAAAGGATGAAATTTATATACTTTTTCAATTGGAAATGTATTTTCCTCCAACATTTTTTGATAAAATGGTTCATTTAATGATTCATCTGGTTCGAGAAATAAAGCTTTGTGGACCTGTATATCTTCGTTGGATGTATCCTTTTGAAAGGTATATGAAAATATTAAAGGGGTATGTTAAAAATCTATATCAACCTGAAGCCTCCATTATTGAAAACTATATTTCTGAGGAGGTAGAAGAGTTTTGTACGAGCTACTTGGCAGTGGCGCAACACATAGGTTGACCTCCATCTCGCCATGAACGAGTTAAAAATGAGGGAAAGGGGATTAGAGGCTTGAAAGTCAAATCATTGTTAGCTGAACAGATGAAGAAGTTAGAATCATACATCTTGAATAACATAGCTGATGCTCAACCATATATCACATTGCATATTAATGAGTTGAAACAATGTCATCCAAAGAAGAAAGAAATGTGGATTTTGAATGAGCACAACAAAACATTGTTGTCATGGATTAAAAATACTTTCCATGGTAGATAAAATGTATCAGAGACATTAAAATGGATAGTGGGTGGTCCATGTTTAAATGTGATAACATGGTCCGGTTATGACATTAATGGTTATATATTTCATACAAAAGCTCGGGACAACAGAAGTGCAGTTCAGAATAGTGGTGTATTGGTGTTTGCAGAAGCAATGTATTTGTCGAGTGTTAAGGACAAAAACCCAATTTCTACGTCAAGTTCATATTATGGTGTGATTGAAGACATATGGGAGGTTGATTACTTTAAAATTAAAGTTCTTGTTTTTAACTGTAAATGGTTTAACGGTAACAACAGTGTCAGACACGGTGAATTTGGAATGACACTTGATAATCTGAATATTGGAAGACACAGCTGATTGTTTTTTAATGGAAACACATGCAAAACAAATTCTCTATGTAGTAGATCAATCAGATATTCAATGGGCTGTTGTTTTACAAGGGAAAAACAATATGTTGGTGAGGATGAACTTGATGAATATGATGATGTATGTGAGATCCCTACTTCTATGGAAATATTAATAGAACTTAATGATGATCATGTTGAAGACATAGTTTGTGCCATAAAGAATGATCACGACGAAGGAATTTGGGAAAACAATCCATTTTTACATTCCTAAAATTACAGGTAACATATGTTTATTTCTTGTTGACATTTATTTTTTCCATAAATGTTAGATATTGTATGTTTTTTATTTATTAAAACATGTTTTAAAATAAAATAAGTATATTTTTTTGTTTGTTTTAAGTTTGTTTAGTTTACTTTATCATGTTTATAACCATTACATGAATTTCAAAATGCATATTTTTGTTCACTGACAATTACTTTACCATGTTTACAATGATTACCAGGTTTACCATTTTTACCATTTTTACCATCTTGACCATCTTGACCATCTTTTCCATCTTTAGAATTTTTTAACATGCTTACCATATTACCATTGTTTTCTATTATGTAACTTAGTACACTTTTCAATTTTCTGATTACGGTAGTATTAAAATATTTGAATTTGTATATTTGTGAACTGATGTTTGTTTTTTTGATTTGATGGATAATGAAAGATCATTCAGATGATCAACCACATGATTCTGGAGAGGAGCATATTGTTAGTAATACCTTTGGGGATGAACATTCACATGCTCCTATTACGACAAACAGTTCAAAGGTTGGTAAACGTGGGTGCACACGTTCACCAAAATTATCACTTTCCCGTACGCAAGATCATAGGATAGTCGTTGAGTTTGATGATGATGATATTCCTAGAGGTCCGAATGCAAACGATTTTAAGAGTTTTGTTGCAACTCAGGCTAAGACCAAAGTAAGCATTCTATATGATGATTGGAGAGGTCTGGATAAAGCGATTATCTCTCAGTTGTGGGAGACGATTTTGGTAAGATCATTTGTCATTGTTTGACCATTCTTTTAATGTTTCTAGTATATATAATATGTTTAAGCTCTTCTTTATCAGATGACATTTGATATTCCTGACACTGGAGGAGTCATGAAGAAATGCTTATCGTTGGCTTCCAGGAGATGGAGGGATTTCAAATCAACCCCCTCATCTGATTTCATTTATGCTCATAGGAGTCATGACAATCCATGTCGTATATATCCTTTTATAGATGAAGACACAAGGAGACAGTTTTTTTGAAAGTAGAAAAAAAGAGACATTTCTGGTAAGGGAAATGTAACCTTTTATAAACATTCTTATATAAAGGATTTTATTAATGTTTTGTTAATGATTTCTTATTCTTAAATTACAGAAAACAAGGAAATCTCATCAGGAGATCCAATCTAAAAATTTATACCCTCATAGTTTATCTCGTGGAGGGTATGAATTATTGGAAGAAAAAATGATGGTAGAAATATTTCAACAACTAAGAGCTGAGTATTCAAGCTCTGGAGTGGTGGCCCCTCCATCCCCTCCATCTAGACATGAAAAATGGAAGAGATCTCGGAAGGTAAAAAAGGGAAATATCTTTTAGAAGAATAGGGAATCGTAGTTGAGAGGATTGTAAGATATCTATTTAATTTATTTAAGTTAACTTTTTTCTTTATATAAGTTTCAATCATAACAGAAATGTTCAATTAATTAATACAAGACTCTCTTGAGGAGCAGAGTTCAGAGGGGACATTTACAGCTACTGGGAGGGAAGATATTTTATTTGCAACATTGGGAAGGCCCGAACATCCTGGTCATGTAAGGGGATATCCGGCAGTTGTATCGGTAGGAAAAGTGTTTCCACATTCTTCAACTACTAAAATTGAGGGGGTTTATAAAAAAAATAGAATCCTTGGAGGCTGATGTTCAAAATATTAATGCGACGATGGAGGAAAAGATTAGAGAGTCGGTGTAGTCTATGTTTGTAGAAATGCAAAGACAATGTCAGACTGTAGATCCCACTCCTCCACCTACCCCTGCAGACCGCATTATTTATCCTCCACCTCCGCCAGTAGCTCCCACTCCCCCACCTCAGCCTTTGGACCCCATTTTTTATCCTACGCCTCCACCGCAGCTTCCTACATATTGCGAGTTGTATGTTGATGATTCTCAATATCATATAGTAGCATATGGGTTGGTATATTGTATAGGAGATACAGTTCATCATCAACAATTAGAGGTAGAGAATCAGAGGGTCACTGTACATGATATTATAGATAGATCAGCTAGGGTAGCAATACCTACAGATGAGGTGGCGACAGTTGGACAGAGTATTAGCCATTTTTTAGTTTGGCCATCCAGACTTCTTCAACTCATTACCATAGAGGTATGAAATTTATATCTTTTATTTTATTTTTTTATTAATGTTGTTTTATCATTTGAAAAATACTATATTTTTCAATTTTTTTCACAGGAATACTTCAAAGGTAAAGAAATACTGTATAGACAACAACAAAGAAAACAGGCTATGAAATCAGATACAGATTCCAGTGGTCTTGACAGATTGTCAAGATATTCACATTTGTTGTTGGGTTTTTATGAGCTTCCAATGGAATCTCATGTTTTTGGACGTGAAATAAGTGTGGGGATTACAAAAATTGATATCATGGAGCTTGTTACTGGAGATAAGTTGGGCATCATCGTGGTGCAAATTTTTTCCATGTAAGTCTTAACACCTTTTCCCTACGTTATATATATTAAAAATGTATACTTATGTATGTTTTGTATTAGGTATCTTTATAAAATTTGTGAGAGGAATGAGCTGACAGAAGTATTTGGATTCATGGACCCGCAATTGATTTCCCCTGTAGCATGTGCATTGAATGAGGACCAAAGAATGGTTTATATTCCTTAAAGATTTGAAAAGAATATAATAACACAATGTTGGATGATGCTTTTTGTGAGAGGTTTGAAACACATTTCTCTCAAAGAGTTAATTATATTTTAACATAAAAAACCACTAACATTAAATTTCCTTTAATCAGTGATCATTGGATGTTAGGGATTTTTTGCCCAAGGGAGAAAGCTCTTTATTGGATATGCTCTGTTCATGGTGATGTGTGGGGAAGTTTTCAGAATATATTGGAAAAGTATGTTTCAATTTCACAATAGTTTTATATATTATAATAAATTTTAAATTTACCCCATTCGTATTATTTTCTAACAGTTCATGGGCCTACTTTCGAAAAAACACAAAGGAAATAAATGCAAAGATCAAATATGTAAATGCGAAGGTAAATTTCCATTTATAATTTGTACTTTTTGATTTATTACATAAAAATAATATATTGAATTTATGCTCATTCAAAAAGAATTGTCATGAACAACAAGGCGTCATCGAATGTGGATATTATATGTTATGATTTATGTTTGAAATAATAACAACTGGTACAGTTGTGAATTTTGACGTGGTACGATTTCCTCTTAAACTTTGCCATAATATTTCAATTTGATTTATTCATTATACACGTTAACTATATTCTTTTTCATTTGTAGCTTTTTGATGACCCTCAACCCTATACTGCTGAGGACATGAAACACGTACAAGTGGAGTGGTCAAATTATTGTACAGGTTTGATTGAATTTTAGTTGTTTGTAATGTAAAATTTAATTTTGAATATTTTCGTTTTAATTGTGTATTTGGTAGTTGTTTAGGTTGGATTTAGTTTTTTTTAAGTTGACAGTGTAAGTTTTGAATGTTATATAAGTGAATGTTTAATTTTTCTCTACTTCTTTTTTTGGTCTACTTTTGATGGTTTTTATGGTATGGATTTGGCTATGTGGGGGAGGGGTTCCAAGGGTGTGGGGTTGTGTTCAGTGGGGTTGGGGGTGTCCAACGGTCTGGGAGGGTTGTCCGGTGGGGTGGGGGGACAGTCCTGGGGGTGGAAGGGATGTCCAGGGGTGTGGGAAGGCGGTCCAGGGGTGTGGGAGTGCTGTCCAGGGGTGGGGGGGTTGTCCGGGGGTGCTTGGGGATGTCCAGGGGTATGGTGGGGCTATCAAGTGGGGTGAGGGGGTGCTGTTCAGGCGGGTGGGGGGTTGTCCAGGGGTGTTTGGGGTGTCCGGGGGTCGAGTGCAGTCCAGGAGTGTGGTGGGGGCTCCAATGGGGTGGGGGAGGGTTGTCCAAGTGGTATACATGAGGGTGGGAGCTCCAATGGGGTGGGGAAGGGCTGTCCAGGTGGTATACATGAGAGTGAGGGATCCAACACGGTGGGGAAGGGCTGTCCATGGGGTATAAATGAGAGTGGGGGCTGTCTAGGGGGTATGTTTTATATGTCATCAATGTGCATGCTTAATTTTGATCTACTTCTATTTTTGTTGTATGATTTCTTGATTTGTTTTTTGGTTGATTCTGGTGGAGAGAAGATGACTACATTCTGTTTAAAAAAAATTGTGTTTATCACGTTGGTTATTTAAAAACCGACGTGATAAAATTCATGGAAAATAGTTTATCACATCGGTTATTTAATAACCGGCATGATAAAAGGCCTGGAGTATGGTTTATCATGTCGTTTATTCAATAACTGATGTGATAAAAGGCATGGAGAATGGTTTATCACATCAGTTATTCAATAACCGACGTGATAAAAGGCCTGGACAATGGTTTATCACGTCGGTTATTCAATAACCGACCTGATAAACCCCCTCCCCCGGTTTTCAGGTCGGTTGTTTAAGAACCAACGTGATAAACCACGCTCACCCAGGTTTATCACGTCGGTTCTCTATGAACCAACGTGATAATCCCCCCTCACCCATGTTTATCACGTCGGTTGTTTAATAACCGACGTGATAAACCAATTTCCAGGCATTTTATCACATCGGTTGTTAAATAACCAACGTGATAAACCCTTCCCATTTTCTTTATCACGTCGGTTCTAAAGTAACCGACGTGATTAACATCGCGATTTTATGTTTTTGACATCGGTTTTTAAATAACCGACGTAAAAATACTTATTTATAATGTCTCACATATTAACGTCGGCTAGAAAACCAACGTAAATAATAAAAAATAACCGACGTAAAAAACATTTTCTGCACTAGTGACAACAACATAGACCCATCCTTCTTTTTAACTAAATGAACAAGGGATTCCCATAGAGAAATTCTAGGTTGAAGAATTTTTTTATCACTAAATCCCTCTAGCTGTTTCTTTACTTCCACTAACTCCACAGTAGCCATTATATAAGGGTTATTTGATATGGGTCGTGAACCATGAATTAAGTCAATGGAAAACTCAATTTTGCGGTCTGGAGGACGTCCAGGTAAATCCTCTCTAAAGAGGTCAATATATTCATTCAAAATAGTTACATCTTCTGTTGAACATTGTTTTCCACACCCATAGTTATTTATTCCCTCACTCCCCAATAATTGAATACAATAGAGCTATTGGGGGTGGATCTAGAAGAGAATCATATGGAGATGATTATACACTAATGATAAGGGATTCTAAACCATTCTCAAAAATTGAATCTTCTTTCTTCTTGTAATAGTTCATCACATAATTATTTGATACCCAATTACTAATGAAAATTATATCAAAGTCAATCATTTTTATGATGATAAGGTTATAAATAAAATCTTATTTATGTGAAATGAGGAGTAATGATCGAAAATCCTTTGTCATAATAATACATCCACTAGGATTTTTGACTGATAGCTCCCTTATTTAATCAAATTGGACATGTCGAATTGTTTTGTAAAACTAGGAAGAAATAAATTAATTTGACGATATATATCAAATAATTCAATCGATATGTTTGATGAAACAATTAATGTACTTCCATCACTTCATTATGAACTTCAATATTAGCGGTTTTGATCACATAATCTTGTCCCTGCATTAATGGACTTTTCAGTTGCTTTTTTCCTTGACTCATTGGACAATCATTACCATAGTGTCCAATATCCCAAAATTTATGTAATTTAACATTAATAACTTCTTTTTTCCCATTTCTATACCCATCTATATTGTAATGGCCCGTACCTATCTGGTCTATTACTTTTTTGAATTGTGGTGTTGGAGGTGTTCTAGAAGGTCAAGGTGACTTATCCCCAACACTTTGCCGAATTTCCAGTTCTGTGAACAGTGTTTCCAGAAGTGTAACCTTCCAACTGTAGACTAGAATAGTGTTTGCAGAATAGTAACCTTCTAACTATGACCTTCCAACTGTAGACATGAACAGTGATTCCAGAACGGTAACCTTCTAACTATGACCTTCCAACTGTAGACATGAATAGTATTTCCAGAACAGTAACCTTCTAACTGTGGCCTTCTAACTGTAGACTTGAACAGTGTTTCCAGAAGGGTAACCTTATAACTGTGACCTTCCAACTTTATACCTGAACAGTGTTTCTAGAAATGTAACCTTCTAACTGTGACCTTCCAATAGTAGAAATGAACAGTGTTTCCAGAACGGTGAGGTCTAACGGTGACCTTTTCTTTCCTTTTCAAAATTTTGAGTGTGTGAACAATGTTTCTAGCTTCCTACAGTTTCTCCCCTTTGACATTTCCTTCGATGTAATATACTTTTAAAACCTTTTTTAAGGACTCTTAAAGAAGATTCAAATGCCATAAATCCAATATTAATTATTCCTATGGCTCGGGATGTTTTACTTGGTCAAACCGCGTGGGATAATGCGATCCACTTTTAATGGAGAATTAAATGTATCTTAAAATGTCACCCCATTAAATCTTAAAAAAGGGATGAGATATCATTCTACCTTGTTTTTACTCTTTGTTATCAGCTATGAGATTCTAGAACCTTTAAATCCTTCACGTACGTGTTGCACAATAAAACTTTACTCCTAGAATTGGTTCTGCTCTGTTTTGATGCAACCGAGCTGTATCGATCAATCTTCCATATAAGGTATGTTATATCATCATTCGTTGGGGTTAATTTTCTCATGTTCTCCTTTCCATATTATTGGATGAAATCTCCATGCTTATAATGGGTTTTTCTTGGGGTTTAGATGGTGCTGTCGTACCGTGGAATCTTTGGGTGGATGCAGTTGTCGCGAGAGGATGATTGTGACCCGTTGTGTGGATAAAGTACGTCAAGAATTGTTGAGGTAGGGGATTCATGGATTCATTAATTGTATATGTGCAGTCTTAGAATTATCATGATTTATCCCTTTGGATCAAAATGAAATTACCCAATTAAATACTTGAACCAGATTAAAGGAATTGGTTGATTGCATGTTGTCTCTTTATACCGTGATAACAGTTTGCCTCATGTTTTTTCTATATAGAGTGATATCTATGATTTATTTGATTTTTTTGTTCATTCTTAATGGACATTGATAGTGAACGTAAAGCTAGAATTAATAGTTAATTAACTGGCTAAAGATAAAGAGGCATGTAAATGAATCTGGTTGATGTCATTGTTGTAGTTGTTCTAATTTGATGTTAATAACTATAGGGAAGTAAGAATGGTTGTTTAATTGTGATAGATTATAGATTAGGTCTCCCGTAATTGGATCCTATGAATAAAAAATCTACTAATTTAATATGGAATAAAGAATAGATTGTGTGAGAATTTATTGAAGGGTTCTAAGTTACCCTCTTGATTGTTATAGGGTCAAGATCCCATTTATGGGATGTTGTGTTTTCTTGCTGCTTGGGCTGTGATGTGAGCCTGGATGGCTGTTTTGATATATGAAGGCATGTAGAATTTTGGTTATGTCAACAGATGATGCCTAGAGTGGCGAGATGCATCAGTTTATGCATGTGGGTGTCGGGGAGGACACTATGGATGATGAATGGAATGAATGTGTCTGTTCGATGCTTGTTGGTTCTTTGGTTTCTTATGTTCCTTAAATTTCCCCACTTCTCAAGGCACCTGGCCTTTCTTACCTTCTTCCAATGGAGGCAAAGAAAGGCGGGGTATGTCGCTTGCTTTTCGTGTTTAGCCTCTCGAGGGAGAATGGGTCTATGCTCTTGCTATATGTGGCAAAGAATCGACGAGTAGTATATCTACTCACCGTGTTGAGATCCCTTTGTTTTTAGTAGCATAGGATGACTTTCTAGAATGCCTGGGAATATGGGAAAGTAATTCTGTAATGAAAGATTGATTAAATGGTGATAATCCATTGGGATAGAGATACTGGAATTTAAAGGTGATGTGAATCTTAAAAGGAGAAGTTCATTTTTAATGTGATGCCAATTCAGTTTAATGTGGAATTGTTCATGGTTAATTAATGTTTAAATAATTAATTAACGTATAGTGGAACTGATAAAATTAGAATGGAGTAATCTAATAAATCTCATCAAATGTTTGTGTGCTTATCGGATACCTAGTTTTAGAAGTAGCAGCCTAGAGTCTAAGAGACGTTAGCTATAGATGTATCTAAGACTAGGTAATTCCCATAGTGTGGATGTGAGTTATATATATATTCTCTACCTTTTGTGTTTCTATAAGCTACTCCACCCTGTCAGTAAGGGAAACTGACATCCCTGGGATTCTGAGCCCTGGGGGGTGTTTTCCCAACATTCTGATGGGAGGTCGAATGGGTGACTACCCCCTTTGGCCCCTCTCTCTTCTCTTGGTAGATTTATATGACAATAGGCACAACAGTTAGTTTCTCCATATACGTTTATAGAGGGATGTAATGTCTTGTGGTCATTTCACACAAATATATTCTGGATATAGTATCCTATCGACTACTATAGGTGTAACGTGTATTGGCTGTGATGGCTTGAGGGTCCCTACTCGGTGTATGGGCTATAATGGATTGAGGTATAATACCTGATGTATGATACACGTCATGCAGGTTGTGGTGGCTCCCATAACATACCTAGTTACTTTTGGTTGTGAGGATGGTGTGGTGCTTCGCCCATGTGTCTGCAGGAATGGCTTTGTGGTGCACGATGTGCAGATTGTGGAGCTTAGCCCATGTGTCTACGGGAAAGCCTTTAGAGAGAGATGCACATGACATATGTCGTTGTGGAAAAGCGGAAAACCAGCGGGGAAGTAGTAGCGGGGTACCCTTGATATTCTTTAATATATTCTATATTCTTGTATGCGATACTTGGTGATAGTAGCCATGGTGAGGTTGGGAACTTAGTATACCTGTTTCGGTGATGAGTTTGTTTCACCTGTTGTTCCCTGGGCTTTAGCATGCTTTCTTTACTTTTTCACGAGAAGCATGGGGAGGATCCTACTGAGTATACTGTTATACTCACCCTATGTATATATAAATTGTTTTTTCAGGTCACTTAGATCAGGTTGTTGATCAAGCTGGTTACTACTAGCTTATAGTTGGAGGGGCTGTTCGGGCTTGTGGTCACTGCCGTTTTACTTTCTTTTGGGTACTAGTAGTTTCCCCTATTAGTTTCTGTACTTTTTGCATGAAATTTCATATATGTATTTGGGTTTATATTATATTTCAGTTTTGAGTTGGAGTTAATTGGTGTCTATCTTATCTCTCTATTCCGCATGTGTTCTCTTATAGGGAAATGCCTCCCATTTTTGTGTTACTATACCATCGGTGCTAGTCTCCAACCCGAGTCCTACTGAAGGCGGTACTCAGGGGTCATTATCTCCATTCTCATATTTCTGTCCCAGGAGGGGTACATTTTGTGGGGAGGGGGTTGTGAAGGAGTGGTATCAGAGTTCTGGTTGAGGGATAGGATAGAGTTTGGAGTTAGACACACATGAGGTTGCATGGGTTGGTAGGGCAACAGTGTCATTCATGTTTAGCAAGTGAGGTAAACACTAGAGACCGAGTGAGACATAGGCGTTTAGGGACCCCTATGACCTATTGCATGGACCATTAGCTTTACGATGGATACTAAACAAAGTGATATTGGTTTCAGGGTAGAGACCTATGAAAGGATCATGTATCATTCTTCTTTGTGCTTGTGTTTGAATGGGTAGACCTTGGGATAAGTTAACCTAAAATTAATAAAACAAAACAATTAATTAATTAATGTTGAGTCTTCCATATTCCAGGATTAGGAGCTCTAACAGTTGTTATTTTTCAGGTATGGCTCTAGGTCGACGTCCTCGTCAGGTTTGCGCAAAAGATGCCCAGCAGGCTATTCCAGTAGATCTCCACCGGGTATAGGTTGACGACAATGCCACTTGGAGGAAGAATCTATGAGAGTTTCAGCACCAGAGTCTACAGAAGTACGAGGGAACCATTTTGGATGTATTCATAGAAGAATGGATGGAGGAGATTGAGATAGGCTCCAGTTCGATTCATGCTCGGAAGTAACACTGGGTGTCCATGGTTGTGACGATGCTGCGTGGAGTAGCGAGGCAGTGGTGGTTCTTGTTCCATGATGATCATGAGGATTCAGCGATCTCATGGGAGGAGTTTCGAGAAAGGTTTATATTCAAGTTTCTTTCTTCGACTACGAAAGAGTCCAGTCGCCAGGAGCTTCTTACCCTTCAACATGGGAGCTCCAGTATTCGAGCGATTGGAATCCGTTTCAAGAACCTTCTACGATATGATTCAGAACTGTTACCAGATCAGGAGGCCAGGGAAAGGCATTTCGTGGAGGCTTTGCATCCAGAGATCTAGTGCCAGGTCACCCCATTTATACTAAAGACATATCTTGAGGTGCTAGCGGGGGCAGAGGTTGTTGAGAGGACTATGACTGGGACCGGATCGTCACGAGAGGGGAATCGTCATGATTTCTCAAGAAGCAATGCCGTTGTCCGGGGATCCCGGATTTCAGGGAAGAAGAGTTTCCGTTCACCTGGGGATAGGTCTCAGCCCTTCCCATCTTGTTTGTCCAGAGGCAGAAACTATTAGGCATATGCCAAGGGATCAGGTTCTTGTTTTTCTTGCGGTGGTCGTGGTCATCAGAAGCGAGAGTCCCCAACTTTTCAGAGAAGTCATCGTGCACCGGTCTCTCCACTCGATGTTCCTCCGTTGTGGAGGTTCCAACCGAGGTAGCAGCAGCAGGTTGAACCAGCTTTAAATCACTAGAGGGTAGATGGAGCAGGTAGAGGACAGCCCCATGATGCTCCTCTTCCTCAGAGAGCAGAGCGCGGCCGTGGTGGTGGTCGTCATCAGGGATAGAGAGGCCATGGAGGAGGTCATGGTCAGCATCATGCTCTAGCATCGCCAGCCCCAGGTAAGCTAGATGTCGTTCGAGGCACCCTTTGCTTATTTTATACCTTGGTGTATTCCTTGTTTGATTTAGGAGCAACACACTCCTTCATATCACCTACCCTTGTCCATGATTTGTGTCTTGAGGTAGAGAGGCTTCCAGTGCCCTTAGTGTTGACTACTCTAGTGGGAGGTCAAGCCGACATGTTTAAAATATGAAGAGATTGAGAGCTAGTGTTGGGGAAACACCGCTCTTGGGGAGACTTCCGATGTTTACGAATACAACCATATGATGCCATCCTCAGCATGGATTGGTTGTATTCGGTGCAGGCTATTGTGGATTGTTACAGTAATTAGTCATTTTATTTGATAGAGATGGAGGTAAAGTGGTGTTTGTTGGTGATCGAGATCCTCAGATGAGTCATAGATGAGTTCCATCCTTATCATACATGATTTCTTAGATGATGCTGATTTCTTCAGAGGTTCAGCTGTTGGTGTTTCCTAGGGTTGTAGAGGAGTAACCTGACGTCTTTCCAGAAGAGGTTGTAGCCTTACCCCCTCGACGAGAGATCGATTTTGGGATCGAGCTACAGCTAGGAGCATCTCCTATCTCCATGTCTCCGTATAGGATGTCCCTTTCTGAGTTACGAGAGCTGCGTATTCAGATTGATGGTCTGTTGTAATGCGGTTTTGTTTGGCCAAGTGTGTCACCGTGGGGTGCACCAGTTTTGTTTGGAAAAAAGGCTGACGACAGTTTGCGGTTGTGTGTCGATTTTTGTTGATTAAACAAAATGACAATATAGAACTGCTACCTTCTCCCGCCTATTGATGACTTATTTGACCAACTGGAGGGGGAAAGTTTGTTCTTAAAGATCGAACTTCGGTCAGGATATCATCAGATGCATGTAAAGGATGAGGATACCCCGAAGACTACTTTCTGTTGTCGTCATGGGTATTATGAGTTTGTTGTAATGCCATTCGGCATGATGAATTCTCTAGTTGTTTTCATGGGGTTCATGAATTTTTTGTTCCGTGAATTCCTGGACATGTTTTTTGTGGTTTTCATCGACGACATCTTTGTGTACTTCACATATGAAGAGGAGCATGCAGAGCATCTACGAGCCATTTTGGGAGTTCTTCGCCAACATCAGTTGTTTGGGAAGTTGTCTAAGTGTGAGTTTTGGGCTCGAGAATTTCGTTTCTTGGGGCATGTTGTGTCCCAACAGGGAGTAGCTGTGGATCCGTCGAAGATAGAAGCAGTGGTATCTTGGGAAACCCCCAAGACCGTGTCAGAGGTGCGAAGTTTCCTTGGTCTTTCAGGCTATTATAGGAGGTTTGTAGCCAATTTCTCCCGAGTTGCGACTCCTCTAACATCTTTGACCAGGAAGGATCAAGCGTTCATATGCTCTGATCAGTTTCAGGTAGCTTTCGAGTATCTCAAGGAGAAGTTGGTAAGTTCTCCAGTCCTTTGTCTTCCAGAGGAGGGAGTCCAGTTGGATGTTTTCTATGATGTTTCACATCTGGGACTAGGTTGTGTTCTCATGCGGTAGAGGTCATTTGTTTCTTATGGGTCTCTGCATTTGCGTCCCCATGAACACAAATATGCAACCGATGATCTTGAGTTGGCAGCCGTGGTGTTTTCTCTGAAGTTATGGAGACATTACCTCATTGGTGAGCACTTTGTGGTTTTCACCGACCATAATAGTTTGAGGTACGTTTTCTCCCAACGCGACATGAACTTGCGGCAGTGTCGATGGATGGAGTTATTGCAGGAATACGACTTTAAAATATCGTATACTCCTGGAAAAGGGAATGTTGTAGCTAATGCACTGACCTGAAAGTCATTTAATGACGATGTGTATGAATCTGGTGATACCTGGAGAGTAATGGAGGAACTGTCAGCTTTGCATCATGATATGGAAGAGGTTGGAGGTATCGGTTGTCTTTTCTAGATGACGGTGTAGTCATCCCTGATGTAGAAGGTGGAAGAGTCCCAGTTGGGTGATCAAGATGTGGATGTTTGGAGAGACAGAGTTGTTTGTGGTGAGGCCCTTGATGGTTGGTCGGAGGATGAACAACACCGAGTGTTGTATCATGGAAGGATTTTTGTTCCCTTGGCGATGCGCAAGACGGTTCTATGAGAGTTCCATTTTTCGCCCTTGGTAGTACATCCTCATTTGAAGAAGATGTACCCATCCTTGAGGAGTCAGTTTTGGTGGCCTGGGCTGAAGCGTGCGGTTGCATAGTGTGTGTTTAGATGTTTAGTCAGCCATAAGGTGAAGGACAAACACCGTGTTCCTAGTGGTATTCTCCAGCAATTAGAAATTCCTCAGTGGATGTGGGAGGACATCTCAGTGGACTTTATTACAGGTTTACCTCGAGCTCCGGGTGGACATGATGTTATATGGGTGGTAGTGGATCGTTTAACAAAATAGGCCCACTTCATAGAGATCAAGGAGTCGAGCTCAGTGGATTTTTTGTCGAGGATGTATCTAGAGGAGGTGGTGAGACTTCATGGAGTCCCTAGGACGATCATTTCTGATCGATATCCACATTTTACCTCCAGGGTGTGGAGGGGTCTCTATCGTGCTTTTGGTTCTCAGTTATGCCTTAGTACTGATTTTTATCCTCAAACGGATGGTCAAATAGAGCGAACCATCCAGACTCTTGAAGACATGTTGCACTCTTCTATTCTTGACTTTGGAGGTTCTTGGATGAGGCACCTAACCTTGGTGTGGTTTTCTTACAATAATAGTTTTCACTCCCCCATTGGTATGGCGCCGTTTGAAGCCCTGTATAGTCGGCCTTTCCGTTCTCCGTTGTGCTGGACTGGGGTCAGAGAGTCAGCAATCCTCGGACCAGAACCAGTGAAGAATACAACAGAGATGAATCATGTGATTCGTGAGAGGATGAAGACAACTCAAGATCATCAGAAATCATATGCTGATCAAAGATGGATAAACATAGAGTTTAATGCTGGGGGTCATGTGATTCTGAAGGTGACTCCCCGTCGTGGGAAGTGAAGGTTTGGTCGTGGAAGTAATCTTTATCCCGGGTTTGTTGGGTCTTTAGAGGTGTTAGATCATGTTGGAGCTGTGGCATATCGAGTATCACATCACCCTCAGATTAGTCGGATATATGACGTTTTCCATGTATCACAGCTCTGTCGTTATCTTCATGATGAATCTCATGTTATTGATTGGAGAGAGATCGATATTGGTAATGACGCAACCTTCGAGGAGCGGCCTGTGGAGATCTAAGACCGCAAGTAGAAGGTGTTGCATGGGTGTTCTATTCCCTTGGTTTGTGTCTTGTGGCGACATGGTGGCATGGAGGAGAGAACATGGGAATGTGAGTCACAGATGCGTTTCTAGTACCTAGAGCTGTTTTGAGTTGTTGTACTGAGTTTTATTTATGTACCTTTGATGTGATGTTATGATTGAATTGTTTGGATATGGATTGTTTGTTCCCTTATTCTCAGATGTCATAGTTTTGTTCTAGCTTTCAAACAACTCATGGTGGTTTGCCCCTAAGAGGGATCTTATGGGGTGGTTGTTCAGACCCCTCTTTTCTTTTGGGCTGGTTTTTAATTCTAGAGGACGACAATGTTTTAAGAGGTATCTAATGTATTGGACCGGACATCTCTGATCCATTACATTGTTGAATTGTGGTGTTAAAGGTGTCCCAGAAGGTCAAGGAGACTTATCCCCAAAACTTTTCCGAATTTCCAGTTCTGTGAACATTATTTCCAGAACAGTAACCTTCTAACTATGACCATCCAACTGTTGACTTGAACAGTGTTTCCAGAACAGTAACCTTCTAACTCTGACCTTCCAACTATAGACTTGAACAGTGTTTCCAGAATGGTAACTTTCTAACTATGACCTTCCAACTGTAGACGTGAAAAATGTTGCAAGAACAGTAACCTTCTAACTGTGACCATCCAACCGTAGACTTGAATAGTGTTTCCAGAACGGTAACCTTCTAACTGTGACCATCCAACTGTAGACTTGAACAGTGATTCAAGAACAGTAACCTTCTAACAGTGACCTTCCAACTGTAGACTTGAATAGTTTTTCCAGAATGGTGAGGTCTAACGGTGACCTTTTCTTTCCTTTGACAAATTTTGAGTGTGTGAACAGTGTTTCTAGCTTCCTACAGTTTCTCCCCTTTGACGTTTCCTTTGACATAAAATACTTTTAAAGCCTTGTTTTAAGGACTCTTAAGGCCAATCCAAATTCCATAAATATTATATTAATTATTCCAATGGCTCGGGATATTTTACATGGTCAAACTGTGTGGGTTAATGCGATCCACTTTTAATGGAGAATTAAACGTATCATAAACTCTCACCCAATTAAATCTTCAAGAAGGGTTGAGATATCATTCTCCATTTTTCTTCCTCTTTTTTATCATCTATGAGATGCTTGAACGTTTAAATCCATCACATAGGAGTTGCACAATCAAACTTTACTCCTAGGATTGGTTCTGCTCTGTTTTTATGCAACCGAGTCGTATCAATCAATATTCCATATAATGTATGTTGTATCATCGTTATTTGGGGTTAATTTTCTCCTGTTCTCCTTTACATATTATAGCATGTAATGTCCATGATTATAATGGGTTTTCTTGGGGTTTGGTTAGTGTTGTCGTACTGTGGCATCATTGGGTGGATGTAGTGGTTGCGAGAGGAGGATTGTGACCCATTGTGTGGACAAAGAACGTCAAGAATTGTTGAGGTAAGGGATTCATGGATTCTATAATTGTATATGTGAAATCGTAGAATTATAATTATTTATCCCTTTGTATCACAATGAAATTGACATAATTAAATACTTGAACAAGATTAAAAGAATTGGTTGATCGCAAGTCTTTACTTTGTACCGTGATAACGGTTTGCCTCATGTTTTACTAGATAGAGTGATGTCGATGATTTCTTTTATTTTTTGTTCGTTCTTGATGTAAATTGATAATGAATATAAAGTCGGAATTAATTGTTAATTAATTGGATAAAGATAAAAAGTCAAGTAAATGAATATGGTTGATGTCATTGTTGTAGTTGTTCTAATTTGATGTTAATCAAGTTAGGGAAGTAAGAATGGATGTTTAATTGTGATATCTTACTGATTAGGTCTCCCGTAATTGGAACCTATGAATTAAAAATCTTCTAATTCAATATGGATTAATGAATAGATTGTGTGAGAATTTCCTGAAGGGTTCTGAGTTAACTTCCTTATTTTCAAAGGGTCAAGAGACCATTGAAGTGATGTTGTTTTTTCTTGCTGCTTTTGTTGTGATGTGAGCATGGATGGTTGTTGTGATATGTGGAGGCATGAATACTTTGGGTTATGGCAGCAAATGACACCTAGAGTGGCGAGATGCATCGGTTTATGCATGTGGGTGTCGGGGAGGACACTAGGGATGACTGAATGGAATGAATGTGTTTATTGGATGCTTTCTGGATCTTTAGTTGTGTATCTACTTTAATTTTCCCCACTGCTCAAGGCACATGGCCTTCCTTACCCTCCTTCCAAAGGAGTCGCAGACACACGAGGTATTCCATGTGCTTTCCGTGTTTAGCCACCTAAGGGAGAATGGGTATATGCTCTTGCTATAGGCGGCAAAGTCACGATGGGTAGTATAAATACTCACCGTGTTGAGAACCCTTTGTTTTTAGTAGCATAGGATGCCTTTTTAGAATGCCTGGGAAGATAGGAAAGTAATTCTGTAATGAAAGATTGATTAAATGGTGATAATCCATTGGGATATAGATACTGGAATTTAAAGGTGATGTGAATCTAAAAAGCACCTGTTGATTTTGAATGTGATGCCAATTCAGTTTAATGTGGAATTGTTCATGGTTAATTAATGTTTAAAGAATTAATTAACATACATTGGAACTGATAAAATGAGAATGGAGTCATCTAATAAAGCTCTTCAAATGTTTTTGTTCTTATAGGATACCTAGTTTTAGAAGTAGCACCCTGGAGTCTGAGAGACATTAGCTGCAGATGTATCTAAGACTAGGTAATGCCCATAGTGTGGATGTGAGTTATATATATATTCTGTAATTTTTGTGTTTCTATAAGCTACTCCAACCTATAGGTAAGGGAAACTGACACCCTAGGGATTCTGAGCCATGGGGGGGTGCTTTCCGCAACATTCTGATGGGAGGTCGAATGTCTGACTACCCCCTTTGGCCCCGCTCTCTTCTCTTGGTAGATACATGTGCCAACTGGCACAACAGTTAGTTTCCCCACATACGTGTGTAGAGGGATGTAATGGCTTGTTGTTATTTAACAAAAATATATTATAGATATAGTATCATGTGGACTACTATAGGTGTAACATGTATAGGATGTGATGGATTGGGGGTCCCTACTCGGTGAATGGGCTATAATGTCTTGAGGTATTATACCCGAGGTATGACACACGTTATGTGGGTTGTGGTGGCTCCCGGAACATACCTAGTTACTCTTGGTTGTGAGGATTGTGTGGTGCTTCTCCCAGTTGTATGTGGGCAAGGCTTTGTGGTACAGAAGGTGCAGATTGTGGAGCAAAGCCCATGTGTCTTTGGGAAAGCCTTTGGAGAGAGATGCACAAGAAATATGTCATTGGGGAAAGCAGCAAACCATTGGGGAAGTAGTAGCGGGTACCCTTGATATTCTTTAATATATTCTATGTTCATTTATGTGTTACTTGGTGAGAGTATCCATGGTGAGGTTGGGAACTTAATATACATGTTTAGGTGACGAGTTAGTTTCACTTGTTGTTCACTAGGCTTTAGCATGTTTTCATTACTATTTCAAGAGAGGATTGGGGAGGATCCTACTGAGTATAATGTTATACTCACCCTATGTATATATGAACTATTTTTTCAGGTCACTTAAAGCAGGTTGGAGGTCAAGCTGGTTACTACTAGCTAGTGGTTGTGGGAGCTGTTCGGGCTTATGGTCACTGCCGTTTTACATTCTTTTGGGTACTTGTAGTTTCCCGTTATAGTTGTTGTACATTTTGCATGCCAGTTCATATATGTATTTGGGTTTATTTTATTTTTCAATTATGAGTTGGAGTTGATTGGGGTTTATCTTATCTCCCTCTTCTACATGTGTTCTCTTAGAGGGTAATGTTTCCCATTTGTCTGTCACTATACCCTCGGTGCTTGTCGCCAACCCGGGGCCTACTGGAGGCGGGACTCGGGGGTCATTATCTCCCTTTTCACATTGATGGCCCAAGAGGGGTACACATTGTGGGGAGGGGGTCGTGACACATATAGACTTTCTCTCCACATTTGTAGAATAATCCTTTTCCTTTTATGTTTACACTATGGTGTTTCTTTCAACAATTGTCACATGGTGTAAATTGAACTCCTACCTTCTTCCATGTTTCCTTATTTACATTTCTAGATTTTTGAGATGCCCTCGTCTTCTCTTGTTTTCTCTTAAATTCATAATAATTATACTTTTACTTTCCCATATTGATATAACTTGAAACTATATCTTCATACGATGAGAAACTCTGGGAGACTAGAGCATGTCGGATGAATGGATTTAGTACATTTAATAATCGATCAATCATTCTCCTTGAATTTTGTATGTAGTACACAGCATGCCATGGTGACCTTGTAATGTTATCTTCTTACTTTGCAACATTATCATATTCCTTTTTCTTCAAATTCAGAAACATCCTTTCCATACATGCTTTCTATTCATGAGGAAAGTATTTCCCTTGGAATGTCTCTTTAAATTCCCCCCATTTTATCTCTTCTGTCTCTTCCTCCTTCTTTGTTTTTCTAATTAACAACCACCATTGATCTAAATAAAGCGATCTAATAAAGCTCCTCCACATGGAGGATCCAGATGCTTCATATAGGTAAGATTATTATTCTTATCCCGAGTATGTTTTCCCTATATAGTTATAAGCTTCTCTGCACTAGTCACAGCACCAGAGCCTACATTATTATCTTGGATTAGAGGGAAATCCCTACATAGAATATGCATGTTCATGGGGTTTCCATTTCTTCTACAAGGTTCCAATTCTAGATTATAGAAGTCACTAGATTAGTTAATGAATCATAATGTATACTCTTATATTAACAAAATAATTAGCATGAATCGAGATCCTACACATGGATAATCCCATAATTACAAAAATGGTTTCGTTGAGGAAAACATTACATTTAAATCCATCATAATGGATTTTAATGAAAGTGTGAATTATCCTAAGAATATACCTATGGGAGTGTCAATACCAAGAGTTTAGTAAGGCCCATTGTCATGTACCTGGATACCCCATGCAAAGCCAGAAACTCCTCTTCGGAGCTTTCACTCATTGGTACATCTATTCTAGATCCATCTATACCTATTTTTATCGAGATGGAGATATATTTTATAGAAATATACACATAATATATTCTTTACCAAAATACCAGGATATTCTTGGATGCTTATCCTCAAATACTATATTAGGTATTTTTTCCCTAATAAACATTTTCTAAATCTATTTTCAATTTTTTCTACTAATCATCCTTTAATACCATTTGTAAGGACCCAACCCCGGTTTCCTCGAGTCGGTGAATTATTTTATTAAATTTCCATATAAACAAGGAATATGTATCTTGATATACCAAGTAGTTTAGTAGAATATGAGATCAAGATATATATGTAATTTTTACATTGAATCATGAAGGGAAATACAACACTAATTTATTCCATCAGAAAAATCCAAGCCTACTAGATTATGCCTGCAAGTCACTAATAACTAACTTCTTCATGTCTTGGGAAAATGAATCATAAAGAAGGGTTGAGATCAAATGCTCAATAAAAGTAAAAAATGTAGTAGAAAATAACATAAACATAAACATTAGACAAATTGAATAATTGAAAACACATGCCTTTATAGATATAAAACATGAACATATTATTGTAGGAATATGAGGTGAGTAAATAAATCCATAATAAAACATAATAATTTGTATTCTACTAGTCAAATAACCACATGATCATTCAATTACTAGCTTCATAATGAGGGGAGTGAATATTCTAAACATTCTGAATCATTTTGTCAAGGCATCAGACAAGATATCTAAAAATGATTAATGCCTCAGTCAAAACCATATATCAAATTGGGAAAGGCCTCACCCAATTCCACATATATTTGTCTCATGAGACCTACCAATGCATCGAGTGGATATAGAGGGTCCCAACCTTCACATAATAATTACAATTTATTCCTCATATGTGTGGGGATATAAATAAACAACATATACATTCATATTGAAACTATCATATGAAATGTAACTAACTTTCCCCAATCATTAAACATAAAACACTAACCATTCCATGTAATATGGTGAATGGTTTTATGATAGATGAGAAAAAATAAAATTAGTCATAAACCATTAAATAAAAAATGATAGATTACATTGAAATATATAAAACCCAATAATACATAATAATCAAAAAGAGTGTTGAATCAGACGAAAATACTCTTATAAAATCATTATGAAATTCTTGAGATAAATAATCTTTTTTAACAGAAGAGTTCTTTGGATAAAATATTTTCATTAAACCATAAGATAAGTAAGTTAGTATTTTAATAATAAAATTAGTGACATTATAAAGATAATGTTTCAAAAAAAAGATTTTAGAGTGCCTTTGAAAATAGGTAAAAATTAGAGAAATTCCCTTGAATCGGTCTTGTATTTTGGAAAACATTTTGAATGTGACTTTTCAAATGTGTAAATATCCATAAAATAATGATGGGTTCTGGTCTGTAAACATATATAGAATAGTAAAAATTATTTTATGATGATTAAATTATAATATACAAGGATTTAATTTTGGTAATTAGACAATAAAAGTAACCAGAATGAAAATGGAGGTTCGGGTTAGAGAACCCTTACCTTAAGTCTGAGTGTGTTCCCATCATGAACATAAGGACCTAGAATATGTAATTATACCCAGAAATTAAATAATTATGAAGATATAAGAAACGTATTTATTATATCATAATTCTGTTTTGTTCATTTATATCCTTGTTGATAAGTTATATTATCGAATTTTGTCGTTCCAGTGCGTTCGTTTTCAATATGTGCATAATTGGGTCACTCGATTTTATGTAACGGAGTTCATTTGGAATGGTTTTAAATCTCCAGAAATAAAATTAAATATTATTTTCGAACATCAGCTATTATTAATTCTCATTTATATCATTTTGTTACATGGAATGTGGATAAATCATTACATGAAAACCATGTCGATTATTTAGAGGTATTTGGATTATTATGAACTAGTTTTGTCATAAAAATTAATAATATGTATATATACTGGTTCATGAATATTAATTTGGTTATAATACATATATATTAGTCTGTTTCAACTATAAAAATGTTTTAATGACCATTAATGAAGGATAAATTGAAGAATGAAACTCCATCAACCACGAAGGATGTAAATTAGAACCTCATGGACATTGATTTCATTTATAAAAATAAAATTGAGAGAGTATGAATATTGATGATGGTTCTTCGATTCAAATGAAATAATTCCAGTATATATATATTATAATGGAGTATTAATGGTCATTTGGACAGAGTAGGTGAGTATAAGATAATAAAAGAAGATAAATTTAAATGAAAATAAATGAAACAGAAGGGTTCTTTACCATTTGAAATAACCTCATTAAGAACCTCCTTAATGGAAGGGGTTTTGGTCTTCTGAAATGGCCAAGAGCTTCATGGATGTGGGTAGTTACTAGGGAATTTTAATTAGGTATATATTTTTTGAGATTCAATTCTTAGTGGAGTGATGATATGAGGGATTGAGGGGGGTTTATAGTGGAGGAGAGGGGTAAATTTTGAATATATTTTTTATTATTTTATTTATTTCCAACGAGACTACCAATAGGGTTGTTTCATGTAACCCCTAATAGTAATAAGTTCATTTTAGTATTAATTAAGTGGACTTACATACCTTATGATTTCATAAATAGTGTATTTAACTAATAGTTTGAATATATAGTATTTTACTGTATTTCACTATTAATAAAAAATTCAAGGATTTCAGAAAAATCCAAAAAATTCACCCCTTCCATTTTTCGACGTGTAGAATTCAAAACTGACCTCAATTTGTCAATAATTATTTTCTAAATATTATTAGTTTTATTTCTTAAATAAAATCATTTTTATTTCAAAAAATAACAATTTTAATGGTATAATTAATTTCATATCAAATTGAAAACTTAATTATGATCTCATTACCTTATTTCCTTAAGAAAATAAAATAATATGATTACTTACTATTAATAAGGGTCATATTACTATTCACAATAATTTTCATAAGGGTATGTTACTTTTCACCAAAAATAGACTTTGTTCTATCAGAATCCAAATGAATTACTGATCATAACTCTTGATGACCATTTTCCGAAATTCAAAACATAGTAGAGGAAAAGTTGTTTTTAATGGATAGATTATAAAATACATTTAATATTTATTTTCAAAACCTTGGTTTGTTACAATGATTATGTGTAGTCTATGTAATTTTGTTTCATGTAATAATCAACATCTATTATCCCTTTCCAAAAATATTTATACATATCATTAATTAAAAGGTGGTAAGTGCATCACTAATGTCAAAATATGCTCATATTACTATTATCAATGATATAGACTACAAGATATTCCAATGACTAATTTTAAAAAACATCTTCGTCACTGTGAATATGTATTAATGTAATGTTTTCTTAACTAATGTTCAAAAAAAAATCATGGATTTAAATAATAAGATACTGTATCAATTTGTACAAAAAGATCTTTGAATTTCTGGATGAAATCCTCATTTATTCATGTTTTCATAATCCGAATGTTTCAGATCCTCACATAATTATGTAAGATATATTGGAAATCAGATCTATTCGAAGTTATTAAAATTTTCATTCGATACATGATTAGTCAATATCATAGGTAATTTAATTTATAAATTACACATCTTAGTATATCTTGAGAAGGTAATGTAAGCGAATTCCTTGAATGTTCCTTCAATTATGTTTGAAATAAAGGGTTTCCTTGGTCATTTCATGTATTACCACAACTTTATTTCTGATTTTTTTTAATAAATAGTTCTATAGTCACTCAAACAATGAATGGATTGAAATTATTTTGTTAAAACAATTTGAATTAGATTTCATTAATCTGTAGGATTGATTGACCATAGCCACAATTATTATTCTACTCTAGATAGGTGAGAGATTTGGTTGTTTACTATGATGCATAATTTATGGGTCACAAATTATCTCTTGTAAAAGATTATCATGTTCTATTACATATCCATAGAAAGGTTCAACAACACGAATTGAACTTCCACAATTTTATATGGAAATGTTCGTTGTTTTCTGTTACTTATACTTCTAGATGAACATACAATACTATAAAAGTTTTTTGATATTCACAAACTATATGAAACTGAAATAAATCATTCCATATTAAAATTGAAAATTAGGAAATTTGAATAGATGGGAAACCATCATTATTTTGATTGGGTTATCCAATACAATCTTGGTAATAGAAACATAGTTTATAATTCACTTAAAATGAATGATCATTCCTAAAAGGTGAAGGATGCCATGGATAAAGGGTGATTGATGTCATTTATGTGTTAAATCAACATGGTTGTTTTCTAATATTATATTTAGATAATTTTATACCATATTTATCTTAAAAACACATATATATTATATTAATGTATATTATATATCTTATCTATATTTTATCATCATTTAATAAAAACATTAATATTCGAAATCCTTGATGGTTGGGATCAAGATTAATAATATTTTTTAAACACACGTGGATGATAGTTCATTCCAACTAGTATATGAAAAATTGTGATCAAATTATATCAAATTTATTAATAATATATTCACATTGGAATCCTGATGACTTATAATGAAAATCAATTCCATTTATTGGGAATCTTGACCTGAAGAATGAGACAGAAGGGTTTATTTAAAGATTCATTTTTTATCATCAAGTCATGAATGAAATACTAGTGTCTTAAAGGTACTATCAAACCACATATATATCTATTATATAAATTTTATTAGCTAATAAAGTATTTAGTAATTAATATTTCAATACTTCCCATCGGGTGTAATGGAATATGGTTAATTTTAGACCATTTAACAAATATGTATCACTTACTCCATATAAAAGTGATTATCCAAAAAATATCATTGATAAAATATATGTTAGAGAGATTTTATGGGTTTAGAGTGTACTAGCTATAATAATCTCTTATAGGGACACAAGTTTCACATCCTAGTTTTTATAGGGATACAACAAGCATTGGATTCTTATGTGTGATTGAGTACTAGTTTCCCCTTCAAGCTATTTTCCAGTTCTAGTCGACCATTAAAAACATTACAATATTCATAGATACTACTTCAATAATTTCAGTGGTTCATTATAGGATTATCTATCTTTGATGGAATTTCCTTATAGTAATATAAACCATTAAACTAATAAAAATTTTCTATATGAATTATTATATTGAAGGCCATGTCATTCACATGTATACTCAATTGAGATAATATAGTCTATAATGATTGATCTAGTCATTAAAAATGAGAATAAAACAAGTGTAGATGATTTAGAAATAGTTTATGACATCTCAATGTTGGTAAAATTCCTTTTTTGATCAATTAAGGCAACCCATGGAATTTGATGTTAAAGACCATTTATTCCTCAGGGGAACGTTAATGTTTCTTCATAAATGGTTTGTTGAACATAAGAAACTAGATTAAAGATATATCACTTCTTTTGAAATCATTGATTCTTATTAATAAATTACATATCATCATGCTCTGCCTTTTAAATTTAATTTTATGAGTAACACTTTATCTGTTTCCCAACAGATTAAGTGTGTTCTAATAATTATATATGTGATTAAATATAATGATGTGGTGGACAAGGTTAATGAATCACATACAAATCATATTTATTTTATCATAGGTTGGAGATAAAAGATACTAAATAGAAAGGTAATCCATTTTGTTTAGATCATATTGGATCACAGGAAGTTTGAAGATAAATTTTTAGACTACGAGGCTTAAATGATTATCTAATTTCATGTCTAGTTTCAAGAAGAAGATACGTAATGCTTCTAAGGGATGTTAATCCTATATAGTATAGATTTGGAAATAACCATGAACTTTATAGGTTATGTATTTCATTAATTTTTTACCATTTTATTTTATTTTTATGAATAATTAGTTCAAAAGTGAATTTCAAGATATAATAACGGGTTTATAGTAATAAGAAGAAGGGGGTAGTGTAGAATGAATTGGGTACTTAATGGTCCAGTACCATGTATTCGGTGGGGTTCATATAGTTCATGTTTTTCTTTTTAACAACCAACTACATAGAGTAATTATATAGAGTACATAGAAGAACTTGGATAAAATTCTTTTTTTAAAGGGTCTTGTGGTTAATTCAAACCCAATTTTAATCCCCTAAAATCAAAAGACATAGTATTTAACCTTCCAAATTATATTTAATTACCCCCATAAATCCTACATCTCTAACTCATCAATTTGTGGTGAATGCTTATTCATAATTTCACTATGTTTCTTCATTAGGTTTAAAATATGGGAATCGATATGGAAAATCCAAAACTCTACCCTGGTATCTCTTATTATAATACTTTATATTGGTTTTAATCAAAATAATTAATATTTAGAATTACATTTATGAATCACTTATGAATTAATTTCTTCCATATGTGGTGATATCTGGACTTCTCATTACCTTTTTTTACCTTCAGTTCATGTTAATGGAGATTTGATATTTCAGCTCTGAAAATTTTTATCTTCATGTATTGTTGAAATTCCTTCTGCAACTTCGGGTATTTGGGTCTCACTATTTTGAGTGGATTCAGGATTCGGAGGGTTCACATTCAGTGTTTGTCTATGATTGAAGGCATAGTGTTTGATTTTTTGTTTGTATAAATGGATGACTCGAGTAGGTTTCTTCGGTTTGGTGATGTTGATGCAAGAGGTGGGAGGAGTTTCATGAAGAATAATATAGGGTTTAATTAGATCAATGTGTCAAATCTTCTAATTTGAATGAATCAGTTTTGATCCTAATGAATCAAATGCAGATTTATGTGTCTATTGTGAAGTGTTGGTTTTCTTTTATCCAAGTATGTTAGTGGATGTTTTTTCTTTCATGTCTTCTGTGGGGGTCTATACCTAGTGGTAGAGGTTCTCGGCCATATGATTTGCTCTTACGTTTCTCCAAAGATCATTGTGAAGTGTATCTCTAGTGGATCCATTTTTTTTCTATGATGCATATTTATCCTACTCTATTCATCTCTAAAATGTGTTTTTTGGTTGCTCCAGTAGCCTATTTAATGCGCTTCCAGCTAATCCGGTGCATTTTCCTCTCCATCATTGTAACATCCTGAGATTTTATGAGAATTATTCTTTTTAATTTCATTGATGTCTTTTGTTGTACTCTACACCAAAATTAGCTTGTGCTATACGCAATGTCATATTAGCTTGCAGTATACATAACAATATTCTTGGCTCGTGTTACACACAATTTCAAGTTTGTTTTATAGAAATTATTCTACGCAACATTAATTATAGATTTTTTTATGTATAAATGAAATAAGTTTTTAATTATGTTATACGCAACACTAAAGGGAGCTTTCACTACACGCATCCCTGTCTTGGCTTGCATTACATGCAATCACGACCTTCCTCGATAGCGTGTGTAGTACGCGATACAGGGTTTCACTAAATAATGATATATTGTTATAATATTATTATGCACTAGCCGTTAGGTATTGTAAATAATAAATTTTGAATTTTATAACATTATTATTCATCTTACACATTTTCTAGACCATGGTCTGAGAATAAAATAAATTTTTCGAGTGAAATAAGTATTTTACAAAGAATTCTGTTTTGCCACCTTTTGATGGAGAACCCACATCAAATCTAGTTTTTGACATGTTTATAATTTCAATTGGACAAAATAAAATTCTTCTTTAGAATCAGGATATAAAAATTTACTCTGGATAAAATTTTTCATATTATTTTGATAACTTTTATATTTTAATGAATAGTAAAAAACACGATATATATTAATTTAAAAAAATTTCATCACAATAATTTATGTTGTTAAATTATAATATTGAAAGGTTTTTAAGTATAAATAGAATATATTTTTCTCATTTAATATAATTTATATCATTACCATAAATTTTACATTGAATTCATAGGTAAAAACATTTCAATATTTGGCAATGTTTTAACTTTTAAAACCTGTTTTCTTAACAATGGGATTAATTTTAAAATAATTACTGCAACTTTTGTGTTTTTAATTTTGAAAAATGTATTCCATATTTTAATTCAGTGGGTCCAAAATATTTTAATAGGTTAATTTTATTTTTTTCATGTTATGATTAGTAACTACGGTAAGTTTTATTTACTGCAGTTAAATGTTAATCGGGTACATAAAGGTAAATATAAGTTTATAAAATTACCATAACACCTGTCAAAATTCTATTTAATGACTCAAAGTCGACCCATATCAACTAAGGGTCTGAATATATTCATTCTATGTACTCTGGACCATGTAGATAATTTTATTATTATTAAAACCTAATAAAGTGACAACATGTCACTCTCTTAAATATTATAAGTACAATAATTTTAATTTAGTGATAAACTTCATCAAACTTATAAAATGAATAGTATACTGAAATATAATACAATTATCTACATCATGTGAATTTATTTATAATATTTAGGGGTTAAATAATTATCATTAATGGTGACACAATAGTGATGATGAAATTATTTTATTTATTGAAATATCAAATAAATGGTTTTAAAAATACTAAAATAAATATTATATGAACATTTTAATGTGATATACATATTTTATAAATAAATATGACATGTTATGAATCTATTAAAGCTTTTATTTTGAACATATATTCTATGTGGAGTTTAGTTAAATTCAAATAAATGAATGGTGTAAAAAGTGACACTATTGTTATTTTATAAAAATAACATAATATAAATTTGTTTAAAAATCACAAAAATATTTAAAAATTATAAATTAAAATTTACATGGTCTAAAATTTCATAAATTATCTAATTATGTAATATTCAGAACACATATGTAATTATTTATAACAATTTAAATTTTAGATTCTTATTACCACAAATAAAATTAAACATATTAAATAAGGATAAATTAAGATGATAATGTTAAAAATTAATTGCTAACATGTCTAAATATTATTGTATTATTATATTAAAACCCTATATCTTCTCTTATTCCTATTTAATTCATTTTTTGATGTTTTTATGTGAGGTTTTATTTATTATAAATTAATATTTTTGAGGTTTCCAAAGGTGCCCCTCTCCTCCCTTATATAAGGGCACCTCCTCCCTCTCCACATCAAAACAATTGAGCCTTAAATCTCGTCCAAACCTGCCCATTACTCTTATACACTTCCCTAGAAACATTGTTGAGGTTTTTTTCTTCCCAAAAGACCAACTATACTCCCTTAAGAGGAAGATTAAAAGAGGTGCATCGAAGAAGATATAATCTCATTTGTCGATTCTATCAATTTTATTTCTTCTTCAACATCTTCTTCTTTAGTTGTTTAATTATAAAGATATAACATCAGTATCAATAATATATTTATATGTTATTATAAATATGAAACAACCCCATTTCACCTTCTATCCATCCTACGGAAAAATAAATCATCGCGCGTGCGTACGTACGGAATACCGTCTCCACGCCGTGGTGTAATCTGTTTTTCCGCAACCACCTCACTTGGATTGGTATAATGGTGTAAAGAATAACTATATATGGTTTTTATAAAATAATATTTATTCTGATATATTATATAATCCACTCTAATTCCAATCAATAATTCTGGGAATGATATCATCGCTCGTGCATACATACGGACTACTGTCTCCACGACGCGATGCAATTCATTCTCAATGTTAACCATTAAAGAATGATTATAATTTATATATAATGAATAATAATTGTCTATATAAAATAATAATTCTACTGGATATATATGTATATATATTTGTGTGTGTGTGTGTCATCTACTTACTTCAATTCAAGTCAATAAGGAAGGAAAACAACGTTCATGCGTCTGTACGACCTACAGTCTCCATGAATGGTGTGTTTCATTTCATTTATATATCTAATATATATATATATATAGAATATATATGGTATATAAATAATTTTTTATATTCATGAATTAATTAAATTATGATATATGTAATATATATATCAAGAACAACAAGTCTAAACACGTACGATAAATGAAATGATTTTACCCAAAACACTACTTTAACAAGGAATTTAGAAATGAACGGGTAATATAAATTCATGAGTGAACCATATATGATATCATAACAATTAATATGATTATTTAATAACTCAATGAGATTATTTAAATCATTATACAGGAGGATCGGATATGTACGAAGCATATCGGACCAAAGGTAAGGGATAACTTTTTCAATCTCATTTGTTTCTGAGATTGTTTATTAGAAAGTATTTACTGGGATTATATTTATCATTCATGTCCCTGTTTTCTAAAAATTGTTTCATGTATATTTAATGTCCTTTTTACCCATCATTGAATTTTACATTGTGTTATGGAAGTAATCTTTTTTTACCATATGAGGAACTTTTTGTCTTTTCCGGCAAAAGTACAAGGAGAATTTTTTTTTAATTTATACAGCATGAACATATTTTTTCGGTTTCATAATGCCTAATTTTCATGAATCTTACTCTGTAATATTTCATTCTTATTTTCAACAAAATCCTTTTCTTTTAATAGTTAATTCCATTTTGTGATAATAACATGATTTTGAAAAAGAAAGAATATTTTCCTCAAGAATTCATTTCCAGTGTTTTGTCAAAACTGTTTTTCATCTAAGATGAAATTATTTAGTATGATTATCTTTCAAGTATAATGTATATATTATTTACATGGTTTGATTGTAATTATGATGAAATGATATACATTTGTTTTATATGGATTATGTTTTTATGGGATGATGTTTATGAAACACATTTTATTCATTGGGTTATGATGAATGATTTATTTTTATTTTGTGGCACAAGTAAGAATTATTTCATTAAGATATGGGTGGGACCTATATCTCTATCCAATTCATTAGGTAATTATTTATATCTCATGATATTGACATGGTTGGAATGGAAAGTTTATATGGTTCAGTGACACAGGACTGGAACGAGGAGTGAAATCGATTCAGCAGGGGACTTTGTCCACTAAGATGGTCTTGGCAGCAATGCCTTGGCAACTTTGGAAATCATATCATGTGATTAATGGTTTTCCACAATTACATGTTTTATTACAATGCTATTTTATCATGATTAATGTTCCTTTATGATCTATGCCTTATGGACTGACAAGATTTATTTTTCAAGATTTTTATGTTTAAACATTATGATAATGTTTTTTTCTGTTTTAGTTCAAATGTATATGATTTGTTTTATTTTTTCTATGCTTACCCTTACTGAGAATTTGAGATCACCCTTTATATGTTTTCTTTTCCCCAGGATTTAAAGAAAGGTTTTAGGTATGAAAACAAAAGGGGGGGAGATCTTTATGGGAGATGTTGAAGATCTTTCACCACGATTAGAAGATTACGTTCCTAGTTTCCAAAGACACTAAACTATTACGGTCCTTGTGTCTCTGTTTTTTTTATGTATTAATTATTCCGCAAAAGTAATGTAATGTCCATTTACGTCAAGCTTCGGGCCTCTACATTTGGTATCAGATGAAAGGTTTAGTCAACCATTGGAAACTAGGATGCGAAAAAATTAGTGAGATCCCTAGAGATATTTCTAAGCTATTTCAATGGATGTCCCAAAGGTTTAGTGTAACTATAGGTACAGTCCTAGAATTTTTTGATGATCATGAATAACCCAGGGTGAAGCTAAGATGTCATAGGTTAAAGGAGGTGCCATAAGTTATACATCATATAACTGAATTTTTATGATTATTTGGTTCCTCATTATTTTAACTTTTTTCTCACACAATGGTTTCTGGTTTTAGTTAATGGCGGGAACCAGAAGGAATTGGGTTAAAATTGAATCCTAGGGACTAATTGGTGAATATGTGAAGTGAAATTGTGTAATTCCAATAGAGAAATATATTATGATTTTTCCGAATCATACATCGCGATATATTATTAACAAGGTGAACATTAGTGGTATTCCTAATTCATCAAATGAGGGGAAGATGGATTTATATGCACGTTCTCATGGTGAGGATCATAAAGAAGGGAAGACTGATATTTCTAAATAAGGGAAGAATAACCTTGAGGAATACCTCAAATGGAGTGGAAGATGTTATCTATATGGGGAAAAGGGTCATAGAGTGAAAAACTATTATGTAGTTCAATGTATTATCTGTGGAGAACATGGGCATTACCAAACTCAATGAACTGACCTATGAGGTTACTACTAAATTGAGGAAAGTCCTATTCCATGCCAACCATTTAGGAGGATGGATTGAATGAATTATGTATTGTAATTGGAGAATAATGTTGTTGAGATAATTTTATGGTATATTGGAATATCTATGTATTGGTCCATTGTGGTTTTCAATAAATTTATGGTACCAGTAACCATGGAAAGTGATTGAAATATTTTTGGAAAGAAGATGATATGTGCATAATAAAGGGATAAAGAGAAAATCAAATGAGCTCATGACTGATATAAGGACAATGTGATAACATGGTTTGAGTATATCTAAATTTTGTGATTTTGGTATATGGAAAGAGTTAACATTGGACAACATTCATGTTTTCACTAACGTTCTATGGTTCAAGAGAATACATGATTAAGGAATTAAAATGATTTTAATGTGTCCAACAAGATATATCATATGATATATGGGGATTAATGATGGTAATCAGGTGCTTGTTATATGACCATTCTAGTAATCGTTCTCTATATATTATGAGTTTGGAAAGAAGTATTTTGGATAAGTCTTAATGTTGGACTAGATTATGTTGGTAATCAGATAGTATTGTTTAAGACTAGAACTTTTTTTGATATTATTTATGTAATGTTATAATAGTGTAGTTTTAGAAAAAGGACAACCCATATGAAGGGCGACAACTCATCGTGTCGGACAAGGCTGTGGGAATCGAACCCACAACCGATATGCGACATGCCTTTATCACCTACCATTGTCCTACAATAAGTCCTTGGTTAGTAGAAACTAGATTTATTTTTTTATGTTTTATTATAGATGAAGTATAAATTCTTTTTAGAACCATACACGATTAATCTCACAATAGATAGACTTATGTATATAACTTTTTCTAACCTTATGTTTGAGACAGATGTAATGACCAATTATTCTGTCTTATGATCTTCTAACACTTCACAGAAGACAAATTCTACTTTATTTCTTTAATAGATGATGTAGAAATTGTTCAAGGAATAAAAAACATTGAGATTGTACAAAAATCAAGAAAGTATTTCTTTTTATTCAAAAATTCTTCAAATTTAGGGAAATGATCTTGAAAACCAAATTTTTTTTCCTAGTGTCCTCATATCTGATGAATCAAATGATACCTTAGATCATCACAAATTTATGGCTTTGTCAGTGTTTTCTTTTTCATTGCCATGTTCTCTACCACTCTCCACCAGAACTTGATAGTTAAATTTATCTTCCATGTCCATATTTTCACCTATGTTCTCCTATGTGGACTCCCGGTGATGAGTTAATTTGTGTAAATATTATGTTTCCTACTTTACCTTTTAAAATTAATTTTTAGTATTCCTTATTATGATGTGGGTTTCTATGAATGAAACTTTCAAGTAGTAAACCATTTATAACCCTGATTAATTTCAAGGGTCAAATACATTTTAAGGGGGGTAGAATGTAACAACCCAAGATTTTATGAGAATTGTTCTATTTATTTTCATTTATGTCTTGTGTTTTATAGTACACCAAAATTAGTTTGTTTTACACGCCACATCGTATTAGCTTTCAGTATACACATCACTATTCTTGGATCGTGTTACACACAATTTCAAGTTTGTTTTGTAGAAATTATTCAATGCAATATTAAGTATATATTTTGATTAATTTATAAAGGAAATATGTTTTGAATTTTTTTATATGCAACACCAAAGGGATATTTCACTACACGCATCCCTGACTTGGCTTGCATTACACGCAATCACAGCCTTCCTCGATAGCGTGTGTAGTACGCAACATCGGTTTTCACTGAACAACGATATATTGTTATAATATTATTATGCACTAGAATTTATGAATAGTATTAACTGAATTTTTAATTTTATAACATTATTATTCATCTTAAAAATTTTCTAGATCATGTTATGAGAACAAAATAAAATTTTCTGGTAAAATAAGTATTTTTCAAAAAATTCAGTTTTGCAACCTTTTGATGGAGCACCCACGTTAAATCTAATTTTTTACATGATTATATGTTCAACTTGACAAAATAAAATTATTCTTTAGAATCAGAACATAAAAATTTACTTTGGATAAATTTTTCATATTATTCAGATAACATTCATATTTTATTGAATAGTAAAAACGCGCTATATTTTAATTAAAAACAACTTTTTTCATCACAATAATTTATATGGTTAAATTATAAAATTTAATGGGTTTAAAATATAAATATAATATATTTTTAACATTTAATATAATTTAAGTCATTAACATTAATTTAACATTGAATGCAAAGGTAAAAACATTTCAATCATTGGCAATGTTTTAACTTTTAAAACCCGTTTTCTTAACAACTGGGTTAATTTTAAATTAATTACGGAAAATTTTTTGTTTTTAATTTTGAAAAATGGATTACATATTTGAATTCCGTGGGTCTAAATTATGTTAATATGTTACTTTTATTTTTTTGATATTATGAATAGTAACTACGGTAATTTTTATTTACTGCAGTTAAAGGTAAATCTGGTACTTAAGGGTAAATATAAGATTATAAATTACCTTAACACCTTCGTAAATTCTATTTTATGACTAAAAGTCGACCCATATCACCTAAGGGTCGGAATAGTTTCATTTTATGGACTTTTGACCATGAAAATAATTTAATTATTATAAAAACCTAAGAAAGTGACAACATGTCACTATCTTAAATATTATAAGTATAATAATTTTAAAATAATGATAAACATCATGAAACATCGATCATGAATAGTCTCCAGAAATATAATGAAATTATCTACATCATTTGAATTTATTTATAATTTTTAGGGATTATATAATTATCATTAATGGTGACACAATAGTGATGTTGAAATTATTTTATTGATTGAAATATACTATAAATGGTTTAAAAAATATTAAAATAAATAGTATATGAACTATTTTATGTGCTCCACTAATTTTCTAGATAAATATGACATGTTATGAATCTATTAAATATTTTAGTTAGAATATATATTCTGTGTGGATATTATTTAAATTCAAATAAATCAATAGTGTCAAAATTGACACTATTGTTATTTTATAAATATAACATAATATTAATTTGATTAAAAATCACAAATATATTTAAAAAATATAAATTAAGATTTATATGGTCTAAAATGTCATAAATTATCCAATTATGGAAAATTCACAACACATAAGTAATTATTTATAACAATTTAAATTATAGAATCTTACTACCACAATTAAAATTAAATAGATTAAATCAGGATAAATCAGGTTGATAATGTATAACATAAAATCTCAACATGTCTAAATTTTATTGGTTGATAAGATTACTACCCTATATCATCTCATATTCTTATTTAATTCATTTTTAAAAGTTTTTAATAGGGGTTTGATTTATTCTAAATTAATATTTTTGAGGTTTCCATAGGTTCCCCTCTCCTCCCTTATAGAGGGGCACCTCCTCCCTCTCCTCTTCACAAATCCTTGTACCTTCAAGCTCGTCCAAACCCTGCCCATTTCTCTTATCCGCTTCCCTATAATATTTCTGGAGGTTCTGATATTTTTTTATAGACCAACTCTAGTCCCTTAAGAGGAAGCTTAAAAGAGGTGCGTCGAAGAAGAAGTAATCTCTTCTGCCGATTCATTCATGATTCATTCTTCTTCAACATCATCTTTTTTAGATATTTCATTGTAAAGTAAAAACATAAATATCACTAATATACTGTTATGTTATTATAAATATTAAACAACCCTATTTCACCTTATATCCATCCAATGGAAAATGAAATAACCATGTGTGCGTACGTACGGAATACTGTCTCCACAACGTGGTGTTATCTGTTTTTCCACCACCACCTTACTTGGATGGGTATAATGGTGTAAATAATAACTTTATATGGTTATTATATCATTATATTGATTCTGAGAGATTATATCATCCACTCCAATTCCATTCAATAATTATGGGAATGATATCATTGCTCGTACGTACATACAGATTACCGTCTCCACGACGCGATGCGATTCATTCTCAATGATAACAATTAAATAATTATTATAAAGTATATATGATGAATAATAATGGTATATATAACATAATAATTATACTTGATATATGTATATATATATATATGTCATCTACTTTCTTGGATTCAAGTCAATAAGGAAAGGAAAACAGAGTTCGTGCGTACGTACGACCTACCTTCTCCATGAACGGTGTGTTTCATTTCATTTATCTATCTATTATATATATATACTGAATATATATGATATATAAATCACTTTTGGAATTTTGGAAGTAATTAAATCATGATATAAGTAATAATAATATCATGAACAAAAAGTCCAAACACGTACGATAAATGAAATGATTTTACCTCAAACACTACTTTAACATGGAATTTACAAAAGAACGGGTAATATAAAGTCATGAGTGAACCACATATGATATCATAAGAATGAATATTATTATTTAATAATTCAATGAAGTTATTTAAATCATCATATAGGAGGTTCTGATAAGTATAAAGCATATCAGACCCAAGGTAAGGGATACCTTTTTCAGTCTCGTTTTTATCCGAGATTTTTTATTCGTAAGTATTTACTGGGGTTATATTTATAATCCATTTCCATGTTTTATAAAAATGGATTCATTCATTTTTAAAGTCCTTTTGACCCATATTTGACTTTTACATTGTGTTATGGAAGGAATATTTATATTGTTTACCATACGAGGAACTTTTTGTCTTTTCGGTAAAAGTATGAGGAGAATGTTTTTTAACTTATACAGTATGAACGGATTTTTACGGTTTCATAACGCATATATTTAATGAAGATTACTCAAACATATTTCATGATTACTTCTTAAAAATTAATTTTCTTTTAAAATTTAATGGAATTTTTTGAAAATAAATTGATTTTGGAAAAGAAAGCATATTTTCCTCAAAAATTAATTTCAAGTGTTTTGTCAAAAGTATTTTTCATCTAAGATGAAATTATTTTGTATGATTATGTTTCAAGTATAATGTATCTATTATTTATATGGTTTTATTCTTCTTATGATGAAATGATATCCATTTGTTTTATATGGATTACGTTTTGATGGGATGATGTTTTTGACACACATTTAATTCTTTGGGTTATGAGGAATGATTTATGTTTATTTTGTGGAACAAGTAAGAATGATTTCATTATGAGATGTGTGGGACCCATATCTACCTCCAATTAATTGGGTAATGATTTATCTATTATGATATAGACATGTCTGGAATGATAAGTTAATCTGATTCAGTGATATAGTACTGGAACAAGGAGTGAACTCGATTCAGTAAGGGACTTTTTCCACAAAGATGGTATTGGAAGCAATGTCATGGCAACTATAGAAATCATATCATGTTCTTAATGGTTTTCCAAAATTAAATTATTTATTACCATGATATTTTATCAGGATTAATCTTCCTTTATTATCTATTCTTTATGTACTGCCAAGATTTATTTTTCAAGATTTTGATGTTTAAACATTATGTTCATATTTTTTTATTTTAGTTCAAATGTATATGATTTGTTTTATTTTTTCCACGCTTAGCCTTACTGAGAATTTGAGCTCACCCTTTATATGTTTTACTTTCCTCAGTATTTAAAGAATGTTTTTAGTTAAGAAAAAAATGAAAAGATCTTTATGGTAGATATTGAAGATCATTCACCATGATTAGAAGATTTTGTTACCAGATTCCAAAGACTCTAAACTATTACAGTCCTTGAGTGTTGGTTCTTGTTATGTACTAATTATTCTTCAAAAGTAATGTAATGTCCATGTACTTCGTGTTTGGGGTCTCTACACTCTTGGGGATCCAGACATTGTGGTTGTAGTAATCAACCCTATGTTGTGCTCTTATGCTGCTTCAGAACCCTAGGTGATTTACATCATTGATTGCTCTCGTTTCATAGTGGATGTGATTTCAGTTTCTCTAGTCACCTCTACAATGAGAGTTTCAGTTTCTCATATGGCTTATGTTATTTGCTTCATTATAATTTTTAGGTTTGTTCCTATAATGGTTTTGATTATAAAAACTCTTGCGAGTGATGTTTTACTTGATGTGATGGTAGTGGTGGTGATGTGGTATCATTGGTGATTCATCCTACCTTTGATATCTTGGTTTTCTGCATAGGTTCTAAGAATACTCCATTATATAGATGGAGGAGTAGTGTGGTGGTCTTTTTAGTTTTTTGGGTCATTATTTTTAGAATCTAGTTTAGGTAAATCTATGGTGATATTTAGTTTGATGAATGTTTGGAGGCTTATGTTTATTTGAAATTTGTCAAATTCTCTGTGGGGTTTCGAAATCATAATTGGAAAGGATTTAAGGTGTTTAAAGAGTCTGGGTTTATTTATATTTTTTATAGTGAATGTAACTAGAACCATAGAAGGGTCATCTCCATATATGAATCATAGAAGGAAGAATTAATCAGAGAATGGTCATTCAGGTTTAGAATAATGATAGGGTATGGCTTTACTATCCGTACCAGGCCAATGAAACCTTATGCATGACCGCTTGCTGAGAATTCATGTGACATGGAGTCTTGACATAACCATGTAGTCAGTGGGGAGGGTTAGTTCCTATTATTATTGATCTGTGTTACTTATTGTATGAATTTATTTTATATTTCCCACTTTTTCCTCCAAACTAGTTTTTATATAAAAATATAATTTCCAATCAGTTTATGAATCCTTTTGATATCTTAATTAAAGTTGATTTATTTACTAACATATCATTTATTTGGAGATTAAAAGTTGAAATATATTAGCATTTGGGTGTAATGTTCTCTTCTTTTCAATCTATAATAATTTTTGAACCCACCTTTTTTTGTGCACCTCTTATTCATCGTCTAACAATATGGAGTTATCTAAATATAGTATGGGGTTTATTAAGCCAAATTAAAATCATTATTTTAAAATAAGTAATTTTTTTTCTTGTCGTTAAATGATTAATGAATCCATCTTATGTTACACTACGTTTTTTATAACATATTTATAATATTATGTGATTAATTTCATGCCTTTATTTCCATTTTATAATATCATGACATTTTTTTATTATAACAAGTGAAGTATTTAAGGGAACATATTTAAATTATAAATTACCATATAATACTATTCAGGTAAATTCCAAGAATTTACATTATTATTTAATTAATCTTTTTAATATACGGTTTATTTTTTATATTTTTCACTACATTTGAAATGTTATAAGATATTTATATTGTTATATACATATTTTTGGAGGAAGATACATGTTGATAGATAGGTCTGTGGTGCATATGTTTATGTAGAAAAGTTTTTCCAAGAGGTATCAAGGATGAATAATAGATTAAAGAAGATAATTTTTGGAATAATGATTTATTATCATGATAATATAGTTGTGAGATACCTAAACATATTGCACCATGAAACCTAAGTTTTTCATGCATATATTTTTCCAAAAAATATTGTAATGCACTTCCCATGATGAATGTTTCATGAGTGCATATCTATTTCATGAGGTATCTAGTTCATTGATCCATAGTCATATAAATTCCACATATCATTCCATTATTATGTTTTGGAAATTATATTTTGTATTTGAATGAATTATAATTTATTGTCTTGCACAAACTAAACTTGAAGGCCTCGCATAATCCAAGTAACCATTTGGGACTCTTATAGGTGGAAATAATTTGAATATTAAAAAATCAATTGTCTTTAAATAACAATAATTTTTTTTTATTTTCCACATGAATGTATCTCCAAATAAGAACACCAATCTCAAAAAAGGTAAAAATGAATCTTACCAGCCACATTTTTATGTATAGAATAAATTTTATTGATCCAGTACCATAGAAACTTGTTTTATTCCTTTTCAATGAAGAAAAATTCTATATAAGTTGATTGTTAATGATTCCCAATCACACCCTAACCCCGGTTTAATTTTATTTAATTTTATTTAATTTCTTTTGGATGATCGATGTTTTTGGTAGAAGTTTGGGTGGAGATTCTAGTAAAAGTTTTTTTAAATTTTAGATGTTTTTTTATTTTTGGATATATTCATGGTTTGTGTGAATGGTATGGGGAGAAAATATAATAGAGGGGAGTTTGTAACCACCAAAAGAGTGACTAAATTATTTGTAACTAATTTAATGGTCTTTGGATGGAATCAATATGTTTTTATTGTGTCATCTAGGGGTTTTGAGAAGTTTTTATGGTCACACAGTTTGAGCATGGTTTCCCCAAATCATAAAACACATATATGGAACTTAAAAAAAAATTGTAGCATTCACATGGTTTGGGGATAGTTTACAAAATCTTGTAGCAAAACCATACAGGCCATTAAAACCTGAATAACATTTATTTTTACAACGAAGAATAATTGATTCACTATCCCATATGACACCTCTCAGTTGGGTATAAACAAGAGGGTTCGACCATTTTTTGTCCATCATAAATGGATAATTTTTTGTTGATTAATCACGAAAGGATTTTTATTCTTCTTGATTTATTCATAAAATCGTTCCCCTTATTCATTAACACTCTTCCCCTATTGGTTTTATTCATTCTTCCCTCTTTCTCTATAACCATAATGGACATGTAGGCCGATTTGGATTCTTGGGGTTGGTTATAAATGATTATTTTTTTTACGGTTGTGATCCATCCTTCATGTCCCTTTATGGTGTATTCATTGAAGGTTACAATATTTGACGACATGAGGTAGGTGTTTCCATCCTTTTCCTTTATTCTAAATTCCAAATGAATCTTGAACATGTATAATTAGTTTTCTAAAATTTTAATAAATCTTGTGATGTGTTATTTTATTTTATTTTTTGTGTTTTCATGTTGGAAAATTGAAGAAAATGGGGTTTTCAAAGTTTTTCCATAGTTATACATATATATATGCATGCATGGTTTTAGATAAAATTCCAATTAGTATTTTGATATGGATTTTGTTATTTTTACAGTTTGATGGACCTTGTTTGTACTTTCTTGGGTTTTGATAATTTTGTTTTCTAGTCAATTAAGTTTTGTTGATGGTTTTAGTAAATTTTATGGTTTTGGACATATATTGAATGGTCGTTCATTATCGTGTAATTATTGATAGAGGATTTGAGTGTTATTTTTTTTATATGTTTATAATCATTAACTGTGGAAATATCAATATGTTTGTGGGTTGAACAGATAGATAGGAGCACTCAAACATAATCGTAATTCCATATGAATGTCCACTTTAAAACCTGGTTATTAAAAAAACATTTCTTTCATATTCCATTCACCCTTCAAATCGAATATTATAATTGTTTTTATAAAAACATCATGTATTATATAAATGGTTCCTTGTTTTTAAAATGTCTTACTATGTGGTTTCCAAATGATTTTCCATATTTTGGTCGATTCAGAACCCTAAGATGTAATTTGAAAACTAAATTTCATGAAATGCCCATTTGGAAACATCTAAGAACAAAATGTGTTTTTTCTAGATTTTAGAAATGGTTAATGATGAATGGTATTCACATTTGAATATTTTTTATAATTGAATACGTAAATTATTGGTTGGAAGTTCGGGATGTTTAGGAAATTGGTATTAAAAACTCATATGATGTGAAGCCCTAGATAGAACATTGAATGGTTCGATATGGTATAAGAACCCTTATGGTCATCCTCCAATGAGAGGGCATTATATTATTGGTGTCACGGATTGGGTAAGTCATGCACAGAGGAATTTGTGAGTTCAATTATTTCCAAGTGTATGATAACCTCCTCATTCACCTTTATATTATTATCATGGGATTTTTGGATTTCATCATGAAGGTTGAGTAAAAGTTTCTTTCTAGTCCTTATTAGAAAGATTGAAACCCCCCAGATAGAGAATAAGTTTGGTGGTCATTCCCATTGGTGATTCTAGATTACATAATCAAGGTTGGTTATTGACTATGGAGTTACACTATACACTGGAAAGTGGTACCGAGATAAGTACATCTGTGGAATTATTATAGAGTTTCTTAAGAAATTCCAATGATGACAAATTTGAATGTTTTTCTTTATTTTTACAACACATTTATTATTTTACTTGATAATATCATCTATATACTTTTTTATTAATCATTTATATCTTTTTTTTTGGTTTTTACATGTTATTTATACTTTTCGCGGCTTTTCATTACCTCCGTGATTTATTAATGTGGTGTTTTAAATTAGTTTTCAAATATGGATTTAAAATTAAAAGGTGTTTTTGGATTTTTAAATATTAAAAAAATATTTTGTTAAAATTATTTCAAACTACTATTTTTGGATTTTTGGGGGGAATAGAAATGTATGGATTCTGGGGTGATTACCTACTAATTCATCTTTTTCTCACCCCCTAAATGTGCCACTCATCATCGGTATACTATAAATTTTTTAAAGGTTTATGTTTTTCTAGGATTTCCTACAGATTGGGGTTTTTCATAAGGATGGTGGTATCCATGTGGTCACATGTAGATCTTGTCCGTTCTATTTTGGTGTCAATTTGATATTTTATAGTTTTCTTATTTGGTCCTATTGTAGATATTCTTGGGTCTATTATATACTTCTTTGTGTTCAGTGTATATATGTTATGAAATATATTTTTTTTCAATTATATTATCTTATATTGGGATAAATCATTCCCATGTGAGTAATGATTTATTCCCAATGCGATTTTCTATCCCAAGAGGATCAGGAACTCTACTCGGGCATCATTATGGACCAACTCGAATGACTATTTTGGAGTCGACCTAGGTTGGTTCGTGAAAAAGTAGAATCAGAGCACCCCTTTTTAAATTTGGGGAACTATGTTGTTTAGGGAGAGGAATATTAAGAATTGGGAGGTAGGTATATGAAGAGATTCATGAACTCCTTCTTTTCATATGCCTCGAGTTACTAGGGGTAGTTTGGGATTTATGTTTTTTTTACTGGGGTTATATAGGTGGGTTTTTTTGTTTCTGTGGTCTGGTTGATGACAATGGAAGTGAAACAGTGTTAGATAGTGAATTTTTATAGAGTAGAGACCCATGTGAAGCCTAATTTTATGGTTCATGATAATTCTAGTGGTTAGTGATTTCTTGGGGAATGACCTGTTAAACCATGTGGTTGGTTTATGCATGGATACTAGTTCTTTATTTCTAAAATATTTTGGGCGATTTATGATATTGTGTTCTATTAGTTATTTTTGGTTGATTTTAAAAATAAAATTAGGTTTTGGATAATGGATTTTCAAAAGAAAAATTATATCAGGACATGTTTTTATTTTAAAATTGGGATTTTTTATTTTAGTAGGATTTGAAAATAAGCATTGTAATTTCATAAAAGTGGCTTGAAATGAAATGGTTTTGAAATTATAACAAAAATGGATTTATTTAAAGAGGATATCGAATTTTATATGTCATTTTGGGTTTATGAGGTAGGTATTTCAGTTAGTAATGTCGTTGTTTGTTGAATTTTATGATCTGTTTTGATTTTAATCTAGGTTTTTGTCTTTCTGTTGTATATAATATTCCACATAAAAAGATCATATGGGTTTCCACCGAGACTCTTCTAGCTTTTTCCCCTTCCTAAACTCCCATTATTGTGGTAGAATTGATTTTATCTTATGTTTTTCTAGTTTTCCTTGGTGACATTTGTTTATTAGTTTTTTTGGGTGTCTTAATAAATTCTAAGGGGTATTTATATATTTGGGAACTCCTAAAAATGTGAAGGTGAGAGTTGTTCTAGGTTTAATTGAGGGTCTGGGATTGGATAAGTGGAAGGTTATTATCACATCATTATTTCATGTTGGGATATTCCAGGAAGTGTTTAATAAAAAATTCATCTGATGGATTATACCAGTGGAGGTGAAGGTGATGAAATTTTTAGATATCATGGGAATTAATCAAAGTCAATGAATGGTGAATGCTTATGTTAACCATTTTAAAGAGAATATTCATTTTTCTCTAGAGATTACATTAGAGGATTAGTTAAAATCTCATATATTCTCTAGGGTCATTGTATAGAGATTAATGATCAAATCCTCTTATATAGGAAGGATTTGTTTGAGAATCTAGTAGATCAGGTGTTCTAGCTAAGCATGTTTCTGGGGTGAAGCCTATGAAAATTAGAAATATATTTTATCTAGATATAATAATGGTTTCCAATATGATGGAGAGTGTTAAATAAATGAACTCATTCTTAGGGACTCTACTTTAGTATTTCCTACCTTTCATTATTCAGAGCATTAAATCATGTGCTTCAAATTTTGTCTGTTTGGGCATTTGAAGGCATCTTCCCATAATACTTTGATGGCTTGTTGACAATGTAGTTATTTGGGTTACTTGGAGAAGTTCTGAAATCATCATTCCTATAAGAAAAAAACCAATCCAGGGGTTGTTATCTACTAAATTCTAGATAGAACATTCTTCAACATAACAGGGCTCCAGCCATAGGCCTCGAGGTGGAAATTTTCACATAGTCGGTAATTATTGGGTGTGGAAAAACTTATGTCATCTTTTTTACCCTATGTTTGAGTGTTGATGGTTTATGATCTCCTTGTTTTTTTGGTTTTAATTATTAATTTGTAAAATACTTCTGGTTTTTTGGAACTATTTTGCTCTGTATTCCTAGAATTTCGGTATCGGTGTTTTATGGATGTGAATCACTAAAAGGTTATCCTATTAATGAATTGGTTATGGTATTGGGTTGTGCTCACTTTGGAGATGTTCATGTATTGTAGAAATCACGAATACTGGTCTGCATCGATGTTTATCATTAGTTCCTTTCATTGGTATCCCTTTTTGATAGAGGTTCTCATATTGGTGATGTTACTCTAGTCAGGTTCTAAATGGTGCTGAGACCCACAATAAATCTTCTTTTTTGTTTCCCCTTGAAATGGACGGGTGTGAATTTAGTTGAAAGATCACACCAAGGGTCATGGTTTTGGATTTAATTGTTTTTATGGGTTTATGTATTGATCCATGTTTTTTTCTGGGTTTGAGTCTAGTTCATTTTTTGGCTGGGTGAAGTTTTGGGGGCTGATAGTATTTATGGTTATAAGAATTGTCCCACACTGACCATTGTTTTCTTTAATTATTTTTTTCATTTAATATGATTATTATTTTTATTTTACGTTTCATATGAGGTTTATTTTGTTCCTTTTCATGTTTAGTATGAATGTTATTTGTTGAAAGTGTCAAATAATGAAAATTGTGAAATCTATTGTTTTTACTACATTAGGTTTGATTCATTCAATGATATTTGGGTGGCCTATCATAGTGGTTGGGGTATCATTTGATGATTTTTTTGGAAATTTTTTAGGTCACATGGGATTATCATGGTTTTCAAAAATCATGAAAGGAAAATATTTATCGTTTAAATAAAGTACAGTATCATTCATAGGATTTTTTTATGGATTACAAAACCATGCAATAAAAATATAACACATGTTATAGCCTAAATAAAATTTGTTTAAAGAAACTAATTTATGTGATTAAGCTTCTCATTTGACCCCCTATCAGTTGGTTAATGACCAAAGGGACCCCCCTCATTCTCCTTCAATTGGGACACTAGTTGGTGGATTGTTCATCAAATTTTAGGGATTCCTTAGGATTTCCTCAAAAAATCATTCACATTCCTCTTATTCTATCTCCCCTCATGGATTTATTCTTTCTTCCATATTTTACTCTAACAGTATTGTAAATTTGGGATAATAATTATGTTCAAGTTTGGTTATAATTATGTATTTTGATTTATGTTGGTTTTGATCCCTCCTTCATGTCCCTTTCTGGTGGATTTCATTGATGTCAACAGGGATCCACTGCATGAGTTAGGTGTTTCCATCCATTTAATTTAATGAATAATCCATATTTTTCTTAATCATTAATAATTAAAATATAATTGTCTCAATCATGCTTTTTATGTGTTGGATTTAATTTTTGTGGCATTTCAGGTTGGAAAATTTATGAAAATGGGGTTTTAATGGGTTTTCATAGATACACATTTGTATATGCATTCAAGGTGTTTGATAAAATTAAAATAAGTCTATTGAAATGGATTTTGGTATTTTTATAGTTTAGTTTACCGTGTTTTTTCCTTATATGGGTTTTGGTAATTTTGTTTTCTTGTAAATCAACTTTTTCATGTGGGTATTAGTGACTTTTATAGTTTTGGACATATGGAAAATGTTGGCGAGGTTTCATGTAATTATTGATTTAATATTTGTCTGTTATTTCATTGTATTCTATATACATATATATATATATATATATATTTGTTTGTTCTATTGGTGTAGTTCTATTCATATGTACATGGGATGCACATATGGATAATCATGCACCAAAATAAATGGAATTCTATATAAATGATAACATTAAACCCTATTTTTTTCAAAACACATTTCATAAATCTTCCTTTATCCCTTCCACTACAACTCTCAAAATGGTTATTCTAAAAAAATCCGAGTTCTCAAAATGGTTCCTTTGTTTCTAAGTGACTTTAAATTTGTTTTAAAAATTATTTTTCAAAACATTGGCTCATTCAGTGCCTTGAGATGTAATTGTTAAATAAATGTCATGAAAGGACAATTTTTCATCTTCATTGAATAACTTTCATTTTTTATCTTGGTTTTGGAAATAGTTTTGAGATGAATGGTGTGGAATTATAATTGTAAATTTAAAGGCATGGTCCGTACTTTGTGACATTTTGGAATGTGGTAGTCAAAAATAATATGATTTGTAGTCCTAGTTGGCACGTTGTATCATTTGATGTGTGATGGTAACCCCTATATTAATCCTTTGATGAGATAGACTGTTGATATTTAGTGTCGGGGATTGGTCGAGGCCTTCTGAGTGGAATATGTGAGTTGTGTTAATTCCAAATTAATTATCACCTCCTCATTATCCTTTATAATATTTTAATGGGATTTCAATATGTCATCTAAAGGGTCGAGTGATCGTTACATTGTAGTCACAATTAAATGGATTAGAACCCCCAGGTTAGAGAATATGCTTGGTGGGATTTTCCATTAGTGAAGAAAATTTAGAGTTTCAACGTTCGTTAATGACTATGGAGTTTAACCATACACCGGTAGGTGGGTCTCAATAGATTATATCTCGGGATTTCATCTGGGGATGTTTTGGGAATTCCTATGGTTGCACATTGTAGGTTCTTGCATTATTTTTATCACATTGCGATTATTTCATTAGAAACTATTGTCTGTATCCACTTATGTTATTCCATTATATCATTATAAGAGGGTTTTACTCCAATGTGTATACTCTTATCATCTTTTATTTACCTTCATTATTTATTAATGTGGTGTTTTTAATTGGTTTTTAAATTATGGCTTGAAAAGGAAAAGTGGTTGTGGATTTTATAATATTAAAAACCTATTTCATTAAATATATGTCAAAGTAGTGTTTTTGGAATGTTATGGGAATTTATATTTGTATATTATATGTTTCTTACCTACTAAGATTTTTTATGCTCACGTACTGCTTGTTCAACTCAAAATCTGTAGACCCGAGATGTATTTCAGGTTCAGGTTCTGTTCAATTTTGTCTATAGAGCAATCTAGTTGTTATTGATGGTGGTTAACAAGAGTTCACATGGAGATCATGTTAGTTCTAGTTTGGTCTAAATATTGGTTTTGCTTCAGTTTATTTATTTGGTCCCACTATAGTAATTTTCGGGATAGTTATGTATTTATTTTTGGTCCTTTTATTTATGTTGTGAGATCTATTCTCATTAATTTATATCTAATTATAATGTTATAAATAATTCCCATATGTATTATCTTTGATGCCTGAGACTATCATTCGGTCTAGGAGGATTAAAAATGCCTCTCTGGCCTTATCACTGGTTGGCTTGCTTGATATGGTTAAGGTCGACCCAGGTAGGTTCATGACCAATCCCAATATTCCTAATCCATACTCCATTGTGAAAACTCTGTAAATTAAACAAATTTTTGGAATATTATATCCAATAAAATTTTATGTATAATTATCTAGGAAAAATCCATCCATGTTTCTTTAATACAAGAATCAGCTGAATATTAATAATCCTAACACATCGTTGCAACCCATACTAAGCAATGATAAGCTGAAAAAAATATTTACACAATACCTTGTTGTCACTTATTCTACGGCACATGAATCATTATTTTAAGACATTGAACTACATGGAATAATCCTAACATATACTCTTAAACAGTGGGACTATTACTATGTTACTTTTGATTCATTCCCAAATAGGACACATTGGACATCTCTTTGTTTTTCAATCCAAGTATCCCAATACCACCACCATCACATGTCACCCCAAGAAGTGATATATCCAAATTCTTATCAACTTTATAGAGATCTGCAATTATTCTAGAATTTGCACATGTGACTCTAAACAATGAGTGTTCTACAAATAATAATAAACTAAGATATTTCACTATTTGGTATTAGACTACGAGTGTCCTCTATAGTACATTGAACCATGAGTGTCTTATACTGGGAATTAAACTGTGAGAATCCTCCACATTACATTAAATTGATAGCCTCTATCACTATACATTAATCCCCATGTTTTATTTTTTTTTGATATTAGGTAGTGAGTGTCCTCTATATGAAATCAATCCATTATTATCCTCTATATGATAATAAATCGTCAGTGTTCTCTATAGGTCTATAAATTGTGAGTGTTATCCATGAAACATGACATTCTTTGAATCCTCTATATATTTTAAATTTCAGTAATCCTTAACTGAAATTAAACCAAAATTTTCCCTATTGGATATTAAACTATGATTTTCCTTACTTGACATTAAACAGTTACCACTTACTGTTTTGAGACAAAGATATATCATGTGATTATAATGGGGTGCATTGAGTGATGATCCTTGGATTATTAATGTGAAAACATCATATTATATCATGGTATGAATGGTGGATGATAAAATAGACCTCCTATCAATATTTAATCTAATAACAATCCATTTATCTAATTTTATTATCATAAGATGACTTTATTTATTGACTTGTGTAAGGATGATAAGATAACATAAATATGTCAAGTATATTATACATTCTCACCAAATTTGACTACAAGTCTATCACCCCGTTATAGTAGTGAGTGACATAATTAGACAACATCAGAATATATATGTCACGACCCGTCCTCGGGACCCATGCCGTGACTACCCCAAGCCCGCCTTCCATAGGCCAGGGGCTGGCGACTAGCACCAAGGAGAAAATCCCGGTAAAAGGGAAGGCACTGCCTTTGTAAAGTAAACAAGAACCACTGAGTAAGCAAGCGGAAAAATAAACAATAAGTAAAAACAGAGTACAACTGTAAGTGCGGAAAGTAAAAGGGGCCGGAAATACAAGCCCAACTGTAATTTACAACTCGAAAGGGAAAATAGAAACTGTAAAGTAAAGCCGCTATGTCGAGTTGTCCACTGGAAATCCCACCTGAAGGGTGGGTACAGATAGCTCCACTACTCCTCGGGTCCCGCCGTCCGCTCCGAGTACGTCCTGCCCAGTGGTCCACCTCCAGGTACTGTTCTGCTCTACAAGCCTCAACCACAATCAACGATGTCCGTCGTCTGCAACCAACACAACGTAGTGCGGCCATAGCCCATGCAGGGGTGAGTATAAGCTACTCAGTAGGGACCCCGAGACCCCCGAAGGTCTCCCAAAATTCACAAAGGATAAACCAAAAAGGAACGATACAAACACAAAGTAACAACCGACACTGCTTAGGTATATGCCCATACATTTACCTAAGTCATCATTTCAATACGCTCCAACCTCCGAGCCCAAGTACAACTCAGTCCACACAGGAAAGTATACGTATTCCACACAGGGAAGCAAAACGTAATCCACACAGGATAACACAACATAATCCACACAGGAGGGTAAACAAGATTCAGCTCACAAATGTATACTTCTTCAAAAGACAATAGAGATGATCAGATGTAGCCATTGATTCATCTAAGCCGTCAGACCCACAAAGGATCGGTAGGTACTAACCCCCTGCAATGACCTACACAGGTTCGTTCAGGAAGTTGAATCCAAAGCTATTGGGAAACTCCTTTTCCATCAAGTACAGTGGTTATGCCGCTACAACCAAGTGCTACACCTATCGGGTATTGTGGGCCTGCTGCTACAACCAAGCGCTCCTCTGTCATGGGTCTGCTGCTACAACCAAGCGCTCCCCTGTGCCGCTACAACCAAGCGCACCTCTGTCGTGGGTCTGCCGCTACAACCAAGCGCTCCCCTGTGCCGCTACAACCCAGCACACCTGTGTCGTGGGTCTCCCGCTACAACCATGCCCTCCCCTGTGCCGCTACAACCAAGAGCACCTCTGTCATTGGTCTGCCGCTACAACCAAGCGCTCCCCTGTGCCGCTACAACCAAGCGCACCTCTGTCGTGGGTCTGCAGTGGTCAAGTCTCAACCGGCTCTTGGGTTTTCGTACACACCATGCTCGTTCCGGGAGGGTCCACTGCACGAGCTAAGAGGTCGATGCATCAACTCACATGTAGTCTGGAGTTGATGTATCCCAATATGTACCATAGTGATCACTGCCGAAAACATGGAGGATTCCCGTACCGTTTTCATCATCGTCGCAGTCGAATCCATTGAGGATCTCTGTACAGTCGTTGTCGTAGTCACAGTAGCAGTTGCAGCCAGCACTAGGGTTCCCGCACACAGCAAGCTCGTTCGGGACGGTCCGCTCCATGAGCCGAGAGGCTGATACATCAACAGATGAATTGTCTGAAGTTGATGTATCCAAAAGTTCTGTATCGTCAACAGGAACTCAACGCAACAGACGACGCGTCAATCGGACGCCCGGTCTGAGAGTTATTGGCTTTTTCGTTCCAAGGTCCCGGTTGGTTTTTAAGTCAAAACCATCCTGAACATACTCCACCAGCGTCCAATCCTCAGGCGGAGTATTCCAAATGTTCTGTCTCACTAAGAGGAACTCAACAAAGCTGACATCACATCAATCGGACGTCCGTATCTCAATATATGAACATTTCCGCTCTGAGGGCCCGGTTGGTTTCGTGTACGAACCAACCTGGCCGAACTCAAAGTATTCCGAAACCTTGAGTGCAATATACTGAAACGACCGTCTCGATCCAAGGATCGCATCTCCGCTGACGGCGCATCGTTTGGAGGTACGTAGCCCGAGTTATGGGCATTTGAACTTAGACAGTATGAAAACGGGGGTTTCGGGCCCGGACTGACCCGGCCCGAGACCCCCCGGTTGGCCCGAACCGGGTCGACCCACCACCGGACAGGGTCGGCCCAGCCCGGCCCGGCGACCCGCGCGCTGGCCGGGTGCCCGGTCAAAACGGCTGAGCCGTTTTGGCACCCCCGCACGGGGGGGGGGGGGGGGGGGGGGCGCTGCCCCCTCGGTTCGTTCGAAACCGCGGCCCCTTCATGGGGCCGCTTGCTACTGCCAGCCGGGGGAAATTTAATTCCCCCGGTTCTCCACGTCCGGCCGGCCCGCCATGGCCGGCCGGTTCCTGCACCATGGGACCGGCGACGGCCGGTCCCCCTTCCTGCACCGATGTCGGTGGCCTGATGCCGGCCGCCAGTCACCCTGCTCCGCCGCGGCCCGGAATCGTCCACGACCCTTGTCGTCCGGCGCGGTGCGACGACACCGCGCCCCTCCGCCGCGGCCCCGCTCCGGCCGCGGCACCTTTGTTTTCCTTTGACGCGGCGCGATGGCGTCGCGTTCTTCAATTTCTTTCCACGATGCGGCACGACAGCGCCGCACATTTCTTCCTCATGAAACCGCATGGTGCGACGGCACCACACTTTCTCGTACCAACCACAAGAAACCATCACGAAAAGTAAGGAGTAGGGTCGGCCGTGTTTGTGCGGTACAACCCCCTCACGTTATTCGATAAAATAAAGGTTTTAATACACGATCATCGATAAACTACAATTATGAACGAAAATAAGTAAATAAAATAATCCCCTACCTCGGTTCAGGAACGGTGCTTGTCAACGACCTGCGGAAGAAGAGCGTCGTGGAGGTCGGGCGTCGCGGGGAAAGAACATCAACTTCGCGAAGCGAGGATTCAATGTTCTTTGACGGTGATTTCTTCGCGGAAAACCGTCACGAAAGAGATGACGCAGAAGAAGAACGTCGCGTCGCGGTTACGGCGTCGCGGAAGAAACGTGTTCTTCGGCGGAGAAGTTCTTCATTGAAGAACGGTGTTCTTCTCGTTCTTTGTCGAGGTTGAATAAGAAGAAGAAGAAGAAGATTCATTCCCAACTCTCTCAAGGAGACAAAACTCTAAAAAAAAATAAGACTCTTTCTGATTTTATTACCACAACAACACATTTGAATTTATAGAATTTGAAATTCAATAACCACACACAACTCACCTCATTAAACTCATTACATTTAAGTCATAGGTTATAACATAAGTTAACATAATTAAAGTGGGGTTTGAGGGGGGATTTAGAGGATATGAAGAGGTGGGGTTCGTGTGGGCCCCACCACCCTCATAACTTCCCAAGGGAGGTTGGGTGGTTACCCAACTTCCATCAAGGGCTAACACTTAGAGTAAAATAATAAAAATTGTAGTGTAATTATAAAATAAACTTCCACAATTTTTATTATCAACACTCATGCAAACGCAACTCCAGAATAGGAGTTCCTAAGAAATTACTGGCGTTGCGGTTCCATCGGTGCCCTCAGAATTCGATTCCGGGCACCGGTTCAAAAGTTAGAAAAACTCGCTCGTTCGTTCACTGAACGTACTCAAGCCAAACTTCGGAAAATGATTCCGGGCACACCGGGCCTCAGAATCAGGTTCCATCAGAAACCGCGCTCTTGTAAAATTCTAAATAAAATTAAGAAAAAATTTCCCTTGAATTTTACGGGTCTTTACAATACTCCCACCATAGGGATTTAAGTCCCCGTAAAGCATCAACACAAACTAGAGATACAAAGGCGGTCAAGCTAGGCGGTAATCCACCTCGCCAATCCTGTTGAGGACCTGGAAGGGTCCGATGAAGCATGGAGATACCTTTCCACCTTGGCCAAATCTTCGTAATCCACATCGAGGCGAAACACTCTAGAAGACGTGGTCGCCATCCTCGAACTCTAGTTGCCTCCGCCTCCTGTCAGCGAAAGACTTCTGTCGGCTCTGAGCTGTCTTCATCCGCTCCTGGATGACCTGGACCTTCTCTATTGTGGCCTGGACCACCTCTGGTCCGATAAGAGCAGCTATGATTTCTTCTTTGTCGATAAGAGAAATATGGTCTCATCCTTTGGATGAACCACGTTTTTTGCCTAATACAGTCAATCCTGAAATGGATGATACTAATCCATACCAAGGATGACGTCGTAAGGGCTCGACGCTACTACCAAGTGATCCAACCGTTATTCTCGCCTCCAAGGGTTGAGTCACACTGTCGGCATAAGTGTGTGGTAACTGGGTCTCCTCCAGTAGATGTCTCACAAGTGAGGGTCAATTCAACAGTCAAAACTGGAACCTCATAGTAACAACACAAAAGAGGACAGGAATGAAAACATCACAAAGGTATGCATGTTTTATTATTGCAGCTCATAATACAAAGACGCCACACAATAGCAACAAGGAACTAGAAGTACAAAAGACGTATCCACTGGTTCCGCTCCTGTCCATTTTCTCCTAGAGCTCCACGATCGAAGGCCTCAGCTTCCTGAAGCTAAGCTCTACCATTTCCACCAACTCCCTGTAGTCGGGGCGGACCTCCTGGTGGTGGTGGTGGCAACACCTCGAAGTGTCGCCCACCATCTGCTACTCGGCCAGCTCCTCTGCCTCATCCGCCTGCACCCTGCAGACCACCCTGTTTGAACCTCTACCTCTGCCTGGAGGGTCCTTCGTTCATCTTCAGGTCATCTGTATGGTGGGTCGGACAGTCACGAGCCATGTGACCAATCCCGCCGCAGGAGTAACACTGCCCTCTCATGGAAAGTCGTTGTCCACCCTGAGTGCCTCGCACAAACGATCCAGAGTCATGATGTCGACCACCTGTAGGTCTAGTCCTCTTGGATCCCTACGTCATCTGTCTAATGCCTCCTACAAAAGACTCTGCCGCATGCCGGCAAGTGGTGGGTCCTGCTGCTGGAGACTGCTCAGTAAGGAAACTCACCACTAAGAGGGCTCGCTCCAACACCCCTGTCTGTGTCGGAATGCTGTGGGAAAAAACTGAAGCTCTGATCTCTCGCCTGAGCCCCTGCTCGAAGGTTTGGGCCCTGAATAATGGGTCTCGTACCATGTCCATGGAATAGAATGAGAGATCCGTAAACCTCACCGCGTACTGGGCTACTGTCATGCTGCCCTGCCACAGCTGTAGTAGCTCCTGAATGTGCACCGCACGGAGGGTGGCCAGGACGATCTCTGAGCGGAAGAGGCTCTCGAAGTCCGACCAGAGAAGAGATGCCTCATCGTGCACCTGGAGCATCGAACTCCACCATCGGCCCACTGCTGCCTGCAGTAGGCTCACAGCGAGGATCACCATGAGGTCTGCTGGTGTCCTCACTAGCCTGAAAACTCGAACAACTGCCTCCAGCCAGTCCTCGGCTTCCTAGGGGTCCGTCTCCCCGCGGAACCTGGGCGGTCGCTGGCGCTGGAACTCATGCAGTGCACTAAGGCGACATGCATCGTCAGCGGCTGGGGCTGGAAGCATCGGTGGATCGATGGGTAGAGGTACCACCGGTGCCTCAGTTGTCAAAGAGCCCTGTACCGAGGCCTCGTCGCTCGCTGGGCTGTCGTCACGTACAAGTCTATGAACCCTAGCTGGCTGCCGTCGTGGGGAAATCCTGAAAGGAAACAGGTGCGCCACGGTCAGAACAGTATACCTGGTGAGCTGATACAAAGTAATCACAAAGAAAACTTGAAACACACACACAATCAATGTTTTCGTTCATTAAGTCAGAAATCAGAATTCAGGGTCCTGGTTTACGGATACGTCGGCCGCCGCACCAACACTGGACTCCCTGGACTGATAACCACACAGAATACGCTAAACACTATTGCTTCACATAGAAAAGATCAGAGTTCGCGGTAGAACCGAACTCCTTTGATACTAATTTGTCACGACCCGTCCTCAGGACTCGTGTCGTGACTACCCCAATCCCGACTTCCATAGGCCAGGGGCTGGGGACTAGCACCAATGCGAAAATCCCGGTAAAAGGGAAGGAATTTCCTTCGTAAAGTAAACAAGTACCACAGAGTAAGCAAGTGGAAAAGTAAACACTAAGTAAAAACAGAGTACAACTGTAAGTGCGGAAAGTAAAAAGGGGCCGGGAATACAAGACCAACTGTAAAGTACAACTCGAAAGGGAAAACAAAAACTGTAAAGTAAAGCCGCTACGCCGAGCTGTCCACTGGAAATCCCACCTGAAGGGTGGGTACAGATAGCTCCACTACTCCGCGGGTCCTGCCGTCCACTCCGAGTACGTCCCGCCCAGTGGTCCACCTCCAGGTACCGTTCTGCTCTGCAAGCCTCAACCACGATCAACAATGTCCGTCGTTTGTAACCAACACAACGTAGTGCGGGCATAGCCCGTGCAGGGGTGAGTATAAGCTACTCAGTAGGGACCCCGAGACCCCCGAATGTCTCCCAAAATTCACAAAGGATAAACCACAAAGGAATGATACAAACACGAAGTAACAACCGAAACTTCTTAGGTATATGCGCATACATATACCTAAGTCATCATTTCAATACGCTGCAACCTCCGAGCCCAAGTACAACTCAGTCCACACAGGAAAGTATACGTATTCCACACAGGAAAGCAAAATGTAATCCACACAGGATATCACAACACAATCCAAATAGGAGGGTAAACAAGATTCAGCTCACACAGGTATACTTCTTCAAAAGATGATAGAGATGAGCAGATGTAGCCACTTATTCATCTAAGCTGTCAGACCCACAAAGGATCAGTAGGTACTAACCCCCCACAATGACCTACACAAGTTCGTTCAGGAAGTTGAACCCAAAGCTATTGGGAAAATCGTTTTCCATCAAGTACAGTGGTTTTGCCGCTACAACCAAGCGCTACACCTATCGGGTACTGTGGCCCTGCTGCTACAACCAAGCGGTCCTCTGTCGTGGGTCTACCGCTACAACCAAGCGCTCCCCTGTGCTGCTACAACCATGCACACTTCTGTCGTGGGTCTGCCGCTACAACCAAGCGCTCCCCTGTGCCGCTACAACCAAGCGCACCTCTGTCGTGGTTCTGCCGCTACAACCAAGCGCTCCCCTGTGCCCCTACAACCAAGCGCACCTCTGTCGTGGGTCTGCAGCCGTCAAGTCTCAACCCGCTCTAGGGTTTCCGTACACAGCATGCTCGTTCCGGGAGGGTCCACTCAACGACCTAAGAGGTCGATGCATCAACTGGCATGTAGTCCAGAGTTGATGTATCCCAAGATGTACTGTAGTGATCACTGCCGAAAACACGGAGGATTCCCGTACAGTTTTCATCATCGTCGCAGTCGAATCCACTGAGGATCTCTGTACAGTCGTCGTCGCAGTCACAGTAGCAGTCGCAGCCAGCACTAGGGTTCCCGCACACAGCAAGCTCGTTCGGGAGGGTCCGCTCCACGAGCCGAGAGGCTGATACATCAACTGACGAATAGTCCGATGTTGATGTATCCAAAAGTTCTGTATCGTCAACAGGAACTCAACGCAACAGACGACGCGTCAATCGGACGCCCGGTCTGAGAGTTATTGGCTTTTTCGTTCCAGGGGCCCGGTTTGTTTTTAAGCCAAAACCAACCCGACCGTACTCCACCTGTGTCCAAACCTCGGGCGGAGTATGTCAAAAGATCTGTCTCACTAAGAGGAACTCAACAAAGCTGACGGCACGTCAATCGGATGTCCGTAGCTCAAAATATGAGTGTTTCCGCTCCGAGGGCCCGGTTGGTTTCGTGTACGAACCAACCCGGCCGAACGCAAAGTATTCCGAAACCTTGAGTGCGATATACTGAAACGACCGTCTCGATCCAAGGATCACATCTCCGCTGACGGTGCGTCATTTGGAGGTTCGTAGCCTGAGTTATGGTCATTTGAACTTAAATAGTACGAAAACGGGGGTTTCGGGCCCAGAATGACCCGGCCTGGGACCCCCCGGATGGCCCGAACCGGGTCGACCCGCCCCGAACAGGGTCGTCCCGGCCCGGCACGGCCCGGCCCGGCGGTCCGGCGACTCGCTCGCTGGGCGCGCTGGCCAGTCTGCCAGCCAAAACGGGTGAGCCGTTTTGGCGGCCCGCGCACGGGGGGGGGGGGGGGGGGGGGGGGGGGCTGCCCCCACGGTTCATTCGAAACCGCGGCCCCTACATGCGGCCGCTTTCTACTGCCAGCCGGGGGAAATTTAATTCCCCCGGTTCTCCACGTCCAGCCGGCCCGCCATGGCCGACCGGTTCCTGCACCATGGGACCGGCGACGGACGGTCCCCCTTCCTGCACTAACGTCGGCGGCCCTTGTCGTCTGGCGCGGTGCGACGGCACTGCGCCCCTCCGCCGCGGCCCCGCTCCTACCGTGGCGCCTTCGTTTTCCTTTGACGCAGCTCAACGGTGTCGCGTTCTTGAATTTCTTTCCATGACGCGGCATGACGACGCCGCACATTTCTTCCGCATGAAACCGCGTGGTGTGATGGCAGCACGCTTTCTCGTACCAACCACAAGAAACCATCACGAAAAGTTAGGAGGTGGGTCGACCGTGTTTGTGCGGTCCGACCCCCTCAGGTTATTCGATAACATAAGGGTTTTAATCCACGATCATCGATAAACTAGAATTTTGAACGAAAACAAGTAAATAAAATAATCCCCTACCTCGGTTCAGCAACGATGTTTGTCAACGACCCGCGGAAGACGAGCATCGCGGAGGTCGGGCGTCGCGGGGAAAGAATGTCGACGTCGCGAAGCGAGGATTCGAATTTCTTTGAAGGCGATTTCGTGGCGGAAAACCATCACGGAAGAGACGGTGCGGAAGAAGAAAGCCGCGTCGCGGTTACGGCGTCGTGGAAGAACCAAGTTCTTCGGCGGAGAAGTTCTTCGTTGAAGAACGGTGTTCTTCGTGTTCTTCGTCGAGGTTGAAGAAGATGAAGAAGAAGATGATGATTTCCCAACTCTCTCAAGGAGACAAAACTCTAATAAAAAATAAAATTAGACTCTTTCTTATTTTATTAACACAACAACACAATTGAATTTCAAGAATTTGAAATTCAATAACCACACACAACTCACCTCATTAAACTCATTACATTTAAGTCATAGGTTATAACTTAAGTTAACATATTAAAGTGGGATTTGAGGGGGGTTTTAGAGGATATGAAGAGGTGGGGTTCGTGTGGGCCCCACCACCCTCATAACCTCCCAAGGGAGGTTGGGTGGTTACCCAACTTCCATCAAGGGCTAACACTTAGAGTAAAATAATAAAAATTGTAGTGTAATTATAAAATAAACTTCCACAATTTTTATTATCCACACTCGTGAAAATGAAACTCCGGAACAGGAGTTCCTAAGCAATTATCGGCGTTGTGGTTCCATCGGTGCCCTCGGAATTTGATTCCGGGCACCGGTTCAAAAGTTAGAAAAACCCGCTCGTTCGTTCACTGAACGTACCCGAGCCAAACTTCGGAAAATGATTCCGGGCACACCGGGCCTCGGAATCAGGTGCCATCAGAAACCGCGCTCTTCTAAAATTCTAAAGAAAATTAAGAAAAAGTTTCCCTTGTATTTTACGGGTCTTTACAATATATGGTAATAAAAATCACATTTACCATAACACGTTAAATCTTGGATGGTGTTATGAAATTATATTTAAATCTTTATAGTGAAATATATGCCCCACATTCCTTCAGTTTAATCAAATACTATTCATCATCTACCATATTGTTGAAGGACTCGAACTTTTAGAAAAATATAATTTATGATTAATTTCATGAAAAAACATCATAAATATTAGTAATAGTGGAAATCATCCGAAAAATAACCCAAAACTCAATAATGATTCCCTTCTACTTCAATAGTGAGAGGATGAGTAATGTCAGCTGTGTTGGGGATCACCATAAATTATTATATAATCATGGTTAGGTATAATACTTACAATTGATTTCCAACTATAAGAAATAACTGTATAGGTGAACGAACCACTAAAAACATGAATATGGGTATGAGAAGCAACCATAATGGTAATAAAACTCTGGGGAACAAATATGAGATGAACCCTGCCAACAATAATCAAGAAGATTCTACATCTCCAATGTATTTTATCAACCCTCACTCAGTTTCCCCATTAAATATCTTATATTACCGATTTATTAATATCATATCCCACTAATATGAGAAAATTGGACTCATCACCATAGGGTAAAGAGCCAATGATGGAAATGACTCTATGGTTCCACTCCAAAATCTCCAGCAAACAATATATTATAACGGTCTAAATCACTTTTATAACTACCAATTTCTTTAAAATTATGCCACTATAGTTTTTTTTATTCTATTATACCATATAAAGTGAATTTTGGGGATGTTTAGGTTGATACACATTATTTTCAACCCTAGAGTCTTCAAGAAAGCTTCCCATCAAATAATATCACCATTAACATAGAGATGCTCTATCTATGGCCAAGTATATTTAGATATCTTTCATTTAGGTCAATCTACTATATCATACATGGTGAAAACATTAATGGAATAAAACCATCCCCGCTCTGGGACTTTCTATATTTCTATATCTATATCGGTACTCTACACTACCCTGACTCATGGGTGGAGAAACCCTCTTACTAGATTAGGATCCATAACCCACCTTCCCACCAGGCGCTCTAGGTTAACTCTCATAGCCATAGGCAAAAACTAATATTATTATAGAGGCCCCTCCCATGATGAAGAAATGTACAAACCAAAATATCTTCGTTAGAGTGAATAGTGTACTATCCAAGAAAATAAGTCATCCCCATGACATAAAAGAATATTCCATTGAAATTTATACATGTGATTCAATAATTTTCATGCTCAATATGTTTTTTGGCATATTTCAATATATTGGTAGGTCCCGCCAATGTGATTTCACCCATGCTCATTTAAAACTCCGTTTCCATAGAGACGTTACAAGGGATGTTCCCTCATCCATCATAGAATCCATTGGGGACAGACACTCATTGGTTGAGGAAGACCATTCTTTAGTCTCAAATGGTTAAATTCTCAAACACCCTCTTGAAATACCTATATTTTAAGCATGATTTATCTAATTCGTATAGAATATTGAAGAAATTACCTTTTATTCCATCCAAATTCCACCTATAAATAAAGACACTACAGGTAGGGGTGACACTAGTATATGGTATCATGTTCATTGCTGAGTAGAAACATCAGTATTATCCAAAGGAATGAATTCATAAAAAGAGAAAAATTCACCAATTACACATCACGAACCATCAGTACATGTAGTGTAATAGGATTTCACAACATCCAACAAGTCATGAACTAGGCTGTGAACCCAGTCGTGTAGAGGGCATAGAATGAAGCCAGTACTGTCTTGAATTGACTACACACAATGTGACCCCAATCTGACCCATGAATGGGAAATCCTATTCAGAGATACTTTTGGAAGGCCATTACATGGTGTGAGTCATCGGTACACGACGGGAAATCAGTCAAACCTCATATACCGAGAAGGATATGCATGAGATACACATCATAATCAAAATTCACGAAGAAGTACATGAATCGGAATTACACAATGTGTAATCTGTTAATCATCATGTAATATTTTCCCAATATATATAGTAGCTTGATACTAGTTTTAGACAGATCCCAAAGCATAATTCCTTTGTACATTTGTACCCTTTCGAGTTTACTTTGACATGTTCCCTCTCAAACTCAAATTTCTTCACTATTTAATTATTTTATTTCAATACAAGAGCTGTGGATTATGTTTTCTTCATCACATTCAATTCCCTTTCGCATATCATACCATTTTTCATCACCAAATTCATGTCGAATCCTATTTTATTTTTATTACAGGCAATTATTTCATTAATGTAGAGATTTATATCATTCTAATCCCCATTACATGATCACCCCTATTACGAAACTGAACAATTACATGATTCTTACTTGTTTAATTTCAAATCATCTTATCATGTAAAATGTGGTTTTTATTTGTTGATTTTAATCTCCTCTTACCATGAGTGGATAAAACCACCCAATGATAGGTTTCAAGAATAGAGGAATCTGAATAATTAAATCAATAATTATAAACTCGCTAACCTTGAGGATTATTAATCTGGGTAAGCAATTAATGTCTCTACTACTTGATTAAACATTCTAGATCATAGGATATCTAATCAGAAGAGTCTTTCTTATTAAACTATATTAGGGTATGATCACTAGCCTAAGATATTTTTCACCCTAAGATCCAATCCTAATGAATCTAGGTTATTATTATCTATTATCCAAGAAATAGATACCTCATAGGTAAAACTATATGAATTGACCAATGTTAATAAGCATGTTACAATTGCTTCACAACCTAAAATATAGGATCATACCACGATTATAATTAAGATCACCCTTTTTAGAGATGCCAAAAATTTATCCCAACCACAATATATTTATTTAAGAAACCCTTATAGTTTTAGAAATTCCCATACACAGACAACCTAGAATGGAATCATACAATAAAGGGTCAAAGGACATTGAATTAATAAATGTAGAAAAACACCCCATGGGATTGACCTCAAAATCTCACTATATCATGACCTTGTAGTATGTGATTTTTGGGAAACCTTAAAAATATATTCTGACTGTGAACCTTGATAATTCAATGATGTATAAGGACACATTAAATTTTGGTGTCATTTTCAGGGAATCAACGATCTTCTTAAACACCTCTGGTGAAAGACCTAGGATTACCTTTTACTGAACCCATTTGATTCATCCCTTTTTAATACTCCCTTTCGTCTCTACTTCATGGAACAATGCATGTTCCAAGGTCCTTTGAATCATTCAAAGAGCCATGATAAAAAAGACGATTGAGCCTTTTATCCTGATATGAAAAGATTCATATTTTCATTCTGCCTATCTACAAGAGACGAACAACAAAATCAAGTGGGACCCAACCCGCCAAACCCTCATGGACATCAACAAATTATTCTTAGGGAACACCTGATGCGTCAAGAGAGGAACATTATTTATTATGGGTTTCCATCAATCCATGGTGTCACTCGAAGCATCAGTCATCCCCACATCCAATCCCATACCTTCAAAATCAATCCTAGACTCATTAACATGATATAGAACATGGAGAAATTCAGTGGCCTCCAGAACGTGATCTGCATGAGCACATCTCTAACTTCCTTGAAATCTGTCTTACCATTCACAACTATGGTGTTTGTTCAGATGCAATCAGAATCCTCATCTTCCCATTATCTGTTAGAGACTGATCTTTGGACTGTCTAAAAAATAAAACTCCTTAGTTAATCAGGACATTAGATGATCTAGCTAAGAATTTATGAGATATATACTTTCCACTGATCCGGACATGGAAGCTTCTAAATAACATTCACAACAATTCTCAAACCAATGGAGAATATTCTTGAGAATCATGGAATTGATTCATGTAGTTGATGAGGATGTGTCCACACCGTGGACAAGACATGTGGATTCAGTTACAGGCATTATACCACAGACTCCAGCAAGCCGCATGAACTATTATTGATGCAACTGTTGATGGAGGACTAATGTTAAAAATCATATAATTCATAAGAACTATAAATGATGATGTTTATCACAATGTCAGCCTATGATAAAGTGATCATGGACCACTTTAGAGTGGTATTCATCGAGTGGATGAAAATACTGTATTAGCAGCACATGTCGAAACACCCATAAAGAAGCTGGAATCATTTTAAATGTTGGCATCACAACCCTATCCAACCCCCGTAATGGAGATAAAATCACATTAGACGTATGGTGTACCACATCATTACCAAGATTGAAAAGATGGATTTGAAAAATAATTGGATTTTAATTACATCAATTACAATCAACAAAACACACCTTTTCAACAGAATCAATAATATTACCATTAGAGGCCTGCTTAGTAGAAACCTCAAAACGACCAAGGTTATTTGGAACAATAAGGTTTGTAATATCCATTTTGGAATAAAGGAAATCAATTCTATCAACTTATGAACTATGTTCACATACCTAAATAACAGATGAAATAATAACCCATCATACAAATATCTTAGCAGCAACTCCAACCCACTAAGACAAGATCACATCAATAGAATGCTCCTCCTCAAAGTAACTTAGAAAACCCTATAGCTACATTAATTAAAAATCAAATCACACAATGAAAACTCATGAAATAGAAATGAAAAACCAATGAGATGATTTGTGTAATCTTGAAGTTCAAATGGTAAAATCTCCAAAAAATTATTTGATATGTTACTAGGTACCCTACCTGTTAATAAAGAGATGTGCCCGATAAAGGAATCTAAATTTTTAGTGCCAAGAAGTAGGAATATTTTGGCCTTTCAAAAAACAAGAATAATTGATGAAAATAAATAGAATATCCAAGGGAAAAATATCTAGTATAAGAAGTATCACAAAATAAAAGTGACCAAACTTTTGAACATCCAAAAGAACCAATTTATGTCACCCCACTACCATATAAACCACCAATTCCTTTACAATAAAGATAGTGACATGGTATATAGGGGGTCTAGTACAAAACATTCCTAGAGATTTTCAAGAAACCGCACATTAACATACCATTTGCATTGTTATTTCTCACATTAAAATGTGTGAAAAATTTCTCAAGGTTCTTATATCCAAAAAAAATTCTATAATATATTAGTGTGATACATTAAATGAATTATTCTATGTGGTTATACAGTAGAAAATCCCACAAAAAATGAGAGATCCTGGAATATTTTGATATGGATTTTGGTATTTTTACAGTTTGATGGACGTTTTTTGTACTTTCTTGGGTATTGATAATTTGTTTTTCTAGTCAATTAAGTTTTTTTGATGGTTTTAGTGAATTTTATGGTTTTGGACTTATGTTGAATGGTTGTGCATTATCTTGTAATTATTGATATAGGATATGGGTGTTATTTTATTATTTTTTATATGTTTATAATCATTCAATGTGGAAATATCCATATGTTCGTGGGATGAACAGATGGATAGGAACACTCTAACATAATCATAATTCCATATGAATGTCCACTTTAAAACCTGGTTATTTAAAAAAAAATCTTTCATATTCCATTCACCCTTCAAATCGAATATTATAATTGTTTTTATAAAAACTTCATGTATTATATAAATGGTTCCTTGTTTTTAAAGTGTCTTACTATGTGGTTTCCAAATGATTTTTCCATATTTTGGTCGATTCGGAACCCTAAGATGTAATTTGAAAACTAAATTTCATGAAATGCTCATTTGGAAACATCCAAGAACAAAATTTGTTTTTTTCTAGATGTTATAAATGGTTAATGATGAATGGTATTCACATTAGAATATTTTTATTAATTGAATATGTAAATTATTGGTTGGAAATTTGTGATGTTTAGGAAATTGGTATTAAAAACTCATATGATGTGAAGCCCTAGATAGAACATTGAATGGTTCGATATGGTATAAGAACCCTTATGGTCATCCTCCAATGAGAGGGAATTACATTATTGGGGTCAAGGATTGGGTAAGTCATGCAGAGTGGAATTTGTGAGTTCAATTAATTCCAAGTGTATGATAACCTCCTCATTCACCTTTATATTATTTTCATGGGATTTTTCTATTTCATCATGAAGGCTGAGTAAAAGTTGCTTTCTAGTCCTTATTAGAAAAATTGAAACCCACAAGATAGAGAATAAGTTTGGTGGTCATTCCCATTAGTGAGGCTATATTACATAATCAAGGTTGGTTATTGACTATGGAGTTACACTATACACTGGAAAGTTGTTCCGAGATAAGTACATCTGTGGACTTATTCTAGTGTTTCTTAAGAAATTCCAATGATGAAAAATTTGAAATTTTTTCTTTATTTTTACAACACATTTATTATTTTACTTGATAGTATCATCTATATACTTTTTTATTAATCATTCATATCTTTATTTTTTTGGTTTTTACATGTTATTTATACTTTTCGCGGCTTTTCATTACCTTTGTGCTTTATTAATGTGGTGTTTTCAATTGGTTTTCAAATATGGATTTAAAATTGAAAGGTATTTTTGGATTTTTAAATATTAAAATCATATTTTTTTAAAATTATTTCAAACTACTATTTTTGGATTTTTGGGGGGAATAGAAATGTATGGATTCTGGGGTGATTACCTACTAATTCATCTTTTTCTCACACCCTAAATGTGCCACTCATCATCGGTATACTATAAATTTTTTAAATGTTTATGTTTTTCTAGGATTTCTTACAGATTGGGGTTTTTCTTAAGGAAGGTGGTAGCCATGTGGTCACATGTAGATCTTGTCCGTTCTATTTTGGTGTCAATTTGATATTTTATAGTTTTCATGTTTGGTCCTATTGTAGATATTCTTGGGTCTAATATATACTTCTTTGTGTTCAGTGTATATATGTTATGAAATATATTTTTTTTCAATTATATTTTCTTATATTGGGATAAATCATTCCCATGTGAGTAATGTTTTATTCCCAATGAGATTTTATATCCCAAGAAGATCAGGAACTCTACTTGGGCAACATTATGGACCAACTCAAATGACTATTTTGGAGTATACCTGGGTTGGTTCGTGAAAAAGTAAAATCAAAGCACCCATTTTTTATTTTGGGGCACTATCTTATTTGGGGATAGGAATATTAGGAATTGGGAGGTATGTATATGAAGAGATTCATGAACTCCTTCTTGTCATATGCCTCGAGTTACTAGGGGTAGTTTGGGATTTATGTTTTTTTTACTGGGTTTATATAGGTGGGTTTTTTTGTTTCTGTGGTCTGGTTGATGACAATGGAAGTGAACCAGTGTTAGATAGTGAATTTTTATAGAGTAGAGACCCACGTGAAGCTTAATTTTATGGTTTATGATAATTCTAGTTGTTAGTGATTTCTCAGGGAATGATCTGTTAAACCATGTGGTTGGTTTATGCATGGCTACTAGTTCTTTATTTCTAAATGTTTTTAAGAGATTTATGATTTTGTGTTCTATTAGTTATTTTGGGTTGATTTTAAAAATAAAATTTGGTTTTGGATAATTGTTTTTCAATAGATAAATTATATCAGGACATGTTTCTATTTTAAAATTGGGATTTTTTATTTCAGTGGGATTTGAAAATAATCATCGGAATTTCATAAAAGTGGCTTGAAATGAAATGGTTTTGAAATTATAACAGAAATGGATTTTTATTAAATAGGATATCGATTTTTATTTGTCATTTTTTGTTTATTAGGTAGGTATTTCATTTAGTAATGTCATTGTTTGTTGAATTTTATGATCTGTTTTGATGTTAATCTAGGTTTTTGTCTTTCTTTTGTATATAATATTCCACATAAAAATATCATATGGGTTTCCACCGGGACTCTTCTAGCTTTCTCCCCTTCCTAAACTCCCATTATGGTGGTATAATTGATTTTATCTTATGTTTTTATATTTTTCCTTGGTGACATTGGTTTATTTGTTTTTTTGGGTGTCTTAATAAATTCTAAGGGGTATTCATATATTTGGGAACTCCTAAAAATGTGAAGGTGTGAGTTGTTCTAGGTCTAATTGAGGGTCTGGGATTGGATAAGTGGAAGGTTATTATCCCATACTTATTTCATATTGGGATATACTAGGAAGTGTTTAATAAAAAATTCATCTGATGGATTATACCGGTGGAGGTGAAGGTGATGAAATTTGTAGATATCATGGGAAATAATCAATGTCAATGAATGGTTAATGCCTATGTTAACCATTTTAAAGAGAATATTCATTTTTCTCTAGAGATAACATTAGAGGATTAGTTAAAATCTCATATATTCTCTAGGGTCATTATATAGAGATTAATGATCAAATCCTCTTATATAAAAAGGATTTGTTTGAGAATCTAGTAGATCAGGGGTTCTAGCTAAGCATGTTTTTGGGGTGAAGCCTATGGAAATTAGAAATCTATTTTATCTAGATATAATAAGGGTTTACAATATAATGGAGAGTGTTAACTAAATGAACTCATTCTTAGGGACTCTACTTTAGTATTTCCTACCTTTCATTCTTCAGAGCATTAAATCATGTGCTTCCAAATTTGACTGTTTGGGCATTTGAAGGCATCTTCCCATAATACTTTGATGGCTTGTTGACAGTGTAGTTATTTGGGTTACTTGGAGAAGTTCTGAAATCATCATTCCTATAAGAGAAAAACCTAACCAGAGGATGTTATCTACTAAATTCTAGATAGAACATTCTTCAACATAACAGGGCTCCAGCCATAGGCCTCGAGGTGGAAATTTTCACACAGTCGGTAATTATTGGGTGTGGGAAACCTTATGTCATCTTTTTTACCCTATGTTTGATTGTTGATGGTTTAAGATCTCCTTGTTATTTTTGGTTTTAATTATTATTTTTTTAAAATACTTCTGGTTTTATGGAATTTTTTTTCTTTGTATTCTTAGAATTTCGGTATTGGTGTTTTATGGATGTGAATCACTAAAAGGTTATCCTATTCATGAATTGGTTATGGTATTGGGTTGTGCTCACTTTGGAGATGTTCATGTATTGTAGAAATCATGAATAGTGGTCTGCATTGATGTTTATCATTAGTTCCTTTCATTGGGATCCCTTTTTGATAGAGGTTCTCATATTGGTGATGTTACTCTAGTCAGGTTCGAAATGGTGCTGAGACCCAGAATAAATCTTCTTTTTTGTTTCCCCTTGAGCTGGACAGATGTGAATTTAGTTGAAAGATCACACCTAGGGTCATGGTTTTGGATTTAATTGTTTTTTATGGGTTTATGTATTGATCCATGTTTTTTTCTGGGTTCAAGTCTAGTTCATTTTTTGGCTGGGTGAATTTTTTGGGGCTGATAGTATTTATTGTTAGAAGAATTGTCCCACACTGACCATAGTTTTCTTTAATTATTTTTTTTCATTTAATATGATTATTATTTTTATTTTAGGTTTCATATGAGGTTTATTTTGTTCCTTTTCATGTTTAGTATGAATGTTATGTTTAAAAAGTGTCAAAGAATGAAAATTGTGAAATCTATAGTTTTTACTACATTAGGTTTGATTCATTCAATGATATTTGGGTGGCCTATCATAGTGGTTGGGGTATCATTTGATGATTTTTTTGGAAATTTTTTAGGTCACATGGGATTATCATGGTTTTCAAAAATCATGAAAGGAAAATATTCATCTTTAAAAAGAAAAGTACAGTAGCATTCGTACGATTTGTTTATGGTTTACAAAACCGTGAAATAAAACTATAACACATGTTAAAGCCTAAATAAAATTTGTTTTAAGAAACTAATTTATGTGATTAAACTTCTCATTTGACCCCCTCTCAGTTGGTTCATGATTAAAGGGACCCCCCTCATGCTCCTTCAATTGGGTCACTTGTTGGTGGATTGTTCATCAAATTTTAGGGATTCCTTAGGATTTCCTCAAAAATTCTTTCACATTCCTCTTATTCTATCTCCCCTCATGGATTTATTCTTTCTTCCATATTTTACTCTAACAGTATTGTAAATTTGGGACAATATTTATGGTCAGGTTTGGTTATAATTGTGTATTTTTATTTATGTTGGTTTTTATCCCTCATTCATGTCCCTTTCTGGTGGATTTCATTGATGTCAACAGGGATCCACTGCATGAGTTAGGTGTTTCCATCCATTTAATTTTATGAATAATCCATATTTTTCTTAATCATTAATAATTAAAATATAAATGTCTCAATCATTCTTTTTATGTGTTGGATTTAATTTTTGTGGCATTTCAGGTTGGAAAATTTATTAAATTGGGGTTTCAATGGGTTTTTATAGATACACATTTGTATATGCATTCAAGGTGTTTGATAAAATTAAAATAAGTCTATTGAAATGGATTTTGGTATTTTTATAGTTTAGTTGACCATGTTTTTTCCTTATATGGGTTTTGGTAATTTTGTTTTCTTGTGAATCAACTTTTTCATGTGGGTATTAGTGACTTTTATAGTGTTGGACATATGGAAAACGTTCGCGAGGTTTCATGTAATTATTGATTTAATATTTGTCTGTTATTTCATTGTATTCTATATATATATATATATATTTGTTTGTTCTATTGGTGTGGTTCTATTTATAAGTACATGTAATGCACATATGGATGGGCATGCACCAAAATAAATGGAATTCTATATAAATGATAACATTAAACCCTATTTTTTCAAAACACATTTCATAAATCTTACTTTATCCCATCCACTACAACTCTCAAAATGGTTATTCTAAAAAAATCCAAGTTCTCAAAATGGTTCCTTTATTTCTAAGTGACTTCAAATTTGGTTTAAAAATTATTTTTCAAAACATTGGCTCATTCAGTGCCTTGAGATGTAATTTTTAAATAAATTTCATGAAAGGACCATTTTTCATCTTCATTGAATAACTTACATTTTATATCTTGGTTTTGGAAATAGTTTTGAGATGATGGTGTGGAATTATAATTTTAAATGTAAAGGCATAGTCCGTACTTTGTGACGTTCTGGAATGTGGTAGTCAAAAATAATATGATTTGTAGTCCTAGTTGGCACATTTTATCATTTGATGTGTGATGGTAACCCCTATATTCATCCTTTGATGAGATAGACTTTTAATATTTAGTGTCGGGGATTGGTCGAGGCCTTCTGAGTGGAATATGTGAGTTGTGTTAATTCCAAATTAATTATCACCTCCTCATTATCCTTTATAATATTTTCATGGGATTTCAAGATGTCATCTAAGGGTCGAGTGACTGTTACATTGTAGTCACAATAAAATGGATTAGAACCCCCAGGTTAGAGAATATGCTTGGTGGGATTTTCCATTAGTGAGGATAATTTAGAGTTTCAAGGTTAGTTTATGACTATGGAGTTTAACCATACACCGGTAGGTGGGTCCCAATTGATTATATCTGGGGATTTCATCTGGGGATGTTTTGGGAATTCCCATGATTACACATTGTTGGTTCTTGCATTATATTTATCGCATTGTGATTATTTCATCAGAAAATATTGTCTGTATCCACTTGTGTTAATCCATTATATCATTATATGAGGGTTTTACTCCAATGCGTATACTCTTATCATCTTTTATTTACCTTCATTATTTATTAATGTGGTGTTTTTAATTGGTTTTTAAATTAGGGCTTGAAAAGGAAAAGTGGATGTGGATTTTATAATATTAAAAACCTATTTCATTAAATATATGTCAAAGTAGTGTTTTCGGAATGTTATGGGAATGTATGTGTGTATATTATATGTTTCTTACCTACTAAGATGTTTTATGCTCACACAGTGCTTGTTCAACTCAAAATCGGTTGACCCGAGATGTATTTCAGGTTCAGGTTCTGTTCAATTTTGTCTATAGAGCGATCTAGTTCTTATTGCTGGTGGTTAAGAAGAGTTCACATGGAGATCATGTTAGTTCTAGTTTGGTCTAAATATTGGTTTTTCTCCAGTTTATTTATTTGGTCCCACTATAGTAATTTTCGGGAAAGTTATGTATTTATTTTTGGTCCTTTTATTTATGTTGTGAGCTCTATTCTCATTAATGTATATCTACTTATAATGTTATAAATAATACCCATATGTATTATCTTTGATGCCTGAGACTATCATTCAGTCTAGGAGGATTAAAAATGCCTCTCTGGCCTTATCACTGGTTGGCTTGGTTGATATGGTTAAGGTCGAACCAAGTAGGTTCATGACCAATCCCAATATTCCTAATCCAGACTCCATTGTGAAAAATCTATAAATAAAACAAATTTTTGGAAGATTATATCCAATAAAATTTTATGTATAATTGTCTAGGAAAAATCCATCCCTGTTTCTTTAATACAAGAATCAGCAGAACATTAATAATCCTAACACATCGTTGCAACCCATACTAAGCAATGATAAGCTGAACATAAAATATTTACACAATACCTTGTTGTCACTTATTCTACGACACACGAATCATTATTTTAATACATTGAACTACATGGAATATTCATAACATATACTCTTAAACAGTGGGACTATTAATATGTTACATTTGATTCATTCCCAAATAGGACACATTGGACATCTCATTGTGTTTCAATCCAAGTATTCCAATACCACCACCATCCCATGTCAACCCAAGAGGTGATATATCCAAATTATTATCAACTTTATAGAGATCCGAAATTATTCTAGAATTTCCCCATGTGACTCTAAACAATGAGTATTTTACAAATAATAATAAACTAAGATATTTCACTATTTGGTATTAGACTACGAGTGTCCTCTATAGTACATTAAACCATGAGTGTCTTATACTGGGCATTAAACTGTGAGAATCCTCCACATTACATTAAATTGATATCCTCTATCACTATACATTAAACCCCATGTTTTATTTTTTTTTATAGTAGCTAGTGAGTGTCCTTTATATGAAATCAATCCATTATTATCCTCTATATGATAATAAATCATCAGTGTTCGCTATAGGTCTATAAATTGTGATTGTTATACATGAAACATGACACTCTTTTCATCCTCTATATATTTTAAATTTCAGTAATCCTTAACTGAAATTAAACCAAAATTTTCCCTATTTGATATTAAACTATGATTTTCCTTACTTGACATTAAACAGTTACCACTTAATATTTTGGGACAAAGATATATCATGTGATTATAATGGGGTGCCTTGAGTGATGATCCTTGGATTATTAATGTGAAAACATCATATTATATCATGGTATGAAGGGTGGAAGATAAAATAGACCTCCTATCAAGATTTAATCTAATAACAATCCATTTATCTAATTTTATTATCATAAGATGACTTTATTTATTGACTTGTGTAAGGATGATAAGATAACATAAATATTTCATGTATATTATACATTCTCACCAAATTTGACGACAAGTCTATCACCCTGTTATAGTAGTGAGTGACATAATTAGATAACATGAGAATATATATGGTAATAAAAATCACATTTACCATAACACATTAAATCATGGATGGAGTTATGAAATTATATTTAAATCTTTATAGTGAAATATTTGCCCCACATTCCTTCAGTTTAATCAAAGACTATTCATCATCTACCATATTGTTGAAGGACTTGAACTTTTGGAAAAATATAATTTATGATTAATTTCATGAAAAAACATCATAAATCTTATTAATAGTGGAAATCATCCGAAAAATAACCCAAAAATCAATATTGATTCCATTCTACTACAATAGTGAGAGGATGAGTAATGTCAGCTGTGTTGGGGATCACCATAAATTAGTATATAATCATGGTTAGGTATAATCCTTACAATTGATTTTCAACTATAAGAAATAACTGTATAGGTGAATGAACCACTAAAAACATGAATGTGGGTATGAGAAGCGACCATAATGGTAATAAAACTTTGGGGAACACATATGAGATGAACCCTGCCAACAATAATCAATAAGATTCTACATCTCCAATGTATTTAATCCACTCTCACTCAGTTTCCCCATTAAATATCTTATATTACTGATTTATTAATACCATATCCCACTAATATGAGAAAAATGGACTCATCACCACAAGGTAATGAGCCAATGATGGAAATGACTATATGGTTCCACTCCAACATCTCCAGCAAACGATATATTATAAGGGTCTAAATCACTTTTATAACTACCAATTTCTTTAAAAATATGCCACTGTAGTTTTTTAATTCTATTTTACCCTATAAAGTGAATTTTGGGGATGTTTAGGTTGATACACATTATTTTCAACCCTAGAGTCTTCAAGAAAGCTTCCCATCAACCAATATCACCATTAACATAGAGATGCTCTGTCTATGGCCAAGTATATTTAGATATCTTTCATTTAGGTCAATATACTATAACATACATGGTGAAAACATTAATGGAATAAAACCATCCCTTCTCTAGGACTTTCTATATTTCTATATCTATATCGGTACTCTACACTACCATGACTCATGGGTGGAGAAACCCTCTTACTAGATTGGGATCCATAACCCACCTTCCCACCAGGCGCTCTGGGTTAACTCTCATAGCCATAGGGAAAAACTATTATTATCATAGAGACCCCTCCCATGATGAGGAAATGTACGAACCAAAATCTCTTTGTTAGAGTGAATAGTGTACTATCCAAGAAAATAAGTCATCCCCATGACAAAAAAGCATATTCCATTGAAATTTATACATGTGATTCAATAATTCTCATGCTCAATATGTTTTTAGGCCTATTTCAATATATTGGTAGGTCGCGCCAATGTGATTTCACCCATGCTCATTTAAAACTCCGTTTCCATAGAGAAGTTATAAGGGATGTTCCCTCATCCATCATAGAATCCATTAGGGACAATCACTCATTGGTTGAGGAAGACCATTCTCCAGGCTCAAATGGTTAAATTCTCAAACACCCTCTTGAAATACCTATATTTTAAGCATGAATTATCTAACTCTTATAGAATATCAAAGAAAATACCTTTTATTCCATCCAAATTCCACCTATCAATCAAGACACTAAAGGTAGGGGTGACTCTAGTATATGGTCTCATGTTCATTGCTGAGTAGAAACATCAGTAAGATCCAAAGGAATGTATTCATAAAAAGAGAAAAATTAACCAATTACACATTACGAACCATCAGTACATGTAGTATAATAGGATTTCGCAACATCCAAGAAGTCATGAACTATGCTGTGAACCTTGTCGTGTATAGGGCATAGAATGAAGCCAGTACTGTCTTGAATTGACTACACATAATGTGACCCCAATCAGACCCATGAATGGTAAATCCTATTCAGAGATACTTTTGGAAGGCCAGTACATGGTGTGAGTCATTGTTACACGATGTGAAATCAGTCAAACCTCATATACCGAGAAGGATATGCATGAGATACACATTATAATCAAAATTCATGAAGAATTACACGAATCGGCATTACACAATGTGTAATCCATTACTCATCATGTAATATTTTCCCAATATATATTGTAGCTTGATAGTAGTTTTAGACAGATCCCAAAGCATAATTCCTTTGTACATTTGTACCCTTTCGAGTTTACTTTGACATGTTCCCTCTCAAACTCAAATTTCTTCACTATTTAATTATTTTATTTCAATACAAGAGTTGTGGATTATGTTTTCTTCATCACATTCAATTCCCTTTAGCATATCTTACCATTTTTCATCAACAAATTCATGTCCAATCCAATTTTGTTTTTATTACAGGCAATTATTTCATTAATGTAGAGATTTATATCATTCTAATCCCCATTACATGATCACCCCTATTGCGAAAATGAACAATTACATGATTCTTACATGTTTAATTTCAAATCATCTTATCATGTAAAATGTGTTTTTTATTTGTTGATTTTAATCTCCTCTTACCATGAGTGGATAAAACCACCCAATGTTAGGTTTCAAGAGTAGAGGAATCTGAATAATTAAATCAATAATTATAAACTCGCAAACCTTGATGATTGTTAATATGGGTAAGCAATTAATTTCTATCCTACTTGATTAAACATTCTAGATCATAGGATATCTAATCAGAAGAGTCTATCCTATTAAACTAGATTAGGGTATGATCACTAGCCTAAGATATTTTTTACCCTAAGATCCAATCCTAATGAATCTAGGTTATTATTATCTCCCAACCAAGAAATAGATACCTCATAGGTAAAACTATATGAATTAACCATTGTTAATAAGCATGTTATGATTGCTTCACAACCTAAAACATAGGATCGTACCACAATTATAATTAAGATCACCTTTTTTAGAGATGCCAAAAATTGATCCAAACCACAATATATTTATTGAAGAAACCCTCGTAGTTATAGAAATTCCCAAACTCAAACAACCTAGAAAGGAATCCTACCATAAAGGGTCTTAGGACATTGAATTAATAAATGTAGAAATACTCCCCATGGGATTGACCTCAAACTCTCACTATATCATGACCTTGTAGTATGTGATGTTTGGGAAACCTTAAAAATATATTCTGACTGTGAACCATGATAATTCAATGATGTATGAGGACACATCAAATTTTGGTGTCATTTTCGGGGAATCAACGATCTTCTTAAACACCGCTGGTGAAAGACCTAGGATTACCTTTTACTGAACCCATTTCATTCATCCCTTTTTAATACTCCCTTTCGTCTCTACTTCATGGAACAATGCATGTTCCAAGGTCCTATGAATCATTCAAAGAGCCATGATAAAAAACACAACCAATCCTTTTATCCTGATATGAAAAGATTCATATTTTCATTCTACGGGTCTACAATAGATGAAAAACAAAATAAAGTGGGACCCAACCCGCCAAACCCTCATAGACATCAACAAATTATTCTTGGGGAACACCTGATGCGTCAAGAGAGGAACATTATGTATTACGGGTTTCCATCAATCCATGGTGTTACTCGAAGCATCATTCATCCCCACATCCAATCTCATACCTTCAAAATGAAACCTAGACTCATTAACATGATATAGAACATGGAGCAATTTAGTGGCCTCCATAACATGATCTGCATGAGCACATCTCTAACTTCCATGAAATCTGTCTTACCTTTCACAACTATGGTGTTTGTTCAGATGCAATCAGAATCTGCATCTTCCCATTATCTGTTAGAGACTGATCTTTGGACTGCCTAAAAAATAAAACTCCTTAGTTAATCAGGACTTTAGATGATATGGCTAAGAATTTATGAGATAGATACTTTCCACTGATCCGGACTTGGAAGCTTCGAAATAACATTCACAACAATTCTAAAACCAATGGAGAATATTCTTGAGAATCATGGAATTGATTCATGTATTAGATGAGGAAGTGTCCACACCGTGGACAAGACATGTGGATTCAGTTACAGGCATTCTACCAAGGACTCCAGAAAGCCGCATGAACTATTATTGATGAAACTATTGATGAAGGACTGATGATAAAAATCATAGAATTCAGAAGAACTATACATGATGATGTTTATCACAATGTCAGCCTATGATAAAGTGATCACGGACCACCTTAGAGTGGTATTCATCGAGTGAATCAAAATACTGTATTAGAACCACATGTCAAAGCACTCATAAAGAAGCTGGAATCATTTTAAATGTTGGCAGCACAACACTATCCATCCCCCGTAATGGAGATAAAATCACGTTAGATGTAAGTTGTACCACGTCATTACCAAGATTGAAAAGATGGATTTGAAAACTAATTGGATTTTAATTACATCAATTACAATCAACAAATCACACCATTTCAACAGAATCAATAATATTGTCATTAGAGGCCTGCTTAGTAGAAACCTCAAAACGACCACGGTTATTTGGAACAGTAATGTTTTTAATATCCATTTTGGAATAATGGAAATCAATTCTATCATCTTATGAACTATGTTCATATACCTAAATAATAGATGAAATAATAACCCATCATACAAATATCTTAGCAGCAACTCCAACCCACTAAGACCAGATCACATCAATAGAATTCTCCTCCTCAAAGTAACTTAGAAATCCTCATAGCTACATTAATTAAAAATCAAATCGGACAACGAAAACTCATGAAATAGAAATGAAAAACCAATGAGATGATTTGTGTAACCTTGAAGTTCAAATGGTAAAATGTCAAAAAAAAAATTATTTGATATGTTACTAGGTACCCTACATGGTAATAAAGATATGTACCCGATAAAGGAATCTAAATTTTTAGTGCCAAGAAGTAGGAATATTTTGGCCTTTCAAAAAATAAGAATAAGTGATGAAAAGAAAACAGAAGATCTAAGGGAAAAATATCTAGTATAAGAATTATCACCATATAAAAGTGACCAAACTTTTGAACAACCAAAAGAACCAATTTATGTCACCACAATACCATACAAACCACAAATTCTTTTATAATGCAGATAGTGACATGGTAGATAGGAGGTATAGTACAAAACATTCCTAGAGATGTGCAAGAAACAGAACATTAACAAACCATTTGCATTGTTATTTCTCACATTAAAATGTCCGAAAAATTTCTCAAGGTTCTTATATCCAAAAAAATTTCTATAATATTTTAGTGTGATACATTAAAAGAATTATTCTACATGGATATATAGTAGAAAATCCCACATAAAATGAGGGATCCTGGAATATTTTCAATTTATTTTTCTATTGGAGTATTCTTGTTTAGAATAGATCTGTGTGATCTAGATCCAGCATTAACATAATTTCCAAGATTATTTTCCAAAATCTAAGACTCAAAAAACACAATATAACATGAGTATAACTTCAAATCACTAATTGATCACTAAAGTACCCACGAGTAATTCTTGAAGATATGTTAGTTAAATTGGGAATGTTCCCCTTTCCAGTGTACTTCATATTCATGGACATGGAAGAAGAAGGATACATACCCATTATACATGGAAGACCATTCCAACAAAAAAGGAATGAATTTATAGATGCAAATAAAGGAAGTATTTTCTTCTATGTTGATGATGAACAGGTAGGGTTTATCCTAGTAAAAAATTCCCAAAAATTAGAAAATTATATTGAAAATGATGCCATATCTCTTAACCAAAAATGAAATGAGTACGAGGACGATGAATAATAATGTGAAGATACACTCTCAAATAAGAAAGAAGAGTGTGATTTTGAGTATCTAGGCTTCATTAAACCTCTCATGATGGACACCTTGCCACAATTTATTCCATCTATCATTCAACCACAAACAATGGATCTAGAACATGTACCCAATACTCTTAGGTAATCATACATATGATTTTATTCCTCTTTACTTGTAATTATAAACTATAAAAAATCTCCAATAGAAGAAGAAAAATTAGTTGATGTTTTTAAGAAAGAGATGAAGTCAATTACATGGGGAGTGGAAGACATCAACGTAATCAATCATACTGAATGCACTCACACATATCTACATGAAGAATATAAAAATCAAAAATTTCAACCACCAAGGTGGATAACATAATTGGTGAAGGATTTCATTTAAAATGCAGTGTTGAAGATTTTGGATGAAGCAATAATATTTTCCATATAAAATTGTTAATGGGTAAGCCCTCTAACAACCATACTTTAAGAGGATTTTTTATATAGGTTGTACATGTTTATCCAGTTTATCGATTGAGATAATGGGAATTCCCTTTACAATTATTTCCTATGAAAGGATGTCTCACAATAGAGAGAACTGATGATAATGAATTAATCTTAACACACACCATTGATAGATGGAGAGTCTGCATCAATTATATATGTCATAATTCAGTAGCAAGTAAAGATCATTTTTCTTTTACCCTTCATGGATCAAATGATGGGAATACTTGTGGGAAAATAAAACTATTGTTTCTTGGAAGGATATTTAGTATACAACCAAATAGCTGATGAACACGCTGATTATCCAAATACCACATTTAGATTCCCATCTAGTTTTTTTCTTATAAGAGGATTTAATTTGGAATGTGCAATTCTCCAGAAACATTTCAAAGATGCATGATACATATTTTCCATGACATGGATGATGAATTCCCTGAAATATTCACAGATTACTCCTCTATCTATGGAAGATAATTTGATGTTTTATTGAGAAATCAGGATTTAATCATCTAACTCTGTGAATAAACATTCTTAGTGCAAAATTGGGGCAAATTTAATTTTATTTTTATAGTATGAATAGTACTTGGACATAAAATTTCTATATATGGAATATAATTTTATCCAACCAAAATAAAATCCATCAAGTAATTGACCAAACCATCAGCAGTGATGGGAATAAGAGTCTTTCCGAGCTATTCTAGATTTTATAGATGATTCATAACAGACATTGCAAAGGTTTCTCGACCATTGATACACTTTTTGTCACAGTATGTTTATTTTTAATTCACCGAGGAATGTCGATAAGAATTTAATACCTTTATGAATATTATAAAAACATCCATATTCATTATTTCACCTGACTAGGATAAATAAAATGAGTTAATGTGTGATTCTATTGACCTCACTATTGGTGTGGGGTTAGGGTAGATAATTGGCCATATCTTTTTTCCAATCTATTATGTATTCCATACAATAAGTGATTCTCATGTAAATTTCATGAATACATAGAAATAACTATTAGCTGTTGTATATGAATTTCATAAATTTCATTCCAATCTTGTATCGTCCAAAGTGACTATAAATACCAATCATGGTTCCCTAAGATAATTTATGAACAAGAAGGATTCCAAACCAAGGATGATATGGTGTATCCTCCTTATCCAGGAGTTTGAGATTTTAATCAAGGAAAAATAGACACAAAAGATTTTTTTGCTGAATATCTATCATGAATTCCCCTTCCATTCATCAAGGAACCCAAGGAGGATGACATTAAAGTATATTTTCCAGATTAAAACCATTTTAGAATCAAGGTTTATCCATGGTTCAATGATAAATCCAATTATATAACCACATTATTTTTAAATCAATAACTTTCATAAAAATAGAGGAAACTATTTCTAGATGATGTCGAGCATTACTACTTTGATGAACCACATTTGTTCAAGCATTGTGATGATGTATTATTAAGAGGATTCATTCCTAAAGATGAAATCCCGAATGTAATTGAGTTGTGTCACATGTTAGCAGTGAGAATACATCATGGACCTGAGCATATAGTATCCTAAATTCTATAATGTGGATTTTTATGGCCCATAATACACCATGACTCAATGGAGTTCTTAAAAAGATGCAATTGATTCTAGTAGACTCGAATCATTAGAAAAAGTAATGAGATTCCACATAACACCATCATGGAAGTAGAAATATTCAATGTTTGGGGAATTGACTTCATGGGGCCATTTGCAACTTCATATATAAAATCCTACAATCTATTTGGCATTAAATATATCTCAAAATGGGTTGAAGCTGAAGCAACATTACACGACATAATAAAAATGGTCAGAAACGTTCTAAAAAACATTTGTTTATGAGATTTATATTTCCAAGATTAATAATTATGAAAAAAGGAACTAATTTCAAAAAATAAGTTGTGAAGTGATTTCTAGAGAAATATGGTAACAGATATAACACATGAATTCCCTACCACTAACAAATAAGTGCACAAGTTGAACTGTCAAAAAGGAAGATTAATAAAATTTTGAAAAAGACTATAAATACAAGCTGAGTTACTCGAGTCTTAAACCAAATGATGAAATATGGGCATAACACATTATATCTAATACATCCATAGGAACAAAACCATTCATAATGGTTTATAGTAAACCATATCACATTCCATTGGAACTGGAACATCGTTCATTTTGGCGATTAAGAAATTGGATATAGATTCTAAGAAGGCTATAGAAGCTAAGATACTATATTTAACCGAATTAAAGGAAAACATAATGGGTGACTATAAAAATTCCAATATATATAAGGAAAAAAATTATTTTTAATTATTAATTCTTTTTTAGGAATATCTTTCTACAAGCGAATAAGTTCCTTTTATTAAACTCACAATTAAAACTATTCCATGGTATGCTAAACACTCAGTGGTCCAACACGTGTGATGTTTTTCTTGTCTTTCCTTATGGAACCATCTATGTTCATAGAGAGGGTGGACATCCTTTTCATGTGAATGGTCAAATACATAAAATCTTCCATGAAACATTCTTTGAGAACTCTATCATCTACATGAATTTCAATTGAGCCCAAACTTTATCACGATCTCAACATAAAAGGAAGCACTGACTGGGAGGAAACCCAGGAAAGATCATCTTAGCCTATCATAGAGTAATATAGCCTGAAAAACGTTTTGGGTTTGCTAATGGATTGATGATATGCTTATTCAAGACTGAGCTAAACATTCCTATTACATGTTATGTAACAAAATTACAATATTTGAAAATTTGTACAGAAAATCTCTTTTCGTTGATCATTACACAACATGAACATTGGTTACACATTGTGTATCTGCTCGGAAATATTTTAAAAAAACACAGATCCTAAAACCCTAGTTTCATGACATGAAACCTAGACCCTTCCCCCCCCCCACACCCCCACTAACCGACCATCCACCTCCCCTCACTACTCTCTTTCCTTCTCTCTCACTCGCCCTCTCATTTCACTTTATCCTCCTCTCCCTCTCCCTCCCCTTATCCAGAAGAGTACACCCAATCCCCCCTCCCTCCCTAAAAACCCCAACCTAACCCTCCCTTTCCCTTCGCCCCCTCTCCCTCTATCAACATAAAACCATACCTGCACCCACCACTTTCCTTCCCTCCCTTACCCACACCCCACCAGCCTATTCCTCGATGGAATGAACCAAGAGGATGAAAAATTCTTCCTTATCATCCTCAGCCTTTAATTAGTAGCCTCGAACCAACCACCAACATTCTACCACTTCTGCAACACATGGCACAGATTCTACATCACCTACCACACCTTCTGCACTGCCTATAGTAGTCTGTGATGCATTACCTTCCTAGGATGAGTCCACATCCACCTCCAAGGATGATGAAAATACAACATTACCATATCCCCTTCTTCATCAACCCAAAGAATTGGTTAAATCTCAATAGGTTGTAGGCTCAGCTGATGTAGATGAATATGACCCTAGACCAACCTATCAAGGTCAGGCTGAATATTAAAGAAGCTGTCCTTGACCGTTTGGAGACACTCCATATCAACATCATTATCGAGATTTGTGAGTATTATTTTACAGAGTTATTTATAGAGTTCATGTCCACTTTGGAGATGGACATTGATAGCCTCATATTCTGCTTGGGTGATTAGATAGAATATCTTTCTTTTTCTGAGTTCAACATCGGCCCTATGATTTATACCGTTGAGTTTTTAATTTCAAAGGTATATCAAAATACAAATCTAGAGCCACCCTAATCTGAATCTCACCATATATGGGAGCTGATGGAATAAGATCTGTAGTTAACCCATGACCCTCATATCACACTGTCTACCAAGCTAGGATGTCTAGCCATATAGATTTTTTATCGATTTATGAATCATGGATGGTTTTCTGGGGTTGAGTCTCATTTTAGTGGAAAAGTGATTTATTTTATTATTCTCAAAGTAGCCATGGGTGGCCCAACTATGAAAAATGCTGCCCAACTTTCCCACTATTACAAAGCCACGCCCGGTGTAATCCCAGTACATTGATGGTAGGACCCTTTATTAGTCATCTAGAAAGGTACCTCATAGTGTTCAAACCACCACTTACACTCAACTCACTAAGACCTATTGAGATCAATGGTTTCTTGATGACTCATAATATGCAGCTACTAGAATTGAAGGGGGATGTTTACCATATAGCACCAGGCGTGCAGGAGGTAGAACCACATGCTGAGCCACAAACTACCTACCCACCTGCACAAAACCCTCATACTCTAACCTACCCCACCTCTTCATCCATACCAACACCCACTCATCCAACCCTAATATAGATTTGGACTGCAGAGCAGTGCATCCAATAGAACATGTGCTTGATTTTTACTCATCTTTATCACTCTTTCACCAAAACCTTGGATTTTACCACACCACCACCATCCAGCGCTGATGGCCCCTAAACATCTACCATTACCACACCACCTACTTCCTATTCGGACTTTCTAGCCAATATTACTAACCCTACAACTGAGTAGGAGTTTTTAGCAGAGTAGGCTATGTGGGGTTAGGGGAGGGCCGCAGATAAATCCACAGAAGTCCCTAGCTTTTATCCCACTATTCAGACCATGGACTCTTTACGAATCCGGACCTATCCACCACCAACTACAACCCCTTTATCCAAAACTGATACTCCACCATTTGTCCCTAATCCACCCTCTCCCATTACAATGATGGACCCTAATCCAGACTTACAGTGTTCAACACCACCAGAGGGTGGGCTGACAATGGAGGAGATTTTTGGTCCTGGGGACAGCTCTTAGTCCTCCATTATTTCATTTGATGGTTTTAGATTTTTTTTGATATAGGAATGGTTTTGTTTTATTTTTTAAACTTTATATTACATCATTTTTTTATTGATCAATTTTATATATGGAACTTATTTTTTACATCACTATTACTTTTTGTACTTTTCATTTCATTCATATTTTAAATAGGGAGGTATAGCTCTTAGGTATCTTCAATAGTTTTTGATAGACCCATCCCATTATCCATTCTAGGCCAAAGTGTGACCCATCACATAAAAAAAATCGAACGATAGCTTCAGAACCATTCCTTTGAAATTAATTCATAGTAACAGCCTCCACAAGCCACAATACCATTCCTTGCACACTAATTCATGCTCAAACTACATCCCCTAAAGTCAATAACCTGGTAAAGAGACCTCACTATCTGGTCGACACTTCCACTAGTATTTTAAAGAGTAACAGGATAAACTATGTTAATGGACCCCAAAATAAGATTTTGGTCCTTCTTCCAAGATGAAGACATAATGTTATCGCTTTATGGGAAGCAACCCATATTTGAACAAATGTATAGATTTAGTTTTTATACTTAAGTATTCTTTATTTTCATTTTGAGTCCCTTCTTGAACATAATTGTAATAATTTGACACTTTTGAATAATAAAATTTTACCATTGATCGTTATACTATGCACCTACCTGTTATTCTTATTGTCAATATTTTAGACATGAACACGAATATTTTTATCTAGTCCATCAAATGTTTGGTTTCCGATTTTCTAGGACCACCAAATTTTTCAAATGGACATCATGTGTTCCCTTATGGCATACAACTATTTACAAGGATCTCTAAATTACAACAATTTAAAAAAATTCACTGGCCAATTAATTTTCCTATGCATTCATTTCTATAAAACTCTCTAAATAATTTCACAGACAATGAAAACATAGTCACCTTCTGTGTGTGGGGGAGTTTCTCCTGATTTCTACTTAGATACACCTAGATTGTTCATTATTATCACTTTCTTCAAAGGATTTTTTTAAATTAAAATCATTTTTTAAACATGACATACATTATTCTCATTTTAATAAATGAAAATTTTGAGTTATAATTTATAGAATCTATTAATTTACTCTATATAAAACATTAAAACGATTTCTGAGCTATAAACATTTATTGAAATAAAAAATACATAAAATTATGGTTAATTTACTTAGTAATTACTTTTATACCTTTTTTTATTTATAGTTTCTGTTTTTATTCTACCTAATTGAGAGGAATCTAAGACTAAAAATTGCACAATATATTCTAAGAATATTTCTTGAGTGATACCTGGGACCTGTAAACCTATCAAAACATGCATTGAAAACTTATTGAGGCTATAAATGAACATGTATAGTTTAAAAATGAATGAGGAAAAAAAATTGAGCCACTATTTCATGAGAACCACATGACATATTTCCTTTGTTATCCATTAGTTTCCATGTAAGACCATATAGGATGAAGATATTCTACGCTGATTTTTCCATTCCTACCATGCTCCATGTGTAATACATGATTTTAATATTGAAAATGTGTGGGGAGGAATTTAGATATCTTGGATGATTTTATTTCATAGATGTACTATGTTTATCATCATAATATATCGTTGTGCTCCATATATACCTTGCCTCCTTTCACTGTTATACTCTTCCTATGAAAAAAAACAAAACAAAAATCGACATGAGTTGTGTTTTAGGAGAGTTAAAATCACCATTTCCAAACTGATGAACCCCCTAAAGGATCATATTTGGTTTGGGGATGGATGTGAGATATGGTCCAGGAATGACTTTTGAAAAATATAAATAGAAAAGGAAAAGGAAAGAAATAAGATAACCATTTGGAAAATACTTGATATATACAAGGACCCAACCTGGAATACAATGAGAGTGGACATGATTTGTTGGAGGATTCATTTTTTACACATGTCTTGATGTTCATGCATCATACTTCAGATATTACTGTCCTTTGGATGTTGATTTCCATATTTCCCACCTACCCATAGCCTCAATGTCTTTAGAACCTAATTGTTGAATCCATCATGATTAATTTTTTACTTGTCTTTACTATGTAGAGATTATAAAATTAATTAAATCCTTTGGTTAGGAGCATGTACTCATGGTATAATAATAACTCCAATTTCATTTGACCCTGAGTGATCAGAGAAAATTCATAAGGAAGTAAATTACAAATGGGTATAAAATTCAATGGAATAGTTAAAGGATTATAATTAAAATATTATAATTTTTTTATTGAACTAATCTAGGAGGCATAAATTATTTTCTATGCAAGGATGATTCTGGGAACCAAAAACTTCTACTTATACATAGTATTATTATTATGGACATAAGGAATGTTCCCAACATTAAAAATTTCTTATCTTTTTTATATCAATTTTTAGAGCATTTTTCTTTAGGAAAAACTATTTTCCACATTTTGGGGAATTTGATAAGAAAAATTCACATATACATTTTTCTTCCAATTACATAAGGATTTAAATTTCTTTATTAAACAATGTTCTCGGTATGTGGTAACTTTTTCAAGAAGGTGGCTTCCAAGTATTCAATGGATAAAGTGATGAAAATGTGTAACATTAACTTCTTACACATCGTGAACCGTCAGTAAATATCGTGTAACAAGATTTCACAAATTCTACTAATTCATGAATAGGGTTGTGAATCATGTTTTTAAGAGTGAAGAGAATGAAGTCAAGGCATTTTGTGGATTGAAAAAACATGACATGACCACATTCAAACCTGTCAATGAGAAATCCACTATAAAGATACAGTTGAGAGGCCCATAAACATCATGAATCATTGATACACGATGTGAAATCGGTCAAACCTCATATCTCGAGAGGGATACATGTGAGATACATTTCATAATTAAAATATAGAAATAATTACATGGATCGGAGTTACATTATGTATAATCCATTAAACATCATGTAATTTTTACCGATATATACAGCAGCCGGGCAGTGCTTTTGGCCAGATCCCAAAATATAATTCCTTTGTAATATTGATCCATTTTTATTTTCCTTCTACCTATTTACTCTTGAACAGAAATTTAATCATTGTTTCATTATTATATTTCAATACAAGAGTCATGGATTTCATTTTCATCATCACCATTATTTCCATTTCACAACTCTTTCCATCTTTCATCACCAAATTCGTATTGAATGCGATTTCGTTTATATTGTAAGTAAATATTTCATTAATGTTTTGATTTATATCATTTTTATAACCATTTAATTTTCAACCACTTCAGTGAATCTAAGCCATTTCATGATTGTGAATTTTTTAATTTGAAATCATCTTAGCATGCCAAAACTGGGTTTTCTTATTTTCATCTCCTCCTACCATAAGTGGATAAAACTACCAAATGTGGGGATTAAGAGTAGAAGAATTAAAATAATTAAATATATAATTCTAAACAGATTAAACATAAATAATAGTAATCGGTGTAAATAATTAATGTTTATGAAATTTTATTAAACATCCCTAACCATGGGATATTTAAGTGTAATACTCTATCTTGATTGGAGTAGATTAGGCCAAAATCACTAACCGAAGATAAATTATGCCATAAGAGCTATGATTAATGCCTATAGGTTGTCAATATTTCCCAACCATGGATTATCTACCTCCTATGTAGAACAACGTGACTTGTCCAATAATAACTAGCAACTTATGCTTACTTCATAACCCAAACCTTTGGATCCTATCAAGATTATAATTAATATCATTATTTTTACTTATTCTAAAATTGATCTTAAACCCTTTATTTTTATTCAATCAAACATTATAGATCTAGAAATTCCAAAACTAAAAAAAACTAGAATGGTATCTTACCCCACTGGGTCTTAAGATATTGACTTTTAGAATCCAACAAAACTCTCGGTGGGATCATCCTCAGACTCTCACTATATTACGCCATAGTAGTAACTGAATTTTGGGATACCTTACAATTATAATATGACCACAGAACAGAAAAATTCCCTTGTTGTGTGTTGGTTATTCATGTCCCCTCATGAAGAATATTTAATATCCCCATAATATATATATAAATTTTACTGATGTTTTATCCTGCTAGACCTGACCTCTTCCCAGCCCAAGGATGGATTTATTGAGAATTGAAAAATCTGTATGATTACTTTTAGAAAAATATATCATCATCCCTCCCATTAACTGATTGGCTTTAAATTTTTATAGAAGTGTATATTTATTGAGAGTAAGTCCAAAACTTCTAAAAAATATAAACAATATGGTCAGAGTTTTTGGTAAACTCATTTCATTCACTAACTTTTAATCATGTTTTAAAATAATGAGGCCATAAATATCATTTCTGTGGACTATATTTAAAAAAAATGTAGAATTTAACAAGGGAAACATTTAATTGATGCTTAATCATCATCAAAATTTACATCTAAATGATAGTTGGTTTACCCCTGAAGATCTAATTCCCTTCAGGCCCATGAAAAATTGTTATATTACTGGAGAGAAATCATAATCCAAGAAGATATAATTTGAACCTCCAGAATGTTTTTAATGAATTTATTATAATTATATGCTAAAGTATTGAACTAAAATCTCCCCGTATTAATATCATTGGCTTGGGTTATATGCTTCCCTATAGTCACTCCTATCTAGTGATTAAAAAAAGTCCAAGAATGATCCCTCCTACCGATGTAAGGGATTCATCACTACCAACCATTTTGGTAGTGAATTTTATCACATCTCTTTTAACATGATACTCAAAGGAATGATAAAAATGATTATGATGGTGGGGAATATGTATTACTGAAATTATAATTTTCGATATATGAAACCTCAATAATGTGTCTACACCCCTTAACATATTCAAGAAATTGGTCTTGGGATCCCACAAGATATATTTTCCCCAAAAACATATTAAAACCTAGAAAAAGGAAAGGGTCTGGTGTGATCCTTTAAAATACATAAAGGCACTTAATGTATCTATTATATTTCATTGTCACCAATATATGTTGTGATTTATTTTTCGGTTAACATCTCAATGTCAATATCCTTAATGTATACCTTCCTAATTAGGGTTATGATCAAAACAATCATGGTGTGCTTCCCATGGATCCCTGATAACTCAAAGTCTTCTATATTCCAGCAAGACTATGTTAGGGATTTTACATCCCAATATATAGACCTATACTCACCATGGATAGATTTATATTCAATTAGTGTGACTTTTCACCATTGGACCATGGGAACATTATTTCACATGTGAACTTACCATCACTAGATCAAATGCAAGATGAATCTTCCAAAGATGAGATGATTAGATACATTCCTTATCAGATAGAATCCAAGGATACTCAAAGAGATTTGGTAAATAATTGTATTATTTTTTACCTATAATGGGTGTACCATATACTCTAGCCACCAAATTTACACAATACAGTATTTTACTTAGTTCATGGAATAGTGAACCAGAGAAGTACCTTGCGCAGTTTACCTCTTAGTGTGACCTGATGTTGGGTACCCTAAATAAGGTGGTCTCTAGAATCAATAAATTCATTTATAAAAGGGATAAACTATCAATTTTCCAATATAAAAATATAATACTAGATTCAATTTCCATGTTAAATGATCTTCATTAGTAGATCCACTACTAGGTTAGCTTCACATCATAAAGAATTAGATTTTTTGAACTCTCCATGTGAAAATAATTTGACATCATGTGTGTCTTAGAATTTATCACCTATTAGAAAGCACTAAAATGATCCCTCTAAATTTGACTAATATAGGAGAATCTATTATGGATGTGTGTTGATAATGTTTTGGAAGAGCTCATCACGACTCTCATCATTAAGAATTTCGAATCCTATAATTTCTTATATAAATTAACTATGAATTTATAATATTTATATTTTGTTTAATGTTACATCAAATTCCATGACCTTCTACATTAATTGTTTTAGGTAATTATTATGTATTATAAATAATAAATCCAACAGTTTTCTAATATATGGGAATTTTTTCAATAAAAAATATATTTAAATGACACAAATTCTTCGTTTATGACAACATCTCAGATTATGAGAAATAATACTTAATTTTTACTAAATATCTTTAAGTAATCTAAAAATTATTCTGAAAATATGGTAATATCATAAAGATCAACAATGTGTATAAAATAAAGGGAAAACTCTTTAGTCCTTCAATGTAAAAAATATCTCATTAGAAATAAATACTTTAAATTTGATTTTGAGCTTGTTAAATAAATGAAACATAAATTAACAATTTAAATAATGTTCATTTGTTTTAAAATTACATAATAAAATATCATAAGAATGTATAAAATTATATAATTATCATAATGGTTACATGTAAAATTGTATTCATATAACCATTTCAATGGAAGAAATTACTCTGTTAATTGCATCAACCTTCATAATGGAATAACCTAATAAGTTCTTTCCAACATCATTAACCTATAGAGGTATAACATAACTATATATTTTCAAAATAATATCTCTGAATAATAAATAATTATCCATTACAGTGTAGGTTTATATCCTAATCCTACCCATCATCATATATAATATCCATGAACCATATCATGATTAAGACACATAGGAGCATCCAATTTACCAAAAAACATATATGAATTTAATTTTCCACCAATAGTCATTGAAACATATGTTAACCTATTAAAATATATATATGTAAAAAATAGGATGACAAATTAAATATTTAGAGGAAAATTAAATTGAAACCAATAATATTATAAGAGAATTATTAAATTTGTATATAAATTAACAATAAATTACCTTTTTTTTATAAAATTATAACAAATCACAAGAAAATGGGAAAAAAATTTAATTTGGAAAACCAAGTATTATTTCAATAGAATAATTATAATTATTAATGGAAAAAATTTGAGGAAAAATATTACTCAAAAGGCATTAAAAAATATTCCAGTCCCACATTTATAAATAATCTATAAAAATGATCAGTTTAAAATCATTTAAATGATTCATTTAAAAAAATTATATATAAAGTAAAATATAATATAAAATAACCTAAATAAATAAATAATTTCTTATATATACTTTCAATATAAAAATATAAAAAATATCATTATAGATGAAAACTTTAATAATGAAAAACATCTAATATGGTGAAGTAAATATTAAAATGAAAACCCTTTACCTCAAGTCCTCAATCACCTAATACACCCTTTAACCTATTAAATAATTATATTATACTAATTATTTACTTTCTCAAAATATTTTTTCATTATAAATTCCTTTTTATTATTCCTTTAAATGTTTTTTATTCAATACTACATTATTATTTTTCATATTGGTCATTCTAAGGTCATTCAATTTATAATCTAAAAAGTAACCTTGGTATTTTTAAATTGATAAAAACTCCTTGTAAAATGGTTATATTTGATATGATATCATAAATGTATAAATTTCATATAATTATAGAGTTATAGGAGTTAAAAAGATCTTGAAGTAGTTAATTTTTTTAGAATCAACCTTCAAAGATTATTTTTTACTATTAAAAATAACTATGACTGTTTAATTTTAGTTCCACTATTTTGATGTATATTTCACTAATAAAGAATCCGAAAATAATATTAATTCTATATTAAATCGTATAATCAATTTCGAATAATATAATTTAATGAAGGATGTTTATGAAAACAACTTAGATTATTTTGATAGTGTAAAAGCACCATAGTGAGCAATATTTTTTTGATGTGTTTGAAAGATGGGAAAATAAAATAAATTTCTTTAGTTTCATAAAAACATTATATTTTGAATAAATAAAAATTTTAGTGTTATTTTTAAAAATTAATTTTGTTACTGATATTTATAGTAGAAGTGTTGAGGCAAATAGATGTAATTTAGGGAAAATCATTATTTTAACATGGTAATGACTTATAAAAAGAGTTTAGTGAGTGGTATAAGATGTTATATCATATTTAAAGGAAATATAATTTTCCATTAGGAAAATAAATTAATAATTAATGAAAAATTATAAATTTTTTGAAATGTAATTAATTTAAATAATCATAAATTATAAATTATATACAGACATGGAAATTGAAACCTTTCTCACTGAATCAACTCTTATGAATTGAGTCTAAAGCCTTGGGGGAAAGAAATTTTGGAAATTTTATATCCTTATTAATTATCAAAAAAATGTTTATAAATTTATCTGGAATGAATTTTTTGATTAATCCCTTATATGTGGTTTAGAAAAAACATAATGAGTCCCCTTGTAATGTAAAATAAAATGTTGTTATTTCATATATTAAATATCTAAGGTCAAATAATGGAATTTAAAAAATGGGAAGAGGATAAAAAATGTATAATGTATGATATTATATACAATTAACAATAAATATTCACTCATAGAAATAATTTTATGAGTTAGTGTTCTTTTGTAAATCATGTTAAATATTATAAACCTTTTGAATTCTATTTTAGATTATTTGTTTATATTTTCCCTTCAAAAAAATATGAAGATAAATATGAAATTATAATTTAGACATTTAAATAATTTCCTAATTTTAATATTAATTTCTAAAAAATTAAATATATTAAATAATAAAATCATAATTATTTTAATATTCCTATAACTATTACTTAAATTTTCTCTTGATTACACAAGCATTTCATCAACACTCTATAATCATTTTGAATAATTATACTATTATTTATAATTTAAGTTAAATCATTCACCTAAATGTGTTTTCTTTGATATTTATATAGAATCATTCATTATTTATATTTACTCTCAACATTATTAAGGAAACATTTTTTATGATATTACTAGGATTTTTCATACCCTGTGCAAGAATTGGGTAAGTAGTTGGTTAAATTACAATATTTTATAGTCTTAAGATTCAAAAATCAATTTTAAAAAATATTTATTCATTATTCTCATCTCTTATGTCTGATAAAAAGAATATACCCTTCTTTATATTATCTAAAAGGCATCTATTTGGATTTTTCCAATGTTGTTCAAGCACTTCATCAACACTAATAAATATATTTCATCATTAACATGACATAAGAATTAATTTATATTAATTGAACATATTTTATATAGTATTTTTATTATTTATTCATTTATGAGACGTGCTATAACAATCATAAATTTTTATTTCAAATTTATATTATGATTATGTAATGAACTGTAAAGTATTAATAAAAAAATATTTTTTAGCTATTAACAAATGACTAATGGTTAAGAAAAAAAATCAAACATAAATAATTTTAATGTGATGAAAAAAATGATTTAAATTTTATCAAATTAAATTTTCAAAATTTATTAATTTTTTCATTAAATAACATAATATGTTATATAAACACCATTAATTTTGAATAAAAATTATTCATTCCTCAAATGGAGATCCATATTTTGGATTCATGTCATGATAATAATAATAAATATCAATATGAACATATATAATTAACATAAATATCCATTTATAATTTTTTTTAACAAAATAAATTATTAGATAGGTAAATATAGAAATTATGTTTAGGAATTAAATTAATACATTAAATATAACATATTTTATTTCATGAAGTTCCACCCCCCCCCCCCACTCGGATAGGGTGGTAAGGGTGGAAATGGATTTGTTGGGTGGTTGTGGGGTCAAGTCCCTAGGATAGTGATTCATCATCATTTCCTTTATTATGCCACGTGCCTATTTCGCGGTTATACCCATTTATTATTTCATAAAGTGAAATAATAATTAATATATATGATTAATATCTTATTGATTTTATTATATCAATTTTTTTCATAAATATATTTATATTCATAATCAAGAATACTTTTCAACCATCATAGGTGATTTATTAAAAAAATACCTTAGATGTCACATTCCCCTTTTATTGAAATTGTGTCCTAAAAATTATATTTTGTGTATAATGAGAAAGGGTTCATGAAGTATAAAAATAGAATAAAACATTTTAAAAAATTCCTCACTGTTTGAATTATTTTTTTACAATATGTTATTCCTCATGTATCTAACCAATTATAAAAAAACTAAATTGGATAAAATAAGTAAAGGTAATTTTTAATGAAATTTGAATAATCCAATATAATAATAAGTATTAAATTAAACTCTGAAAACTAAATATAAACAAAAATAACCCATTATTAACATTAATTATACAATAAATAATTAAACCTTGAAACAATTGAACAGAAATCAAAAAAAATTAGTAACCCAAAACACCGAATATCTAGGAAACGTATTATTTGAAAATAAACATAAATTTTATCTCCAAAATATATAAAGACACACATAATTTCACATGAGAAATTTTTATTTATTATTATTATATATTCTCCTTAAATGTTTTCATATATTCAAAAAATAACATAAATCAAAAATACTTAAAACCGTTACAAAATTATATATACATACAAAAATTAAATTGGTATTTATCGTACAAATAATATCATCCAATTTGACAAAAACACATAATATCCACACACAAAATTTATCAAAATAATTTAATATTCTAAAAAATATATCAAATTAATCTGCAATCTTTTTACTCATTTGTTAATAAAATTCTATTTCAATCACCGTGGTTATATACATCATTAATTTATTATTCTTAATGAAAAATAAAGGTCTCAAAAAAATATCACAAATAAACTCTACATTTCAATCATAAAAAACCTTAAAATAATTTCAATACCATTGGGATTATAACTATAAATAATATTATTAACCGTTATTAGTATCTAGACCTCTTAAATTATACTCAACATATAATATCGTAATGTCTAATGTCATATAAACCACCCTTTCATAAAAAATGTATCATAATATTCATAATAACACTATAATTACAGGATTTATTATAATTAAATATCTATTTTAATTCCCATGAACATTTATAAATATATTTTAAGGGAAATAGGAAATAATTTCCACAAAAAAATTCATAAATTTAATATATATATATATATATATGGAAATGATTCAATTTAAAAAACTACTTAATTAATACACTTTCCTTAATTTTTACCAATATATCAAATTTTGAGATAGTCTTCCAAATGATTCCTCATCATCCATAGGCCCTATGAAAATAATTTTGAAAAAATGGATGGGAATAAAAATAAATAAGGGAAATATTTAATAGTGAGAAACCTTTTGGCCTTTTGAATACGTTAAATACCTTGAAGTGTAATTCCTTTAATCAAAGAATGTTTAACCTATAAAAGAACATAAATATACATTAAAACATGAAATATAGTGCTTTTATTAAACAATTAAATAAAAAACCGTATAACGATGAAAATATATAATATTCATGATGGTTACATTAGACATAATATTCATATCACCATTTTCATATAATAACTTACCCAGTAAATTCCAACACCCCTCATAATAGAATAACATAACAAATTATTTACAACATTCTAAACCCATAATAGAATATCATAAATAGATAATAAGCACCTAACATATTTGGATAATTAATAATTATATAATCCATCATTTGGTTATATCCTAGTCTCACCCGTCGTCATATATTTTTTCCAAAAACCATAACATGAATAAGACACATAAGTGATTTATTTTTTATTATAATTATCAAAAAACATTACTATCAAACTAAAATAAAAAACTGAGTTAACCCATAAAAATAAGTCTATTTCCAAAAAAAACCAATTCACAATTGACTAGAAAATAAAATCAAATCCCTTGTTATATAGGAGAATTTGAAAATTTCATTATAATAAAGCTAGAAATAACCTTTTTTTTATAGCTATAAAACATAAAATTCATGATAAAAAAATATAAATTACATTGGTGATCCATGTAAACATCTAAAGTAGTCTTAATAATAAATAATGTACACAATTCATGGAAATCTGATCATGTTGAAAATATTAAAAAATGAATCATTTTAAACCATTGTAATGAAGGTCCAAAAATGACCTTTGTTGGGAACATTAAATTTTTTAATTTAGAATCATTAGTAACTAATTTCAATGATAATATAAAATTACCTTCATAAATAATTTAATTATAGAAAAAACCATTATTAAAAAAATAAAAAAAATATGACTGTCGTTAAAGCATTTTGAGGGTAAGAATTGAAAACTTATTGATTTAATGTTAAAGAGAATACCCATTAACTCAATTCTCATTGTTCGACATGAATCCATTAAAATATTGAATAATAGAATTATATAAATTATTTACATACATAAAAACGTTTTTTCCATTCCTTTTTATTTTTCATTTTAAATCATTTTTTATTCAATTAATAATTGTTATTGTTCATATCGGGCATTGGGCATTCAGTTCATAATCACTAACAATGATTCTTTATTTTTGTAAAAAAAATTATTATAAACTAGTTCCATAAGATCTAAAATTGTAAGGTAATTTGTTGATAACATTATATAAGTAATAGAGTTTGTTAGGTTATAAAATATTTTCTTTTATTAGAATCTTCCTTATTGATCTTGTTTTTTATGAATAATAATAATCCTAATTGATTAATTATAATTATTTTTTAATGATATTTAATCATTACAGAATCAAAAACATAAATACAATTAATATTATATTATATTAATTCATAATGAAAATTTTGAAAGATAACATTGAAGATGTAATTCTATGAAAACATATCCATTAACATAGGTAGTGTAAAATAACCATAGTCATAGATGATTTTTCTAATGATTTTAACAAAAGAGGAAACTTAATAAATATTATCATTTGTATATAAAAATTAAATTTTTAATAAGATACTATTTTAATGATTCCTTAATATATAAATTATGTAATTAATTTTCTAATAGTCGTGTTTAGATAGAAAGACATAATTTGGAAAATCCCCAATTTTTTACTTCGTAAACACACTTGAAAAGAGTTTTGTTAGAGGTATTGAAATATATATCATCATTTTCTGAACAATTGGATTCTAATATCATGATAATTTTATTCATTAATTCAATTTGAGATCAATTTTAAAATATTTTTAAGAATATATTTCAAATATAACAAATGAGAAAGCAGATTTAAAAATCTTACTCTTCTCTATAAGTATCCTCATTTGAATTGAGTCTAAAGACATTATAGAAAGAGATTTTGGTAAGGATAAATCATTATGAAGGATGAAATAGGACTTTATAGTGGGATGTGTTATTAATTTAAAGATAAAAACTATCCTTATATGTGGTTTGGAAATGTTATAATGAGTCACATTTTATATGAAAATATAGATGGCATTTTTAAAAATATTAAGTCTTAAAGGGTCAAGAATGACATTTTAAAATGGAACCTGGTTTAAAATATAAAATGGATTATATTATAAATAATTTAAAATCCAAATTGACTCAATATTTATTTTAATGAGTTTTTATCAATTTATAAATAATATTAAATATTAAATACCTTTTAAAATCATTTTCTGAGATATTTTCATAAATTAAATTGAAATAAATATATATAAATATGAAATTAAAATTAAAGTATTTAATTAACTCCATAAAATTATTAATAATCCCTAAATAACATGAATTTCGATTTATTATCCAAATAATATAACATTTAATATTTTTAATAATTTTATATTGACTTTCCCCCTGCTTACAAAAGGTCACTACAAATGTTGTGTAATAATTTTGGATAAATATTCAATTAGATATATATTTTTTAAAATAATATCATAAATATAATTATTATGAATTATTATTATTATTATGATTCAAAATTGATATTTATTCTCACTATTATATTTAATTTTTTTTATATGATATTACATTGAGTTTTAGTCCCCTTAACATGCGCTGGATTATCATTTGAATAACTAATTTTTTATATTACATTATAATTTATGAATATATTCCAAAATAATTCATTAGTCACAATTTTTATACCTTATGGTTGACAAAATAATTACACTCTATTAAATATTATACTAAATTAAATTATTTTTCTTTTTCCAATGATACGTATGCACTACGTCGTTGTCGATAACTACATTTAATCGTCATCATTATTTAAAAATTAATTTATATTAATTGCATATTATTTATATAATATTTTAATTATTTATTCATTCATTAAATTTTTCATATGTTTTTTAATTTTTTATTTAATTTTTATATTATGGAAAATTCATAAAAAATAAAATATTCAAAAAAAATCATACTATTCAATAAAAAATAAACATATATAGAAAAAATTAATAAAAAATGAACAATAATATAATTTCAACATTAAAAAAAATAAAGAGATTCTATTTTATAAAATTATTTTTATCAAATTTACTAACTTATCTTCTAAATAAACCATAGACTGTATAGGATAACAATTTATTTCAAATAAAATCTATTATTTTTTTTAAATAAAAACATATATTATTATTTCATACTATGATAATAATAGTATATGACAATATAATTATATAAAACTAAATTAAATGACATTCTATAAAACATCCATTAATTAAATAAGTCGTTATATAAATAAAAATAGAAATTATGGTATGTAAATAGATTGATCCTATAAAAACATATTTTGTGTCATGATGTGGAAATAAAAATTTAAAATATAAAATGGTTATATAATATATTATATAATAAATTTTGTTTCTTATATATATATATGTATATATTCATAATATTAAATATTTATAAACCCTATAAGTGATGTATTTTTAAAAATACAATAGTTATCACATATGAATATTCTGAGAGTTCATTGCATGAGTTCAGCATATTGGGGAGAACAAGATATGGATCATGAAAAGGACTTATATTCCACATACCCTAGATGAAAAAACTATGGATGTGTAGATATAAATACAATGATTCAAAATCTATCCCATTAACTGATCCTATTATATATTTCCAAACAAAACGAACACACCATCAATCATAGGATCAGACTAAGAGTAATATCAAGGACTCTAAGATAGGAAAAATTGATATTCCCTTTATATTTAAAAATAAAATGTTATATTCCTTCATGAATGAGTTTGTCATATGAACCATTATATGGTACATTGATATAAATATGTTTATGATTTTGGATATAAAAAATCTCTAAGAGGATTATTTTAATAATTATCTCAACAACTTCCCCTATAAGTGATTTTTTGGAGACACTATCTGGGATTATTTTATATTCAATGACTATCATCAGAATATGATATATCATGAAATAGTGGATTTAGGTGACCCCTAGTCATATTTCTCATTTTCTCGGCCTCTGCTAATTATGATTGACATTTTTAGGATTTTTACTGACTCCTAATATGTGTAGCATAAAATTTTAATGATTGGATAAACTGAATGAAGAATATGTGAGAAAAAAATCATCTTTGTGTGACTTAATAAGCCAAAACCATTCTCATATGGATTTTCGACTATGGAAATATCATCATATTATCAGCCATAAAAATCTCATTGGAGTCGACACCAGTATAACATAGAAAATAAGGATCCCTTGCTATCAACTAATCTAGTTTGAACCATCATGGAATTCATCCTCACTAGATTGGAGTAAAATCGAATGATACATTAACCATATGAAGATAAAAATGACTGTAAATATTAGTATACATTCCTAAGTTTCACATGGTTTTTAGAATAGTCTGTTGATATGAAAAATGAATTATGGGGTTTTTTTAATTCCTCATGGATCCTCCATAATGAATCTCTCGAGCGAAGGGAATGCACCATTTATGTGTGAGATGTTTTCCATGTGCTATCCTAGAAAAAACATTATACTACTAATTTGAGAAATAAAACATTATTCTGAGTTCGAAAATTTCAACCCTCCATGGATTCATCATATATTGTAGTTATACATCCCATTAAAATAATATATTTATAAGATGAGTCAAATATATCACACCAATGGTAGAATTTTTTTCAGATCAAAATTGGCACTGTAATTTTAGACTATAATTCCCTCAGCACGTTATGTTAAGGAGTGAATCCTTAGGAGATTAGGCATGAATCCTATGCAAAATTATTATATACTCATGAATCACATCATTATCACATATTGTATCTCAATATGTTATGTTCTCATCCCATGATAAGGACTTCCTAAGGCCCTCATTATGGCTCTAATGTGCTCTATGATGTTCAATAATGATATGGCTACCATTAAAACATTCCAGATATAGGAATCCAAGCATAATAAATTCCATGACTTTAACATATTCTCTGGTGAAGATGAGACCACATTCATATAGGGCCACATACACCCCCTTTGCCTGTGGATGAGCTCAATGGTGTAAGTGTTCTCTAATTCATGATGGATAAAGAATCGAGGATCATACTCGTTCTAATCAATACCTTGTATAAGCAATGATATATACAAAAAAATATTGCATCTCCTTGGGTATAAAAAGAAAAAATAATCTTCTCATTAAAAGAAAACTAAAGGGCCATTTTTTGATTTAGTATCCAATATAGAATTCATATTTATCTCACAAGATAGGAATTTGCATGCATTGATGAGATGTAATTGGTGTCAAATGTATATATAAATTGCATCATCATATCACCAGTGCATCAGATGCTCCATTAATGGTTGATTCGGGGTGATATAGGGTGATGTTGGCCCCTTTGATGAGTGTCAAACCTATTACATTGATATCAGGTATTATAAAAGGAGTGAGAATCAACACTTTGTCAATAGAATGTTGTTTTCAATGTAACTAATTACTTGATTCTTATCTCATAGTATTCTCTGGATGGTATGAAGTGATTTTTTCTTATATATATCAACTATCTAGATGATATATTTTTAGTCCATAGATACAACTTTAGTATGTCACTAAAAAGAGAGTGATCCTATATCACCTACTATATGTATAAAGGACAATTGAATCCAAATATTTAGAAACTCACTTCTAGTATATGCACAATTAATTTCCTTTTTCTCGTAAATCAATGTCTTTATCAAACATATCAGGGAGATATAGTGACGCATTTTCTATTGACTAAAAATTAGTTTTTTTATATATCAGTTGTACTTCATAAGAATATATCAGGTTAGGAAAAATTGTATTAGTTAACATGGTATCCAGATAACCAAGAAGATAAATTGAATAATTTGATGATTATTCCATCAAAAATGATGATGATGCTATACTAAAATAGCCTATATCCATGGACACACCACCTCCCATCATCCATTATGAATTTTATAAGGAAGAGTTAGATGAATCTCATCATACATTAAAATATTAAATTCCCTCCATCATTGAATATCTAATTAATTTGAACCACTATATAGGGTAAGAACCATGGATTACACTGATCATTTTCATCTATCCTGATGATAAAAAAGTGTTTTAAATTTCATTTTTATTATAGAATTGTGATGTATCCAGATGTTTTGAAAGACAGGCAAAAGCCTGCTCCCAACAAATAATTATAATAAAAAGTAAACAGTACAATGAATCTCAAAAACAAGGATTCATAAAAAGTTGAGTATGTAAAACACCATCCCTATCACTGCAGACAAAATCATCACAATAGGGGTGTATGGTGAAGGACCAACTGGAGCTAGCTTCCATAAGGGCCCTTTTAGAAATAGCATCAGCAACTTGGTTTTCTTCCCGGTAGACATGGGAGACATCCAAGCATAGTTGTTCAACAAGCTTAAGGCAAGAAATACATGAAGACATCATTCTCCAGGGAACATTCCAGGATCGATCTTTCAAAATTTCACAGCAATAGAGGAATCTAACTCTAGCAAAACTCTATGCCAACCATAATGGACTAAATACCTAATTTCTTTAATCATCGCCCAAAGTTCTCCCTCAATTCCAAGATCATATCCAACGTAATAGATGAAGCTGCCTTTAACTAAGCCCCGATGAGTTTTGAAGACCCCTCCACAACCAGCAGGACCTGGTGCACCAGAGGCCACCCCATCAACATTCACCTTCAGCCATTCAAATATATGTGGAATCCATCAGATAAACTTGACTATTTGGGGCTTCCGTTCCATGCCACGAACACCAAGAGCTCTCAAAAGTACAATGTTAGATACATCATTGTGCATGGAAACAGTTTGTATTATTGAAGAATGTTTGATACATCGATGCATCAACATAACACCATCTCTAAAAGAAGGCTTGTTATTATTGAACACAGTACTATTATGAGATTTCCAGATAAAAGAGAATACCGAAACAATAGCAGAGAGGAACAGAGAATTCACTTGATCACTAAAAACAGTTTTGAAAGCCAACGTCAACAGTGAATCCACAGAGAAGATAACGAGGGAGAATTTAAAAACAGACTTCACATACTCCCATAACCGAGTAGATAAGTGATAGTGTTTGAAAATATGTGAAAGTGTTTCGTCACTATAGAAACAGAACTGACATACCTATGCAAGACTAAAACCTTTCCGCTGTAGTGAAAATTGGAGGGGCAATCTGTTTTTCCAGATTCTCCATATAAGAAGCAGGTCACTGGGTGGTATAAATGGTCTCCTTCATCCTTCAAGACATGTGGGCAAAATAATTGTGATTTATTGACATGGTAATATAAGGATATTGTAGGCAATGATCCTTTGGTTTTCATACTTATTCTAGTTTATCCCATCTACCTATAAGGGTACAAAATAATTTGAATAGATATAACTATCCCATGTTGAAATTGTTAAGACTAATGTTGATAATATGACTAAATAAAACATTATATTGGAGGTCAAGTACCCAATGTTCAATATAACATTTTCCTTTTTTGGATGAATAGTAGAGATTTTAGAGTTTATATTTAAATTTTTATCTTATCCACCTATTAGGAATGGTGTGTTCCCCACCTCAATTATATAGATTCTTATTGAGATAATAAATATATTTAAATCTATCACTATCATTGATATGCACTTTAGAGTCCACAAAATTTGGATATCCATGAGGATAAAGAGGCCACCGGATTCAAGGAACCCTAGGGAAAAATTTTATATCATGTGATATCAATAGGAATGGAAAATGATGGGGAAGAATAAATGTTGTTGATACATAATACTTATAATCTCCTATAATGAATCATAGTAGTGTTTTATGGGGAATATTTTGTGATCAAATATATATAATTTCAAAAACATTTTAGTGATCTTTATAAAGTGTTTAACTAGTTCCATGCTCACAATAATATGATGATCCCAAAGAAGTCAACATTAAGGGTTACCTATTTGAAATCCATCATCTTCACTTTCTACACTAGTGGCATTGAGATAAAAAAATAAAATATCTAGGTAATTATTGGGATTCCCCCACTAATACATCTTAGAGATATACAAGGATTTCAATAGACTATAACAAACATATGGTGTCTGGATTCCAATATGGAAGGAAACTGTTATCCACTATAATAGCTAATAAATAATAGTATCTCGTACCAATGTATGAATGGATGCTCAAGAATATATGATTACATAATTCAATACTACATCATCCCCTATTTTTATGTCATATATCCATTTGAAACCACTAATTCTCTATATTACATCCCTTGAGTACTCTATCAGCACCATCTTAGTCAATAAGAATTGAGAGTGTAAGGATAACTGTATATTCCACCTCAATCAAATTATTATTAACATTGAGGGAATTTATTCTCCCATGGGGAACAACTTTCTTTTTTTGATCATCATGGTAGGAAATATACATTATTATCTTCTAAATTATGTGGTAAAATAGATCTCCCAAATCAACCCACTATGGTATATCATCAACTCTCCCATACTGACCAGGTGATTAGTGTGATGGGAAGTGATCATTATACTATTTGAAATTAGATTCATCCATTATAAGGATATAAAAGGTAAGTCACCAAAATATTTCCATACCATGAAACCAACCCTATATGATTTATCCTTGGATGATGAGTTTCCGGAAAAATCCATTCATTCAATCCTTGAATTGGTAGTATTCTAGAATATAAAATTTGATAGTTCTCTCTGTGTCTTGATGAGAACTAGATAGAAAAACCTGATCTGAATTGGTTCAACCATTGAATTTTATACATCAATTCATAAATAAACATTATTCTAGACCCATTCATATATTCATTGTGAAGAAACAACACTAATGGGGGTACTAAGAAAACATTATCGATCTCTAATTGGTCCCCATGATCCTTTTACATAGATTGTATATGAAGGGTGAATCTGATATAGAAACTATAAAAATCAGTAATGATTATACTATTATTAAGAGGGAGTTTTTATCCTTAATCTATAACACCTATTAGACGATTTCCAAATTTACTTTTGATATTAATAAGTATCATGTTACATAGATCTAGAATTATTTGGATGAAACACTTGAGAACTATATTTCCTACACTTTTAATATTTTCTAGTAAGATATGGTAATGTATATAGAACATTGTTCGGTGATCACCCCTAACCATGGAAAATAATACTAATTGGTTAATGACAACTCTTTTGGTTCCCTCTAGAAGGGACCTTAAAATGTTCCCAAGATAGAAGAATCTTGTTTTTGGATTAATCTTTTATTTTTGATCCCTAGTATAGAATTTTCCTTTCAATATGGGATAAGTGAGATCAAGTCTATAGAAAGGTAGAAAACATCCCAATATATTATTGGATTTAATTAGAGTAAGTCCTATAAAAATTCAAATTTAATTTAATTATTCTCTATTTTTATCATAAGGAAGTAAATTATGTATGTTTTTTAGGAGATTGATGTGAGATCTAATTGATCTCATCAGTTATGTTTGAAGCACTAACATAAAATATGATGATTATGTTACATTTACCCACAATGGTTCATGACTGTATATAATTCACCCTCAAATTTCATTCATGAAAGGTTCACACCAACACTGTGCATCTTCTTCCATAGCTATTATATACAACCAAGCCTAATTATCCTTTCTCCACATTGTTAATTAACATAATTGTTAACAACAATATCCATATAGTTTAAGTTTATTCTTATTTTTGCTGATTTATACTCAAAATTCCCAAAATCACCCCCCTTGACGGAGGCCACAACTAATTCCCTAATTGATTGTATATACCATCATCATTCAGGGATTCGAGACACCCTAATAAATTATTTTAGACTATAGAACTAATTTCTGACCATCTGAGGGAAGGTCCTATATTCCATGTAAATTATATTGTCCAACCATACTTCCTATTATCACAATATATTGAATGGAAATATTGAGGAATTCAATTAATTCAATAGGAATATTATATAGAATGTTTTATATAGGAAAAATGAATGATGAATTTAAAATAACATTGAAACATTGTGATAATATTGGACCGTGACTTTGAATTTAATAGAGGAGACTCATATTCCCTAGTTAAAAAATAAAATCTATATTTCCAAATGAGGTTGATCTAGCATCACTTTAGATTATTATCTATGAATAGGTGATAAATTATTAAATATCTACAGTCTAACAAGCTAAACAGGAATCCCATGATGAATATAGTCTCCCATAAGTAAATGGGAGGTTCTTATTTATTTTTTTATATGGTTTACTCCAATGGTGCATCCTCATTAATCCTTGTGGTTTGGGAGTTCATTACACTTCCACCAATGAATTTTTCCTATAAGAGTACAACATTTTAACTTATATATCATAGAATAGTGTATATTCCATTTTATATTTAATATATTTAAATAGACCCCCATCACATGAACCTAAATTGAATGGAATTTTGTTCCAAACTACATGGTTTGATGTTTATAATATATCATCATCACTATATGATATTAAACGGTGTGATCGATATTCTTACCAAATGACTATCAACATCACTATTTTTTGTGGATGCTATATGAATTTAAACTATGTTGTTGGAGTCTTCCCCTATGATGTTAAAACTATATAATTGTGATATGGTTCCCAATTGATAGGATTCATAATTTTACTCATGTTTCGGTCACCTATCGTATTTTTTCCATATAACATTATGTTGGTTAATTAACATCTCATGGGATATCTAGTGATGCCTAGGATTTATACCCGAGATAAGTTATAGTAATATTATATGTTCCCCTGTAATACATGAATAATTATACATGTATTGTTCTGTAATAGGTTTATTTTTTTATCATTACAATGGCCATACCATTCAAGTCCTTACTTATATTCTTGTGTTAGATATTTGCAAAACCTATCCCCAAAGAACTATGTGTTGTTTGAAACTCGTTCTTTGAGAGATGATGGGATTTAGAACTCTCATATCATAGTCCTAGACACATACCTAATATAAATGTTTGTTCATCCTATTATAATTCATTTGGATTCCACATTCCTCTATGAATATACGATGTTTTACCAATTAAGGATATGTTCTAAACAGTATTAACACAATCTTTTCTCTATGTTATATTAAGACAAATGTTTCCTTAAACATTAGGTTCATTTGTTTAATAATTATGAACTTAAACATTGTTCATTCACCCATTATATCATCTATATCATTATAAGTCTCCTAAGACATTGATATTACCCAACCAAGCACTACATATATTTCCTCAACTTCTCTAGTTTGAGTTCCATGAATGTATACAAGGAAATATTCCCCTTGGTCAAAGAGCTAAGACATAAAACTATATGTATCCCTATTTGAGTTAGTCAATAAATGTTTTTGTCTCCCCATTAACATTGGGATTTCACCATTCCCTTTTTATATGGAATTTATGACCCCTACAATCCAAGATCACTCTCTATAAATAGGAAGTACCCTAGATTTAAAATTATATGACTGTTGATGCTCCATTCCGTCATAGAGTCCAACAAATGGAAACGGGGAATACCTTAAGCACAATTAGGGTAACCCTTTGAAGAACATAAAATAATTTGACAAAGGCATGGACTAAGAGCCCATTTGTAGCGAGGTGCCCAAGTTACTTACGCGCCGTGCAAATTACTAGCACGCCACCTATGGGTCATGCAAGTCACTTCCACACCCTATTTTGTTTTTATCATAGGGTGCAAGGTGGCCAATAAATAGCCCATGTGTGCCTCCATTTTGAGGAAGGATTTTCCAGAAGCCATATTAAATCTCTAGTTGCCCAAGTCTTTAACTCAACTCTTCAGAAAGCTTGTATGGTAACTTTTTACCTAGAATGGAATACTTGAAAGAATATAATAAGGCCTAATTGTTTAGAATTCATCAACAATTGTGCGCCTAAGTGTCCAGACCTCATTAAAAATGAAAACACTTGCGCGCCACTGTGCCCTTTCGATGAAACTTGCACGCCACCCTTTTGGAAACATTTTAGGATAATACTAAACACTTGAGTTAAGTCTTGCCCAAGTATTACCCTACATTTTATTCATTGACCAGGTGAACTCATGCCATTCAAGTAAACTTACGCGGCCAAGAAATGAATTCCAAATGACATAGGTGACCTACACATACACGCCAACGTCATTTGTGTGCCTTTCTCCCATTTACCACTCCTCTACAAGATATTATCTCTCAAACACATTTTAACATCCATTTATGGAATGGTTTCTTTTGTTGGTTTTTTTATCTGAAAGGAATTCTATGAGAACCTCTCCAAAAACCTAGTCACTTACATGCTTTATGTCACTACGAATCCATATAACCTCATCCTTTAAGATGAGAAGAGCTTTTCTTTTAGGGAATCTGCCTTAGGAGAATGCCCCACGTCCCATTAACCTGGGCCTCCTTCTCAGGAGTAAGCCCCAGTCATAATTTCCTTAATATGGGCCTCTTTCTCAGGAGTATGTCCCAGACATAATTTCCTTAACCTGAGCCTCCTTCTCAAGAATAAGCCCCAAGTTAAATGTCCCATTTAATTTGGGAATCCTCCTCAGGAGTAATCCCCAATCTTAATTTCTTTTGATTTTGCCTCCTTCTCAAAAATAAGTCCCAATAATAACATCCTTTTAATTTGGGCCTCCTCCTTAGGAGTAAGCCCTTGGTTAAAAGATTAAATCTCTATAATGTCCAAATACCTTTATTGACCCTACTCTTAGGCTTTTTTCCTGAACTAAGTCCTGGTCTTCATCTACATGGTAAGTCATACATACGTAAGCCCCACATCATTTATTGTGACTGCATCTTTTGTGGAACAATCATCAGGTTTACTGATGCCTCTTGTTTCTCACTCCGAGCATGACTCATGTGAGCTTAGTGTGTAAAAGTAACCAAGGCATCTTTTTTGTGTTGTTAACCATGGATAAGCCCCATATTTGTTCCCCCGAACTACGTGGACACTGATCTCTTCCTTAAAAGTAGAGTACGTAAGAAGCCTTTTTAAGGTTCAATCCCATCATTCATTACCTATTATCCATCCCATATTATGTTAAAACTATATTTTTCTTATTGAAATATGTGGGTTCTCTGATTCATTTTAAATGAGGATACATAGGTAGCCCATTTTCAAGTACGATCCCAAGTCTGAAATAATCCATGTCTTTCTGAATGACAATAATCTTCAAGTTCCCAATGAGTGGATTTAAAAATACTATGGTCATCATAATGACCATGAGATTTCAATTTAATGTATTGAGGGATACCATTGAATAAGAATCTCTAATACATATAGATGACTTTCTATCGATGAAGAACCTCAAATACATATAAAATATTCTCTAAATCCCATACATATCAATCATCGATTGCCAAATCTTAAAGAAAACTCATTTTCAGGCTTGGTGAATTAATAATAATTTTTGAACATAACGTAAATCTATAAGAGAGTCCCATAGAAGGCAATAATTTCCCCCAAAAAGATGTGATGAGCCTGACCTCCCATCCTCTCAACCTATGAAAATTCTTAAGCCTCATCGGTCCACAACTACTGAGAAGCTACCTTTGGAAAGTAGGTACAAATGGATATGGAATCATTGTATGTTTTCGATTCTATGAATAAACTAGTTTGAAACCAATGGGACAGTTTGAACCTTGAACAAACAAGGTCATCCCCATTTCCATATGAAACAAAAATGATAAACCCGATGTGAATCATTAACCAAGTTAATTGTTGTTTTACTTATTTGTTAGGCCCATATTAATCTCAATATTAGGGCCAACAAAGCAATAAATAACAAATGTTATTATCCAAAGGATGTAGTCTGGAAAGACTTATCTTGATTATGTCTGCTATATTAAACATGCACTCTTTTCCAAGATCTATCTACAATACAAAATGGCTTCTTTAAGTATCGCATGTGTGAATGCCTCATCCGCTGCTCCTGTTGGATCCTTGTCCTTTCTGAGGACCACATCACCTACTCAGTGTCTTCAACACTAGGTATCAAATGCATTGGTGAGGGAATATACTCAACATGTTACCATCCCATCTCCGGAGGCTGCTTGACAGGCCCTCCAAGTTATCAACTAACCCTGGTTTTCCAGACAGCGACGACCATTGGTCAAGATGTAGGTGCTGCGAACCACCGTCTCCAACCGTTTAAAGTCTTTATCCCCAGAACGCAACAACCAGTCCCTCTCATATTACATGGAGGTGGATCAAGAGGTCACTCAAGGCCTTAATTCAATAAGGCATGAGTCATACCAGAGGAATCCTGCCAACAATCACCACCATAATTGTGGGGTAGTGCACCCTCAAAATGAAGGGGGTATTACCTTTAGGAATTCAGATCTGGTTCCTCATAACCAATAACACATGAAGAACCGTTAGAGGTGAAAATTAGCCAAAAGGGGCCAGGTTCATACATCTTCTCCCTTTGGAGAAGTCCATCAACCTAACTTGATGTCAAACAACGAGCGGGCATATACACCCGTCCGTCATGATTTCACTTCCCATCAGATTCGTCTGGCTGTAACACACCAATACCGAAAGGAAATTTCAGTGGAGTATTATAGGAAGGAATATACACCTATTTATAAATCATTAACCAGTAAGCAGGCTCATCTGACTACATCTAAAGAAGCCCTCCAACCAAATGTGGTGACAACTTATAAACAGGAACATACACCTGCTTAAACTCATCAATTCTTCCAGCAGTCTCCTCTTATAGTTTTGAGGGATGTTCATCAATATATTTGGTGGAGAAAACTCTGCCATCACATACACCTGAAATTCATCAAGCTAACCAACATTCTTGTTTCATAGCGCCCAGAGATGTCAATTAGAATGCTTCAATGACAAATAGTATTCAATCACAAATTTATGCCCCCACACATGAGTATTGTCAGAATTCACGGATAGGAAAAGGAGGACAATAGCAGGAAGACACACCTACTCTAAACACGGAATGGATGTATATTCCCATTCCAGCAACTGAAGTCACCGAGCACATTCTGACAATGGTGAATGAGCAGAGGAAAATTCTTACCCATATCTGGATAACTGTCAGAATATTATAACAACTTTAGCGACATCACATTGAAAGAAGCATAAATCTATTCCTATCAGTGGAGTGAATCATCAAAATGTTACTCCGGATCAGATACACACCACTCTTCCAGTCCAAAAGGGTCATGGGGCATACTCCCCCATGTCATACAGACAATCAATTCAGCCCCCTACACCCGATTTAAATGGAGATAGTCAACCTAACCTGACCATTTCTTTTGAGCAGGCACATACACCTTCCGAAAATAACCACATTAATCAAAAAGTGGTTTCCAAAGTGAGTAATAAGGCATCCATGAAAAAGACCCATCTAACACTGTTAAAAAATAAAGAGTCAATCTGCAATAAGGCCTTTCTCAATACTGGAGTTCTTAAAGCCCTCATAAAATTTTCTTTTTCAACTCAAGATTCTACTATCTCATTTACAAATTCCAGAAATAATAACAATAATTCCTATGGTCTTTATCAGACACTACCTCAGGAAGGTTTTCTTCTTGGAAATTCATTCAATCTTGAAGCATCATATTCAGATGAGAGACACGATAACCCTCTACATGGCCAGAAGATCAAGGAGAAAAATGTTTCATCTTTTGTTGTAACCCACCATGGTGGTCCTCCCCATGATGATGAATTTTGATTCAAAAGTCCTATCCGCAGTTGTAATTCGCATTGCCTAGAAAATTCTTAAATGGAAAATGCAGTAATGAAAAGTCCAACTTATCTTGAGGCATATTCAAATGTGAAGCCAGTCATGTCTGATGCCTTACCTCTAGAAGGTGAAATAATTTCTCAATTAGACAATTACCCGGGGTGTAGGTCATTCTACGAACCACCCTTGGTTTATTCATCTTCTAATTTGACAAATTAATTCTCTAACACTATTTTAGAATCTGATGAAGCAACAAAGAAGCACTAGATTTTGTCCAATCATGTAGAAGAATCTTCATCAAATGAAAAAGTAGAAGTGATGAATATGAGAAAAAAATTGGCGAATGGTGAATGACCAGCCATGTTTTGGCCTATTGCTGACTCTCAATATGATATTCCCCAAACGTTGACAAAAACTTGTATTCGCGATATTTTGTGTGAAAAAATGGAAAAATCATTGTCAATTAAAAGAGAAAATGTTACCTTATGATGAATATCAAAATCATGTTAATGTAATAGAATGGTTGAAATGACTAATTGACTTGGAATCTCTCTCATTTTCCTGACATCCAAAGGTTGTAAAGGAGAAGAGAGACCTTTAGTGTACATGCCTTGGTGCATTAAAATGTTTTTTCCAGTTAACAACCAATGCCCCATCTGGTATTCATATAAGGAGATGGGGTGCTCATGGAGAATTGAATATCATTATGCTCTCCAGTCAAAAAAGCCCGCCAAATGTGGTGTCATGCAATGTTATTTCCCATGGCTAGCTATAGCTAATAGGTTTTGTGTGTAATCAACGGCTTTCTCAAGAACATGCTTCAACTAGTTCTTCTAAAAGTCCAGCATATAAAGAAAAAGTTGTCGAATTACTCGTCCATCATGAAAATGGGAATATAAAACAGTATTCTCATTTAGAGAATGCGAATCATAAGGTGACCGAGGTGTAACAAAAAATCCAACGGTCATCTGAGCCAAGTGATTTCTGTGGAGGTCGGATGATGCATCCGGCCAATTTCTTGACTAAAATCCGCAAAATCACGAGAGATTTTAAGAATGTTTCAGATGTAGCAGCTCAAGAGACACCTCAACTTGCTATGATGGGGACTCTTTTAACCCAACTCTTGATATCAATAGAGAAGATTTGAGGAGTTGAGAAAGAAAACAGGAACAACCCCAGTCCACCAGACTCGGTACTTTTTCAAATTCTCAATCTCTTCCTCAACGAAATTCATTCTTCACTCGATTATGGAAAAACTCACAAGTGGAACGCAGACCTGAATTATAAAGAAACCTCCATCAAATTACGGTTCATCAAGATGTTCCTAAGGGATCAACCAGGAAAAAGGAAATGTCTCATAAAGGGTATGGAAGAAGAAAGTATCACAAAAACGCTGACAAAAGGGCTGCAATTCATTATGCATCGATAAATGTCATCAATGTCATTGTCACTGACCCCCAAAAACATGAGGCTCACTCAGAGGAATCAGATGAAGAAGTTCCTATTCAAGATGTTGTAACAACAAAAACAATTGAAGGAGGTGTAAATTACAGAAGCCAGAGGGTTTCCCAGAGGCAAGACATTCCTTCGAGTAATACCCTTCCACACTTGAGAAAGGCACATGCCAAGGAAAGAGGTAAAAGACAGGTTACTTTCCACCCTACCTCTAGAGAAGGAAAATCACTCTCATTAGAGGAAAAGATCACTAAACAAGAAAAATAAATGAAGGAGTTAAGGAGGTTAAATGCAGAACTATTTCAATGTAGTCTTCCTTCTAAGAATTCTAGAGTTAATCAATCAAGGAAATTTGTTGCAGCTATTTGGATGGATCAAGAATATACCCCTTTACAAGTACACCCTCTCAGTTCCAATCCTATGGGTCATATTCAATAATAACCGGAAATAAGAGCATCAGTGGTGGTACCGGTCGCCACACACATCCGAACTCCAGTTATTTCACCTTCTCAAGTCCAAGCTCAACCAGATATTTCTCAAGCATTAATGACTACCATTGTGTCATTAACAGCTCGATTTGAAGCTATGGAAGGACGAAGTGCACCAGTTCAACCGAAAAAAGAGAGCATATCCTGAATGGGTGGATTCAATTCCTCCCCCATTAAATTTTTCGAATACCACATTCCCAATATTTAAGGGTTTGGGTGATCTAGAACAACACAAAACACATCTTGTTCCTCGTTTTAATTCTACAATTGGAACTCGACAACAACAAGAGGAAGTTAAGATCAGGTGTTTTGTGAAGTCATTACAAGGACATGCTTTTTTCTGGTATACATGTTTGCAATCTCGGTCAATTACTATGTGGGAAGAACTCTATCAAAAATTACTTCTTCAATTTAGCTCAACATTACAAAATACGATAGTTTTTTATCTTACCAATTGTAAAAAAAGGGTAAATTAAAATGATTCTGATTTAATTGCTCACTGGATGGGATTAACTTGTTCCTTATGTTTAGGACTCCCCCAAGAAGAGTTTCTACCAATCTGTGTGGCAAATCTCTATGATGAATTATGCACACCATTGATCCCTGTGAAATACACAGGATGGTTTCAAGACTTACATGAATTTGCTCAGCAGATAGAAGACTCTCTTATAGAGACTAGGGCTAAAACTCATGTAATTAAATCAGCTCTGGGAAGGTTAATAAGGAATGCAGATACTGATATAGTTAAACTTAAACAGGCACATGTACCTTCTTCCACTTTAAAACCTTCAACATATCGAAGGGATCCACCTCTTGAGCCTCAACACCAATGACCACCTCATCATGATGATTAAAGAGATAAAAGGTAGAAATAGTTTAAGGATTTAAAGAAAAAATTTTATTCTTTCTGGAATGAACAAATTCTTGGTTACTTCATCTTGGCTCTGAAAAAAATCTGGTTCAGTTGCCAAGGCTCAAATTGACGAACAAGGAAGGAGATGAAGACATCCCCAACTATTACCCATTTCATTGGATGTTGGGGCATCCCATTCAGGAGTTTTTTGTCTTCAAAGACCTCCTGCAAAAGATGGTGGACTCTGTACAAGTGAAACTGAAAGCTTCTTCAGCCCAGGTAGCATTTGTTACTACTACTATTCTAGAGGAAAAAGAAAAGTGGCACAAAGTCAAAAGTTGAAATGTGCAGAATATCATGATTGGATGGTCAGGAAAACGATCAACCGAACTCAGGCCATTTTATGAACACAATTGAATCATCCAATTGTGGCTTATTCTATTTATGCCTCAATAAAACAACCTTCATCATAAGGGAAATACTCAAAGAAGTGTCTTCATTTAATGAACAAAGAGAAGTCAGAAAAAGACAGGATCGTGTCAAAGCCTATGTTGTCTTCGACTCTGGAAAATTTAATGCCATCTACTTCAAAATCAGGGGCACCGCCCCACCAAATGGCACATCCTAAACTGGTACATTAGAAAAAATCATCATCCGATGAAGAATTGATCATTGGTTCGGTTAACATGATTCATTTAATAGATCCCTATTCCAATGATAGATTCGATCATGATGAGCCTAAGTTACCTGTATCTAATAGAGGAATTAGAGGAAGAGACAGAGGTCTATGATACAGAGGAAGATGTTGATATTCCATAAGCCACTATTTCAATCCTACATCTGCTAGAACTGTATATGATATAGAAACTCATGGAAAAGCCCTTCAGTGGGCTCAACAGGAATAAGAATGTTTTTCCACACATGACAGATTTAGTCCTAACACAGTTATTTGGATGACAGATTAGAGGTTACACCTTCTTCCTCTCAGAAAATAGATAGACCTAGTCGGTCTAATCTACAAAAGCCATGAGTGTTTCCAATTCCTTCCCCAATACGGGATGCATCTACTGCCAAAGCATCAAGTTCCAAGGCACCAGAAAAACCACATTTTCAAGATGGGAAACTCATACCTTTGGGAAAAATATATGATGTCTTGAAACATTTGGCCTATTTACCAGCCACGTTATCTATTCTGGATGCCTTGAATCTATCAAAAGATCTTTGGGAGGCGCTTATTGAGGCTTTGTCAAGTCCTCAAAATTTTAAAACTGAAATTGATGCGGCTGTGGTCTACCATAGAGAGAATGATCCTACAGAATGTCATGGAGTGATATCTTTTACAGATGAAGAAGATGATTATATTGTACATGGACATATTCGACCTTTGTATATATCTGGAAAAGTCAATGATGTAGACATCTGATGTGCTTTCATTGATAATGTCTCAAGATTCAACCTCATTCCTATTCATACACTTTGTCGACTGGGCCTCACCAAAACTAATTTATCTCCTTCTACATTGATGTTGCAAGTATATGATAAGAATGAACAAGAACCTATGGGCGATATTACACTCAGAATTCAGTTTGGAGACCTTGTGTCAAATTTATGTTTCAGGGTTGTTCGTTTGGACACAACCTTTAACATTTTCCTTAGAAGACCTTGGCTACATCAAAATGTAGTCATACCTTCTTCATACCATCAATGTCTCAAATATTGTTTCAATGGTCAAATTGGGACATTTTATGGTGACAAGACCCCATTTAAAACATGCGAATTCCAATACATTGAGGTAGAATTTTATCACAAGGAGGGAACAGAAAAATCCATGGCAAAGGGAGTCACCAAAATTAATGCTCCAAATGGTTTGTAAAATATTATAGTAAATTCATTCATACATGTGAGTACAAATTATGTGTTGTCTATCAGTAAAATTGACAGGATATACCTAAATCGAAACACTCATATGGAAATATCCATATTGTCAATTACGGAAATCAAGACATACATCATGAGAAAAATTGTTGATTCGCCAAGCAGTGATGAAAGATTAAATGGATATGTCTTCATTTCATCTGCTGAAATTCAGCAATTCAATAATTCATCAACCATGCCAAAAAAAGTTATAGAAATAATAGTGGAAAACAATGAACTATATTGTCAATCCATAATCAGCTCTCTATCACCCTAGGAAGAACCTTCATCATCGATAAGGTTAGAAATGGTATCCTCTTCTTTAAGATGTTCAAATTTTAAATTCTCCCTTACTATGAAAATTTCTCTTCATCATGTACAATGCAAGTAGAAACAGAAGAAGTAACACATATTGAATAAGAAATGGAAGATCTCATGGATGCTCCTCCATCATTTGAAGAATGTATATATACCACTGTGGATGAACTTAGAGAAATAAATCTGGGTACAAAAGAAGATCCAAACCCCAAATTAATTAGTGCATCCATGACTCTTGAAGAGCAAAAAATGTATACTTAATTTCTAAAGAAAAATAACGATGTATTTTCATGAAATTATACATAAATTATAGGTCATGATCTAGATGTTTCCACTCATCATTTGGGTTTTCTAAAAGAACATCATGGATTCAAACAAGCATCAAGAATAACTCACCCAACATATGCCTCCAAAATTGATGTTGAAGTTGATAATATTAACAAGGATAACTTCATGATAGATGTTCAATATCCCAAATGACTAGATAATATTTTCCCTGTGAAAATAATAATGGGAAAATTATAGTTTTCATTGACTTCAGAAATCATAATCGGCATTGTCCCATGGATGATTTTCCAGTTCCGATCACAGAACTCTTAATCGATGAAAAACCTGGCTACGAAGCTCTTCCCTTCACGGATGGTTATTATGGGAACAATCCAATACACATTTACCCTAAATATGAGGAGTCTATAGCCTTCATAGCTATTCATGATTTTTTTTGATATCATGTAATTCCCTTTGGCCTGAAGAATGCATGTGAAATGTATCGATGTTCCATGCACCATATGTTCAAACCATTTTAGGGAAATTTTTTGAATGTTTTGTGGATGATTTGGTGGTTATATCCAGACAACCTTTTGATCTCATGGATGATCTGGAAATCATATTCAACAAACTTCGACAACACAATTTGAAGATGGACCCCTTGAAATGTGTTTTTTGGGTAACCTCAAGAAAATTTCCCATCATATTTGTACGCCATCGTGGTATTGATGTTGATCCTAAGAATAGAAAATCAATCCTTGACATGTCACCTTGTAGAAATTTGGAGGAATTAAGAGGACTTCCTAGGAACATGGCCTATGTTCGGCGTTTCATTGCCAATTTGGCAGGAAAATGTTTACCCTTCACCCGATTAATGTAGAAGGGAGTCACCTACTAGTGGACTGAAGAATGTCATGAAACATTATATATTATCAAGAAATATCTCTTGAGTATACTAGTATTAATGCCACATGTTGAAGGAAGACCACTTATTCTCTATGTGACAGCTTTAGAGTGATCATTGGGTGCCTTCCCTGCCCGGAAAATGATTTTTGAAATGAAAACAACATTTATTATCTCAGTCGAACTATGCTTGAGGTACAAACTCGATATTCAAGTATTGAAAAGTGCTTCCATGCATTGATGTTTGCAGTTCAAAAGTTGAGACACTACCTGCAATATCATGAGGTCCAATTGGAATCTCACAATAACCCACTCAAATTTATCCTTAATACTACAATTCATACAGGACGTCTGTCAAGGAGGGAAGTTATTTTGGAGCAGTTTGATATCCAATATGTGTCTCAAAACGCAATAAAGAGCCATGATCAAGCCAATTTCTTTGCTGAACACCCCTTTGTAGAAGATACATCATTAACTATGGAACTTCCTTATGAGGTAGTCTTCTCTATTCAATAAAATTATCAAAAATGGGAAATGTATTTTGATGGAGCCTCCAAAATTCTAGCTGAGAAAAAAATGGAATGTCCTAAATTCAACAAAATTGGGTTAGGAATAATTCTTATTTCCCCAAAAATGGTAGTGCTACCATATTCGTTCATATTGTTAGAAGGTGGTATAAACAATGAAGAAGAATATGAATCTCTCATCAGAGGCTTGTAATTGTCACTTCAGGCATAGGTGAATCACTTGAAGGTAATAGGTGATTCTGCATTGGTAATCAAACAAATCAATGGGGATTATTCCATCAGAAAAGAATAGTTAATCCCTATATGTGATTACATTAGAGATTTAATAGTATAATTTCCCTTAGAACATACATTTTCTTATGTTCCATGATCAAAAAATGTATGAGATGATACACTGGATAATGTATCCACAGCCCTAGTAGATCCAAATCAGGACAAAACAGTCATTAGTATTGGCCACCATCATACAGTTTCAGGATTTTGTTCAAATCAAAACCAAGGAAATCAATGAAATCAGTCTCATTTTAAAACCATATGGTAAAACTGCAGGATGGATGATACCTATCAAGAAATTCCTTCAAAATGGAATACTCCCACCTGATAGAGCCAGGAAAGAACTAGTCCGTCGACATGTTGTCAATTTCAATCATTATGATAGCTCAGATCACCAAAAAAAATTCTAAAAGCGAGGTTTTGATGGAATTCTCTTTAGATATATTGATGGTGAAGAGACAATGGTTATCATGAATGAAGTACATGTAGGATTTTGTGGTTCCCACCAGTCTGGACATAGAATTTCTGTTCAAATCTGAAGACATGGATACTTTTGGCCATCAATGATGCAAGATTGTGTTGATTTCACTATGAAGTGTCATTCTGTCCAAATATGTGCCAACTTCATTGATCAACCCCCAGAGTTAATTCATACAACTAAATACTCATGGCCATTTTCTACATGGGGGATGTATGTAGTAGGACCTTATCCTCCAGCTAATGCTAAGTAGTTTATGTATATTATTACTGCTACTGACAACATTTCCAAATGGACAGAGGCAATACCTCTCAAAGAAGTCAGTGCTAAAATCATTGTTTGCTTTGTCAAGTCCAAAATAATTACCAGATTTGGTGTTCCTCATAGCATAATGATGGATAATGGCACCAACATTTGTTCATCCTAGGTACAAAAAAATGTTACAAGAATACAATATCGGATCCAACCATTCATCGCAGTATCATACAACGGCAAATGGTCAAATAGATTCTTTCAAAAAGACTCTTTAAAACATACTTCAAAATATGGAGGATAAAGATAATAAGCCATGGCCTAATTAACTCTTTCATACTCTATGGGCTTATCGGTCTACCACCGACACTGCTACATGATCAACTCCATATTCATTGGCATATGGAACAGAAGAAGTCTTGCCTATCGATGTCTAATTACCTTCTCTTAGAGTCTCCATTTACGATCAGTTATCTACAAATAAAAAATCTAAAAATCGATTACATGAATTGGAACGACAAGATGAAAAATGATTTTTCACACTGCACCAGTTAGAAGTTAATCACATACAAATAGCATGAGCATTCAATAAAAAAATCTCATCTTCATTCATTCATTCAAGGAGAATTGGTATTGGTCCTCAAAACTCCTATGATAGTAGAAAAGAAGCCTCCAAAGCTTGATCCAAAGTGGGAAGGACCTTACTCAATATATAGGGTCTACTCCAATGGAGATTATTCTTTAATCTCAATGGATGGAGAACTAATTACTACTCAAAGCAATGTAAGATTCTTGAATAAGTATTTTTTTAACACAAATACCCTCATTTGTCCTTGTTGTAGGACTATAAACTGAATATTCCCCTCTATCGTCCATCATGATGTTAAATGTGTGCCTTTTATCGTCTAACATGATGTTAAACTATGCATCTTCCGAGCAGCAGGACGTTAAAATACCAAGAACCCCATATCTGTGAGACATACCATTAAACTATGATCGTCTCATGTGCAATTTTTTTTAAACAATGTTTCCATGCATTCCCCAGGAAGATAACCATGCATAAGCCCCATACCATCCTCCAGGGTCGCATCGTTCATGACACGATCGTTAGGTCTGTTGCTGCCTATTGTTTCTCACACCGAGCATGACTCACGTGAGTGTAGAGTTATCTTCGACCATAACATATTCTTTGGGCTGGTAACCATGCTTAATTCCCAACAGAATCTCCGGGTCATTCTCCTCAAGTACACCACAATCGTATCATCAATCTCAATTGATCTACGTGGACTTTGATCCTTTCCTCTTAAACCAGGTACATAGGCAACCTCATGAGGTTCAAGACTGAAACCACTTCCCTCACATCGATTCACCTCTATCTCATACGATTTTGATCTGTGAATCCCCCATCAACCGTCTGATTCATATCAATTCACTTTCGTCCTACATGACTGTAACGCCCCGACCCCAGTTACCCAGAGTCGGTGCATTACTTCGTAACATTGGCATGATCACAAGAAAGATCAAATCTCGAAAGACCGATTGGTTTAGTAGCCTCGGAAACACTAGATATAATCAAAAAGTTTTACATTACATTTCAAAGTGAAAAACTACTACAACAACAAAGTCTTCATATCCACACTATTAACCCCTCATAATATCCCTGCAAGTCATTCATAATTTACTTCTTCACTACCTGGGAAAAATAAAACATAGAAAAGGGGTGAGCTCAAATGCCTAGTAAGGATAACAATATAGCGGAACATTCAAAATAATCATAAACATTTAAGGCAATGAATTACTAAAAAAAAGCCTTTTAAAATTGAACTTCAACATAGTATGGAAAAAGTAAAATGAAATAATGCCATTTACTTATTCACATGGATATTCTACTAATCAAATAATCACATGCAATATCAATAACCACTTTCATAATGTTGGAATGCATAATGCCAGACTATCATAACCACATAGCCAAGGCCTCGTGCCAAGACTACAAATAAGATTTTGTCAAGGCCTTGTGCCAAGACACTAGTTTGTCTCATGAGACCTACCGATGCATCGAGGAGCTATAGCGGGCTCCACCCGTCACTTATTAAGTCCAATGCATTCCCATATGAAAAGGTTTAAACATAACATAAACATTCGTATTAAAACTAGCATACGAAATGTCAATACTTTCAGAATAAACTATGAATGGTATAAAAATAGCACATCCACAGTCAAACATATCACAAAACCTTCAATACAATATAGAAGTTTTGTATCATAATAAATCAACTTCAAATAATCTTAAAATCCATCAAAGGATGTTGACATAGATGAAATCAAAATTCTTTTTAAAGAAATATCTCCTTTTATTTTGAAATCATTTAAGATCCATATAAAATAAAACATTTTCTTTGAAAATATTCTTATAAGCTTGTAAGGAAAGCTTTGAAGATTTTATAACGGCGTAAAATAACTGCACCCGCCGTATAAGTTAAAAAAAACATTCTTACCTCAATTCTGTCGAAAAGGTTAAAAAGGACCTTGTTTTGAAAATGACGGAAAGATTCCTTTATAAACCACTTATAAAAGTCAAAAAGGGTATAAATGACTTTAACCCATATTTTAGTAAATAGTAAAAATGTTTTGAAATACATTTTTAAGAAACATGGATGTGGATGATAAAGAGATCCCAGTAGATTATTACATATAAACAACCTCGGATAATGAAGAGATTGTGAAATAACCCTTACCTTGAACTTTTCCTTGGTTGGGGTAGGTTAAGCTCCTGTATAATGGTGAAATAATTGTTATTAAATTGTACAAGAATCATATACATTAATATGATATCATATATGATCTTTTAACATTGCTTTATTAATAATATCTTAGTATTATCGTCATTTCGGGTGATAATCGATTCGTTCTTCTTAAATGTTTGGTTACGTGAGACATGTTTGTAATGGATAGATTATATCTTATTCATAATCAGAATGATATTAAAATTATTTTTAACCCTAAAATGAGAATAATACTTGAATGGATATGATGGAGAACGAATCTTATCGCGTTCGTGGAGACGGTAGTCCGTACGTACGCACGAACGCTACTTCCATTTAATTTTTATTTTAAAAGAATTGAATCCAAATGATACATAGGTATATTACTATTCCAGTATAATATAATATTTTATATATGTTACTTAAGTTCATTAACACCATCCTTTATACGTTCCATGTGTGGTATGAACGAGTCATATCATTTTAAGGGGGCGGTAGTCCGCACTTCCTCAAATGAAATTATCGTATGTATATACAACATGAAACGAATAATGGTATGAAATAAAATGGAATTACAGAAGCTTATATATAAAATATATATCATTAATATCATATTTAATTACAGTGCCATCATAATGGCCACCATGAGAGGCGGTAAGATGTTTTTGAACAATCATCGTTTCGTGAGGCGTTAGTTTGCCATCCACAGAAACATTATGTTCATCATCCATTAGATGGAGTTGTGTGTATGTGTAGTTTGAATCCTTCTTATAACAACATCCTAGTATATTGAGGATACTGGTGTTGTTACAAAATAAAGGAAATAAAAAGATTTTGGGGGTTGAAGAAGCAAAATAAATGAAAATAATTTAAGAGAAATCGTTACCTTTAATTTAGGTAACTCACTTTGGTTGGAACCAAAGGACTTGTTGAAATGCTTTCTGCCTAAGGGGAAGCTTCAAGGAGGAGGAGAGGGATTTGGGGAGCTTAGTTGGGCAGAGTTTGGACGAGCCAAGTGGCTTGAGAGGTGTGAGGAAAAGAGAAGGAGGAGTGCCCTTTTATAAGAGGGGTGAGGGGCACTTTTGGAAAAGCTAGAAATATTAATTTATAATAAATTCATATTCGGTTTCCAAAGGCTCAAAAGTTGACTATTCAAAGGATGAAGTGGGGATAGGTCGAAAACAACTCATCCAATATAATTTAGACAGGTTTGGGTACTTCTATTAACCTTATCTTTAAGTATTAACTCTAAGTTAATTAGTTTCACTTTTACAATGTCTCTTTGTATTTTTATATAATATGGTTAATAAACTTACTATATACATCCAAGCGACCCCCAAGTGGTCCATTATTGATTAACCTATCATAATATAAGTCTCTTGGCCGAACCTTAGATTTTTAGGAATTTAATATCAATTAATAATATAATATTTGTTTTAAGAATTCTTTTATGTCAATTTTGACACTATTCAATAGTTGATTTTTGTGAAACTCATAACAGATTGATTACTTCGAAAAAAGTCAATTACATCAATCATAATATATCATATTATCCTAGAAAATTAGTGTAATTCATTAAAAGTTTCATATTATATTTATTTGGGTATTTATAATATCAATTATGTTAATTTTTTTACTATTTTAGTAATTACTGCATCATCATTGTGTCATAAATAAAATAAATTATTTAATGTCTAAAAATTATAAAGAAAATATCATTATGTAGGAAATCTTTTTAGCTTTCTAATGAATATTTATAATCGAAAATCCAACATGTATAACCCTATGTAAAAATTGTTCTTCTAAAAGATGTAAGCTTATGCCATTTTTATTTTTATTTTAACTTTATTAATATAATGTGTCCCTACCACATACAAGTGGCTCCAAGGGGTCCCCAAATTGACCCAAGGATGCCCATGGTCGGGTATGTGTCCACCAATAAGGTTAGGACACGTTTTAGGGTAATTTTGTATTATTATAATATTATTTTTTTACCCTTATTTACCGGATTTACCCTTTAACCATGGTAAATAAAATATTTACCGCAGTAATTATTCAAAATGTCTAAAAATAAAAGTTACCTATTTACACAATTTGAACATCCTGATTCCAAATATGGAATCCATTTTTCTAAATTCAAAACACAGAAGTGGCAGAAATTAATTTAAAATTAATTCCCGCTGTCAAAACAAAAAGCGTGTTTTTAAGAGATAATAACTATCAAAAGATTGACACTTGTTTATGTTTGGTTTAATTGTAAAATTATGTCCAATGACCAACATTATATTAAATGGTAAAAATATATTCTAAATATACTTTAAAACCACTCAAATTCATAATTTATCACTATTAATTATTTTGATTAAAAAAGTTGTTTTTAATTAAAATTTAGAAATTTTCACTATTCATCAAAATATGAAAGTTATCCGAAATGTACCAAAATTTCACCTTAGGCTAAATTCGATATTCCGAATCCAAAAATGAAGTCCATTTTCAAATATAAAATATATATAATTTCAAAAAGTCGATATTACTATTCATAACGGCTAGTTTGATCGGTTGTGGTGTGTGTTAAAACTCGACGTTGCGTACAACACACGCTACTGTTTTATTCAAAGGAAAGCGTACCGTGGAAGCTTGGGATGTTTCATTTTAAAATTTTGATGTCCCCATTTAGTCAAAAAGTTTAAAATATAGTATTTAAAAAGGGTTCACTATTAAAGTTGATAAAAGTGCAATACTGAAAATGAATTTGTTCTTGCATTATATCTAAGAAACTCATAATATGGATTCTAAAATTATAAGGATTATATAAACATTAAAATTTATATAATACTATTCATAACCTCTTTTGAACGGCTTGTTTGGTAAGTCATGGTGTGCTTGAACTTTGTGTTGCATGTAGTGAAAGTTATTGAATTATTTTGAAGAACTAACACACTATGAAATCTTGGGGTGTTACATTCTCCCCTCCTTCAATAAATTGCGTCCTCGCAATTTGAAATTGTTCTTCGAAAATAAATGGTTGAAAATAGATAATATATATGTGGGAAAACCCACATCGGAAATTGGGTTACTAAAATTTAGTCTTAATATGAGGAAAATAGAAATGAAAGGGTCACCACCAAATTATGATCTTGATTAGGAGAACATTGGTGGCAATTAGAGACATATAATCGGAGGAAAAACGTAAATATTTATAGGTAGTGATTGAGTTCATCAATCACAAACAAGTGTATAATTGAGGTCCTTAAACTCATCAATCTATGATGATTTGAAGTACCATCGGTTCAACAAAATATAGGGTATTGGGATAACACATTTTTGACGTTTCAAAATATCTTAGTTGAAATCCCACATCGAAAAATGAATTAACGAGGCCTCTATTTAAAATAAAGAGTCGAAAGTATGAAGATTACCGAAAATAACACTTACTAGGGTTCCATGTTGGAAAATATGGATATGGAAGAAAAATCTAACCATCAATTATCTGATGGAGAGTGGTAGAGAACATGGCTATGAAAAGGCCAACAATCCCAAAGCCATAAATTAGTGATGATTTAAGGTACCATCTAGGAAAACATTTTTGTTCAAAGCTGCTTTTCTTAATATTGAGGAATTTATTTATGAGATTGGCTAAGATCATAAGGAGATATACTTACTTTATAATTAGAGTTTTATCCATTAATAAATTTCTATCACAAACTCATCTTTCACTCTAAAAGATAATAGAATGTAAAAAAAAATCTATTTACACTATTCGTATAGGGTTCCAAAATAAACGAATTTATAATTCATCTATATGATCTTTTAATAAAAACTACATTATTTAATCCAGGACATCTCATGGTCCAGTGGTAGGTGATACACCCTTGTCGCCCTTCAGTTGCGGGTTCAAGTCTCGCAGCCTTGCCGGACGCGACGGGTTGCCGCCCGACCTCCGGGTTGTCCTTTTATGGCAATCCAAAATAATCCAAACTAGAACTATCCAAAATACTTATGTCCAAACTCACAGTATAACATTTATAAGGAAGGTAAACATAATATAGATCCTTTTTACCCTATAATATCATATGAATACCTTCATCATGTATTACCATATTCCTTGTTGATTACATTCATGCTCCCTTATTCCATATAGAATGCTGGATATACTTCATTAATCCAAAAATGTTTTAAACCCCAACAATGATGGAATATACAAATCATTAATCAGTTCCAAGGTAGTCAAGAATATCCAATATAATTTATCCAAAATCACTACCTCAGTATCAGAACTATATTATGATTTATCATTCTCTCAACCATATATTTTCCAAAAATTTATCCTGCTATTGAGTCACTTTTCTTTGTTCCACACAATCTCAAGTCCTTAATGAAATAGTACTGCAGTACAATCATTATATACTCCATAATTATTATAACAAGTACATTGTTGATACAACACTCAATTGACATAATCAACATAAGAACTCTAATCATTCCTCTTCATCTGTGGTAGTATCATAACTTGATTATTATCCAATAACATCATTTGCGGCATAGTCTGATGACTGGGACATAGGTTCGCGTAGTGTCCAAACTCCTTGCAAATGAAGCATTGTACATTTAAAACCATTTTCTTACCCTTGCAGTCACGTACTTTGTGCCCTTTTCCTCCACACTTATAACAAACTCCCATTCTTTTCAGGCAAGTTCCAGGGTGTTTCTTTCCACAGTTACCACATATGGGAAAATTCTTCTTTTCCCTCTTCCCTTTATCCATCTTTCTCTCTTCCATCCTTTTCTTCTCTTGCTTCCCTTCAAAGCCATAGGACTCAGTAAACTCTTTACTTATCTTATCAACACATGATGTTATTTCTTCATATGATGATAATACATGGGAGACTATTTCTCTTATAAATTCTAGCTTAAGACCATGAAAGATATGATCCTTCCTTCTCATTGGATCATGTGCATTTCTGGAGTTCTCATTCCTTTTACTGGTCGCCATTTCTAAACAATGGCATACACTAGATCAGTTTATGAATCAAAATACATAATCCCATACTTATAAAACACTTAACATAAATTGAACTATTTATGGATATAATCCATAATCATAGGAATGTTTTCTTTAAGGAAGTATATACTCATAAACCCTTAAAAATGATTTGTAAGGAAAATGAGAGTTATCCTAAGCATATCCCCCGGGAGTGTCGTAACCAAGAGTGCAGCAAGGCCCGTTGTCGTGCACCAGTTCCCGTTCGAGTCTAGCTCAAAGCGGTGTTTTCGGGTTTTACCCCTAGGTACATCTGTGCCAGAGCCGCCTCTACCTGCTCGTATCCAGACAGGGATGTATTTCTCGGAAAACTCACAAAATCTCTACAATTCCAAAATTATAGGAAGTTCTTCTATACTAATCCTCAAAGTTCATCTTAGGTCTACGTGCTCTAATCAGAGTTTATCTAAATCTAGCTTCCAAGGTTTGTACTAAACTTCCTCTGATACCAACTGTAACGCCCCGACCCCAGTTACCCAGAGTCGGTGCATTACTTCGTAACATTGGCATGATCACAAGAAAGATCAAATCTCGAAAGACCGATTGGTTTAGTAGCCTTGGAAACACTAGATATAATCAAAAAGTTTTACATTACATTTCAAAGTGGAAAACTACTACAACAACAAAGTCTTCATATCCACACTATTAACCCCTCATAATATCCCTGCAAGTCATTCATAATTTACTTCTTCACTACCTGGGAAAAATAAAACATAGAAAAGGGGTGAGCTCAAATGCCCAGTAAGGATAACAATATAGCGGAACATTCAAAATAATCATAAACATTTAAGGCAATGAATTACTAAAAAAAAAGCCTTTTAAAATTTAACTTCAACATAGTATGGCAAAAGTAAAATGAAATAATGCCATTTACTTATTCACATGGATATTCTACTAATCGAATAATCACATGCAATATCAATAACCACTTTCATAATGTTGGAATGCATAATGCCAGACTATCATAACCACATAGCCAAGGCCTCGTGCCAAGACTACAAATAAGATTTTGTCAAGGCCTTGTGCCAAGACACTAGTTTGTCTCATGAGACCTACCGATGCATCGAGGAGCTATAGCGGGCTCCACCCGTCACTTATTAAGTCCAATGCATTCCCATATGAAAAGGTTTAAACATAACATAAACATTCGTATTAAAACTAGCATACGAAATGTCAATACTTTCAGAATAAACTATGAATGGTATAAAAATAGCACATCCACAGTCAAACATATCACAAAACCTTCAATACAATATAGAAGTTTTGTATCATAATAAATCAACTTCAAATAATCTTAAAATCCATCAAAGGATGTTGACATAGATGAAATCAAAATTCTTTTTAAAGAAATATCTCCTTTTATTTTGAAATCATTTAAGATCCATATAAAATAAAACATTTTCTTTGAAAATATTCTTATAAGCTTGTAAGGAAAGCTTTGAAGATTTTATAACGGCGTAAAATAACCGCACCCGCCGTATAAGTTAAAAAAAAACATTCTTACCTCAATTCTGTCGAAAAGGTTAAAAAGGACCTTGTTTTGAAAATGACGGAAAGATTCCTTTATAAACCACTTATAAAAGTCAAAAAGGGTATAAATGACTTTAACTCATATTTTAGTAAATAGTAAAAATGTTTTGAAATACATTTTTAAGAAACATGGATGTGGATGATAAAGAGATCCCAGTAGATTATTACATATAAACAACCTCGGATAATGAAGAGATTGTGAAATAACCCTTACCTTGAACTTTTCCTTGGTTGGGGTAGGTTAAGATCCTGTATAATGGTGAAATAATTGTTATTAAATTGTACAAGAATCATATACATTAATATGATATCATATATGATCTTTTAACATTGCTTTATTAATAATATCTTAGTATTATCGTCATTTCTGGTGATAATCGATTCGTTCTTCTTAAATGTTTGGTTACGTGAGACATGTTTGTAATGGATAGATTATATCTTATTCATAATCAGAATGATATTAAAATTATTTTTAACCCTAAAATGAGAATAATACTTGAATGGATATGATGGAGAACGAATCTTATCGCGTTCGTGGAGACGGTAGTCCGTACGTACGCACGAACGCTACTTCCATTTAATTTTTATTTTAAAAGAATTGAATCCAAATGATACATAGGTATATTACTATTCCAGTATAATATAATATTTTATATATGTTACTTAAGTTCATTAACACCATCCTTTATACGTTCCATGTGTGGTATGAACGAGTCATATCATTTTAAGGGGGCGGTAGTCCGCACTTCCTCAAATGAAATTATCGTATGTATATACAACATGAAACGAATAATGGTATGAAATAAAATGGAATTACAGAAGCTTATATATAAAATATATATCATTAATATCATATTTAATTACAGTGCCATCATAATGGCCACCATGAGAGGCGGTAAGATGTTTTTGAACAATCATCGTTTCGTGAGGCGTTAGTTTGCCATCCACAGAAACATTATGTTCATCATCCATTAGATGGAGTTGTGTGTATGTGTAGTTTGAATCCTTCTTATAACAACATCCTAGTATATTGAGGATACTGGTGTTGTTACAAAAGAAAGGAAATAAAAAGATTTTGGGGGTTGAAGAAGCAAAATAAATGAAAATAATTTAAGAGAAATCGTTACCTTTAATTTAGGTAACTCACTTTGGTTGGAACCAAAGGACTTGTTGAAATGCTTTCTGCCTAAGGGGAAGCTTCAAGGAGGAGGATAGGGATTTGGGGAGCTTAGTTGGGCAGAGTTTGGACGAGCCAAGTGGCTTGAGAGGTGTGAGGAAAAGAGAAGGAGGAGTGCCCTTTTATAAGAGGGGTGAGGGGCACTTTTGGAAAAGCTAGAAATATTAATTTATAATAAATTCATATTCGGTTTCCAAAGGCTCAAAAGTTGACTATTCAAAGGATGAAGTGGGGATAGGTCGAAAACAACTCATCCAATATAATTTAGACAGGTTTGGGTACTTATATTAACCTTATCATTAAGTATTAACTCTAAGTTAATTAGTTTCACTTTTACAATGTCTCTTTGTATTTTTATATAATATGGTTAATAAACTTACAATATACATCCAAGCGACCCCCAAGTGGTCCATTAATGATTAACCTATCATAATATAAGTCTCTTGGCCTAACCTTAGATTTTTAGGAATTTAATATCAATTAATAATATAATATTTGTTTTAAGAATTCTTTTATGTCAATTTTGACACTATTCAATAGTTGATTTTTGTGAAACTCATAACAGATTGATTACTTCGAAAAAAGTAAATTAAATCAATCATAATATATCATATTATCCTAGAAAATTAGTGTAATTCATTAAAAGTTTCATATTATATTTATTTGGGTATTTATAATATCAATTATGTTAATTTTTTTACTATTTTAGTAATTACTGCATCATCATTGTGTCATAAATAAAATAAATTATTTAATGTCTAAAATTTATAAAGAAAATATCATTATGTAGGAAATCGTTTTAGCTTTCTAATGAATATTTATAATCGAAAATCTAACATGTATAACCCTATGTAAAAATTGTTCTTCTAAAAGATGTAAGCTTATGCCATTTTTATTTTTATTTTAACTTTATTAATATAATGTGTCCCTACCACATACAAGTGGCTCCAAGGGGTCCCCAAATTAACCCAAGGATGCCCATGGTCGGGTATGTGTCCACCAATAAGGTTAGGACACGTTTTAGGGTAATTTTGTATTATTATAATATTATTTTTTTAACCCTTATTTACCGGATTTACCCTTTAACCATGGTAAATAAAATATTTACCGCAGTAATTATTCAAAATGTCTAAAAATAAAAGTTACCTATTTACACAATTTGAACATCCTGATTCCAAATATGGAATCCATTTTTCTAAATTCAAAACACAGAAGTGGCAGAAATTAATTTAAAATTAATTCCCGCTGTCAAAACAAAAAGCGTGTTTTTAAGAGATAATAACTATCAAAAGATTGACACTTGTTTATGTTTGGTTTAATTGTAAAATTATGTCCAATGACCAACATTATATTAAATGGTAAAAATATATTCTAAATATACTTTAAAACCACTCAAATTCATAATTTATCAATATTAATTATTTTGATTAAAAAAGTTGTTTTTAATTAAAATTTAGAAATTTTCACTATTCATCAAAATATGAAAGTTATCCGAAATGTACCAAAATTTCACCTTAGGCTAAATTCGATATTCCGAATCCAAAAATGAAGTCCATTTTCAAATATAAAATATATATAATTTCAAAAATTCGATATTACTATTCATAACGGCTAGTTTGATCGGTTGTGGTGTGTGTTAAAACTCGACGTTGCGTACAACACACGCTACTGTTTTATTCAAAGGAAAGCGTATCGTGGAAGCTTGGGATGTTTCATTTTAAAATTTTGATGTCCCCATTTAGTCAAAAAGTTTAAAATATAGTATTTAAAAAGGGTTCACTATTAAAGTTGATAAAAGTGCAATACTGAAATGAATTTGTTCTTGCATTATATCTAAGAAACTCATAATATGGATTCTAAAATTATAAGGATTATATAAACATTAAAATTTATATAATACTATTCATAACCTCTTTTGAACGGCTTGTTTGGTAAGTCATGGTGTGCTTGAACTTTGTGTTGCATGTAGTGAAAGTTATTGAATTATTTTGAAGAACTAACACACTATGAAATCTTGGGGTGTTACAATGACGCTATACTGTGTACGTCCCATTGTCCTAGATATATGATGTTAAAAAATACAGTCCCCCATTGTCCTTATTGCCATACATTAAACTGCATAGCACTGGTCCATGCATATGACCTTAAACTATTTTCACTTGTGTCTTGTATGACAATAAACTGCAACAATCACTGACACTCTCACTCGAGAGGAATCATCATTGACATGGTATGCAATCATGTCATATATCAAGATCTATGTGTGGTTTGATTTTCAAGCTTATGAGATACATAGTGACACTCATGTAATTAATCTTGGGTCTAGCCATAATTGCAATAATCTCCTATTTACCCATCATATGTATGAACCAAATATGTACAAAGGGTATTTCAAGAACTACGTGCAGCTTAAATCCCATCATCATGGGTTACGTAAGAATGCTCGAGCATTCCTCGAGTCCAGACCTGAGCCTTTGGGCCTAACACCAAAATCCACTTTCGTTCCCTTAGATGAAATGTCCCACTGGGAGCACATGGTGTGATATTAAACACCCTAGTTTTTATTCAAATCAAGTTTATAAAAAATGCACGATGTGTCTCCCTCACTATGGTCTGAGCTATATGACCCTAAACTGAGATCTTTCATGCTCTCGTCCTACATGACATTAAAATGTATTTCAAGAACTAAATGTTCCTTGATTCTCCTCCTAATGAAATACGTAGTGTCATCTAGAATCTCAATTCGGGACCCAGCCACAACATTATAAAAATAATATTCATGGTCATTATAACCCTTTCCATGAATTTTGGTTGAAAATTGTATGATACCTGAGAGTTCTTTTTCCTGACCTTGCAGCATGTTCCCTTAGGTTCTCTTACATAAGTTGTCTACATAACGGATATGTCAGCCAAAAGATTCTACTGTTTGAATATGCAGCTTATGCCCCAGTTGGCCCTGCATATTTCAACCTCCATAATGGGTTTTTCAAGTAATAGATACAGCATTCATAGGAGAAGCCTCTTTTTCCCTATTGGTCTTACCGGTGATATGTAGGGATATGAAAAAAACTGACATCCTTAACATATTCGTTCCATACACTTTTTCATGATCTGAAAGTATTCAAGTCCACACATTACATTTTCATCCTTCTCCATATGTTATGAGAAATGTGAATTAATCTTGGACATATTGACCATATGTCGTATAATGTTTCTATCTTCAGTTTTAGTAATATGATTAAAATCCACAAATACCTTTTTTCATATGTTTGGGTAAGACCTTCATAGAAGTCACATTACACCAATTCTTTGATAATTCTGAATGGAAAAATCCTCTTCATATTCAATTACCTTTCTCCATAAAGCATACTCAATGCTTTGGAAAATTTGAATCCCCGTAAGACTTTCTTCGGCTTTTAGCAATTGAAAGTCCAATTTTTGAGAGTTCTTTTGTCCGACTCTGCGGCATGTGACCATAGTTGGCCTTGCATAAGTTGTCTACATAATGGACCTGTCAGCCAAAAGATACTACTATTTGACTATGCAGCATATGCCCTAGTTGCCTCTACATAATTCAGCCCCCATAACGGGTTTTTCAAGTAGTGGTAACTTCATTCATAGAAAAGTATTCCTTTAATGCCTTTTATCTCTTTTTCCATGTCTTTCCTCAGATTCAAATTTTCTCAAATCATAGTTTACAATTTTACCCCTCCATAGTAGAATATGGTAATATTTTTCCAAACAAATTATCAAGAATTGAGTCAATATCATCAATTCGGTAAAAGATATTCAACCTTAAATATTATCCATTTCGCAGTCCAACATGCATGAATTTAAACATCCAATAACAAATGACATGTTACTCATTAAATTGAAAACATGTAAAGGGTACTCTAAACAAATGTCAAGTCCCAGCTCGCTAAACGTACATTTTGTAAGATTTAAGAAATATTGAGATATTAAAAGATGCAATGTTTCTGTGGTTGTTTATTTAGACCTAGTAAAAATAAATCTATGTTTACTAGGACCATTGGATTAGGTAAAAAAAGAGAAATTATCAAGAATATGAATGTAAAAATGATTGAAGATGAATTGTTTTTCATTGATGAACAAGATTAGAATATCATCCACAGACAGTATTCTCATCTCTTTTTTTTCGAAATTATAGAAGACTTTCAACATGATTTTTCATCTGTTTCACAGCATCCCGAGGATCATCAACAACCACTTGAAGTTCATTTACTCAACCAGATCCACTATCATCAGATCTATGAAGTGCTTCATTGGTAAAATTTATATCTTTTAAACTATCTTCTTGGACTTCTTCCAATGAATTATGAAGCTGGTCAAGATCCCCAGTAACTGCATCTAGCTCTTGCTGATGGTGCTACTGCTGGAAAAATGTTCTCCATGATCTTTTTCTTATGCTCCTTCAGCTTTGCAGCATGATTAGTCTCAGCTCGGTATAGTACACCCTAAAATTATCTAATATTGGTATGCAATCTAGATCAGATTAGGTCCTAAATACACCTTTCCCCTTGCTCCCTTATTTAAATGAATTGTTTCACTGCAACATTGATTTCTTGATATCATAAACCGCTAATTCCAAGCATGATGAACATGGATGAATGTATAGGAATTTTTTGAAGAAATCTCTTCAAGAGGAACCTCAGATATTATCTTTCATGTATTTTTCCATGCCTTACGACGTGAGAATTTGAGTGCCTTTTTCACCTCTGGGTCTGATTCGGCATCGCTGTCATCGGGAGGAACATAGTCTAGGATTAATGAACATAAGAAAGTGCCATGTTCTACTCCTTCCCTGACCTTGGTTGCTTCACCTTCTGCTACTATTTGTGATGAGGCTGAGGCTTCACCTCTAGATCTATCCATTTAAGTTGACAACCATGTTTAGTCAATCGAATGTATGGATTGTTTCAATGGAAAATAAAATTTGTTTGATTGTCTTGAAGGATAAACAAGCCCCAAATATCATCATATTTTACCTAATAGTAGATCATCAACTTTTGAAGACTCCTCCCCATCTTTCCTAGCAGTAATAGGATTTTCAGGATGGGTTTTAGGGTGGTCAACCGTGTTATGTTCCACCTGATCTAGTGTTTCTGCAATAATAGGGATGGAATCAATGTCTTCACCCCTTTCAAGCATTTTTTGTACAGCAGTTTCATCAGATGGAACTGCACATTTTTTAACCATACATGTTTATAATTTTAATCATGAGAAGATTAACAGGACAAATGATGAAACTCACATCTAGTAGATTCTATAACCAGATCTCCTATAACATATAAATCACATGGTAATTTAACATGTTCTAATATTTCATCAAAGGACATACAAAGATTCATCATTTTATCCAATGATGTACCAGATCGAAGGTTAGTCTCACCAGTGGGAGGACTTGGCATGTCTTCTTTGTGACTTTATTCTGGAAATCTCTAACCCCAGATAGCTTATTCAAAGACAGTTGTGGGGTCATCTTTGTTGGTTTCCAAATTTTATGGTGCATGTGTTTAACCTAAAACATCACAGAATAGAAGCCAATTTTTGTCTCATTTGAGGTTCTATGAAGTGTTGTTAATTTAACAGAAGTCTCTTTTCAAATGGAATTATAAGTAGGAGCGATGTTGGTAATAGACGTCGGCACATCTGCTCTCAGTATTTCTTCAGGAACAACAGTTTTAGTAGGAACTTGTGACTTTTCTGCAACACCCTCTGTTGTACTCTGAGGATGGTCAGTCATTTCCCTTAAAGGGAAAACTGATGAAGACCATGAAATTTCAAGAAGTTTGAGAACTTTTTGATAAGTTAAGATTCATGACTATAGGAAATACTTACCACAACTAATGAAGCATTTGAATGTGGTATTCATTCTTCAATTCCTTTGCTTCTTGGCCATTTTTGGTGGATTGGCGATATCATCTCCGAAAACAGGTATATGAGAAAAATAAAGCCCTTTTGATCTCTTTATCCATGACTTTCTGGTCTGGAGATACTTCAACCAACTCAAGAGGAGATCCAGTGGCTCCAATAGCAGTGCCACCCGGGATATACCGCGACGAAGGAATATCAGTGGTTCTTCACTTTACAAGTTGTAGGATGAATAAGATTATTTCCTTGAATAAAAAAATATTGACCAAATTCAAATTGAAAAGAAAATAGAAATATGAGGAAAAGGAATTTTAAATTTTCAAGAGCCACGTAGTGATGCCACTCTTCGTCTAATGAAGTACCAATCCCATCTGTTGTACCAAAATCCATCATTTCCTTCACCTTCTTGGTGATAGGAACTAAATCATCAGTGGCATATATGAGCATTTGTAGCTCTTTGATGTAATCCCTTACTTCATCGGGGTTATCCTCAAAATGGATGTCAGAGGAATTCTAATGATTCCCCACTCCAGGGATATGAAACCCTTCACATAATTCCATCCAGGCGGTTTCAGCATCACAATATAAACATCGCCATGTCCGAACATCGTCTTGTCGTAAATATTTAGACTGTTCACCAGAAGGCCGCAAGGAGGGTCCTACAATCTGGGACATCAACATCTTCCATGCTCATTAAATCACAGATAAAGAATAATAAAATAAAACATGTTGCTCTTTGATATAATGGATACTAAATTACCTCAATGATATAACTCACCAAGAGTTTATGGAGTAGGTCTCTTGACTCTAGTAGGTGGATTATATCTGCCATGAGGCCACATTGACGCATTTCGAGCCTCATCATTCACATCCTGGGAATCCAATGAATCAGCTACGGGTAAGGATTTCAGTGAATCAACTCTAGGTAAGGGAGATTCACCTTACAAATTAAGAGCTTCTTTCCTAATGGTTCTCTTCTTTATCCCCACCTAAGGGACCTGCTAATTCAGTACCCCTTCATGGTATGATGCTACCCTACTCTCAGCATACCATACAGTCAATTGACTTGCCGCTCCAATAGTTGGTATATCAAATTACGACCTAGTCTTCTCCATATATTTCAGCCACCATAGTTGATGATTAACCATCAGATGATACTCAAACATGAATTGCACCGAAGTGGATACAGTAATTTTCTACAAACATTTTAATTGACGTGTGAATCGTTTTGGAGAATAGGCCTCGCATATAATTTCACTACAAATCCTCGTGGACAGTGTACCATCTCTACATGCCAACATATATGCAGTTATCTCTAGGTTGGTTGTTCCATCATCAAAAAATCACCCTATCGGTGGTTTCCCATAAGGAATGAATTGAAACTCCATGAACATGATCAGCCTTATTTTGATATCCTAAGAGTTGAGGGATTATGGAGAAATTCTAGAGAAGGCCTGAATAGACGTCTAGAAAGAACTTCCAAGAACCCATAACCCAATTTGTAATGCATATTCCCTGAAGTGGGTAGCGATCCTACCCCATAAAACTTGGAATAGTCCCACTATTTTTAGAAGATACATTCCCATATAAACAAGAAGTTATCTCTTATAAATATTTTCCAAAATTGGGGTGGCCAACCCAACCATTATCCTTTTAACCGTCTTGGATGCAACGATAAAGGTCCTCGGCCTCACACCACCTTTAAAATACCAAATTGGTAAAAGGTTAACATTGAGCCACATGGCCTAAAAGCCTACCAGACGGGACTTCACTGGAATTTTCCGGTTCACTTCATACCCCCACCTATCAAACTCTCCTTCTTCAAAAAATGGCCAAAATGTGTCCGGGGCACCCCTCTTTACTACTCTATGAGAACTTGTAGGATGAGTGTAGGAAGGTCCCTCCTATCTCTTCTAAATCAGAAACATTTCCATCCACTCCTCTTGATGGATATCTTTTCTGTAATGGGTCATTGTCGTGGTGGTATAATTAAGCTTGTAGAAAATTTTCATCAACTCTCAATCCAAAGCCGGAGTCTTCTCCAAATCCTTCCAGGTCACCTTGGCGGGGACAAATTCATTATACATATCTTCCAAAATTGGATCCCCTGAAATCTTGTATACATCCCAGAAACTGATGTCTACTTCTCTATGATTCAGATGGAATGAATTTGTTTCCGGGCTCCAACGGCTGATTAAGTCTAGCACGAAATTTTCAAATATGTAGATATATATCTTCCCATCCCAGATAACTTCATATATTGTAGCTCCCTTCAGATCATTGAAAAACTCTTCACAAGTTTTTCTCCCCCTATATTCCCACATCCATGTCATCTTCACACCTCTTCCAGGATTAAAATCCCAACTCATCATCCATCCCTTAGAATGGTCAATTGAAGAATTTCTGAAAATAGAGGGATATCAATGCGTCTTCAATCAGGTGTGTGAGGATTCAAATATAGATCACATGGGCTATGATTCATTATGTATTCCTTCCCCACTGTCCCTTCATTGTAAAATGATCCTGCAATAGTGACATTTTCCGAAGAGAAGTTGGTGTAGGTCTGAAACCAGCAATGAGAGATATAATTCTTTGCCTCTGGAATGTGGAATCCTTTTAGATGACCATAGCCATACAAAGGCATGTATATGCTTTGTGGTAAATTGGAATGATATTTCTTCAAGTAAATATCCAATATTGGGAGTGTGTTGTCGCATATAACATAATAGTAATGGCTGAAAAAGTTCATCATGTCATCTATTCTCTTGCTGGCTAAATCATCAGCTGATCAAATTCTTCTGGGAGCCTTTGAATCTGCACAAAAATCAAACAATGAACATTTAAGTAATTTTGTTTAGTGAAATTTTGATGAAGGAAAGAAAAAAATGGAAAAGTCAATAAGGCGATCAAGTCCCAACTTGGCGCTCACGTCAAACCCCTTGTGCATGTTTTTCCACCCTAGTCATGGAGCATAAGTCCTATACCTTATGTAAGAGCGTGACAAAAAAACATAATGGTGATTCCCTGAAGACAGAAGCACTTGCGTGTCGAGAGCTCATGTTCTAGAAGCCGAGTGAGTTTGTGTGAGAATGAGCATGTATATTTAGGCGATATAGACCACTTGCACACTATACCTGCGCGCCCCAACATCTACGTGTTGAACTTTGCACACCACATAACCTTGATTTCTCTAGATTTACCTCAGAGCCGGATCCTATTTACTTTTCAAATCCAACTCAAGGGGGAATTTTTTTTGACATCCCTTTCCATCACAGAGTCCAACGAATGGAAAAGGGGAATACCTTAAGCACAAAAAGTATCACCATTTTAAGAACATCAAAAAAATTGTCAAAGGCATGAACTACGAGCCCATTCGGAGAGAGGTGCGCAAGTGACTTGCATACCACGCAAGTAACGTGCGGGCCCTATTTTGTTTTTCACCCAGGGTGTATGGTGGCCTATAAATAGCCCCTATGGGCCCCCATTTCGAAGGAGGATTTTCTAGAAGTCAAATTCAAGCTATGGTCACCCTAGTCTTCAACTGAACTCTTTAAAATGATTCTAAGGAAAATTTGTACCTAGAATGGAGGAATAGATGGAGTAGGATAAGGCCTAAGTGTTTAGAATTCATCAACACTTGCACGCCTAAGTGTCCAGACCTCCTTTAAAATGGAAACACTTGCACACTGCCCTACCCTTTCGATGAAACTAGTGTGCCTCCCTTTGGGAAACATTTTAGGATAATACTAAAGGCTTGAGATAAGTCTTACCCAAGTATTACACTAAAGATTCTTCATCGCCTAGGTGAACTAATGATGTGCAAGTACACTTGCACAGATAAGACTTTTGCGCAAAATAACATACGCGACCTACACTTGCGCACCATCATCATTTGTGTGCCTCTCTCCCATTCACCTCTCCTCTTCAAAATATTATCCCTCAAACTCCTTTTCAAAGCCATTAGTGTCATGGTTCCTTTGTTGTATTCCTTATTTGAGTGGAATTCTATGAGAACCTCTCCCAAAACCTCATGACTTACAAGCATTATGTCACTACGATTATAGGTTTTCCTCCATATAACCTCATCCTTTAAGATGATAAGATCTTTTTATTTAGGTAATCCTCCTCATGAGTAATCCCCATGTCCCCTTCACCTGGTCCTCCATCAAAATAGTATGCCCCAATCATAATTTCCTTAATCCAGGCCTCCTTCTCAATAGTATTCCCCAATCACATTTTCCTTAACCTGGGCCTCCTTCTCAGGAATAAGCCCCAAGTTATAAATACCCTTTAATTTGGGCATCCTTCGTAGGAGCAAGCCCCAATCTTAATTTATTTTGATTTGGGCCTCCTTCTAAAGAATAATCCCAAATCATAGGTCCCTTTTAATTTTTCCTCTTCCTTAGGAGTAAGCCAAGGGTTAAAACATCAAATCTTCATAAAGTAAAAATACCTTTATGGACCCTTCTCATGGGCTTCTTTCCTGATGTAAGTCCTGGTATTCATCTACTTGGGCATTCATACATACGTAAGCCCCACATCATTTCGTGTGACTACATCTTATGTGGAACAATCGTCAGGTTTACTGATACCTCTTGTTTCTCACACCGAGCATGACTCATTTGAGATTAGAGTGTAAAAATAATCATGACATCTATTTTTTGGCTATTAACCCTAAATAAGCCCCATATTTCTTCACCTGAACTATGTCATCTTTGACCTCAGCCTTAAAATTAGAGTATGTAGGAAGCCTTTCTAAGGTTCAAGACCATCATTAATTAATTCATTTCTATCCCATGTGATGTTAAAACTATATTATTCTTATTGAACTACATGGGTTGTGACTCCCTTTTAACGAGGATATGTATGTAGCCCATCTATGGGTACCATCCCGATTCTGAATTATTCCATGTCTTTCTGAATGAAAATAAACATCAAGTGCCCCTCTACGTGGCTTTAAAACCATTATGGTCTTCATAATGACAAAGAGATTTCTATATATTGTATTGAAGGATACCATTGACTAAGATTCTCTAATACATACAGATGATTCTCCATCGGTGAAGAACCTCAAATACATATAAAATATTGTCGAAATCTAATACATATCAATCATCTATTTCCAAATCTAAAGGAAAACACTTTTTCATGCTTGGTGGCTTAATAAGGATTCATGACCATAACATAAATTTATAAGAGAGTACCAGAGTAGGCAATAATTCCCCCCAAAAGGTGTGATAAGCCTGACCTCCCATCATCTCGACCAAAGAAAATTCTTAAGCCTCATCGGTCCACAACTACTGGGAACCTATCATTGCAAAGTAGGTACAAATGGATATAGAATCATTGGATGTTTTCGATTCTATAAATAATGTTGTTAGAAACCGATGGGAAAGTTTGAACCTTAAACAAACAAGGTCATCCCCATTTCCAGAAGAAACAATGACCTAGACTGAAGTTACATTATTCAAGAGATATGACATTAAAAATTAAAATATAAGATATTGTACCAGTTCCCGTAACGTATAAACCACCATTATCATGTTTACTATGGTTTTGGTTCTCCATCAAGCCTTTTGTACTCATCAATATGCTCAATTTATTATGATGTTTCACCAAGGTTCCTAAATCAATCTCAATCATCACACCTTCCTACACCTACACATGTTAATCATAAAATATTTAATATTCAAATAATTCATTATTTTTTAAGACACCCCTTAGTATATGGTGATAACAATGTACCCATTTCTTGACCTACCTCCCATCCATGGTGAAATCCGGAATGGAAATATTCTAAGAATCATTGTAGTGGATGCCATGTATTGAAACTAGTCAATGATTATGCTATATATTTTCCACTCATTTTTTATTATATTAAATTATAACCCATGTTCCCAAAATAGTCAATGGTCATCCTTTGCATATCTCTCTCCTAACTCCTCAATCCAGACTCGTCATGAAAAAATTTACCCTTCGACCACTCTCCTTTCATAAACTAAATGGCTTATCACTCCTATTGTTACCATATAGTAGACATATTAATTTTTTAGGTATAATTCGTGTCATTATATAATTGTTATTTATTTCACCTTCCTAATGGTTTTCCATAGTGTTCAGTGTGATATTATAACCACAACACATCATCTACATCAAAAAATCTTAAGGAACATGAGTAATATACCATTTATACTTATTTATCATATCGATATTGATGGATGTGGGTGTATAGTATTTGGTTTATAAATTTTTATACAAAATTTATATACAGCAATTAAAAATAAAGGAACCATCAATAGTTGTAGCTTAATGAAATTGTTCTTCACAACCCCGACTAGTTCTAGTTTAATGAACTTATACTACACATAATATCATCCTCACTATATGATATTAAAGTATTTGATCATTTTACATGTGGTATTTAGAGAAACATTATTATTATCTTTTAGACTATGTGATTTTAAAATACTTTTCCAATTTATTTTCCTCATGACATTATAAAGAATAATATAATCCCTATTACATTAATTTAAACTATGTTATGACCTAGTCATATCATGAGAGTAAACCCTCTTTTAAGAGTGTTTATCTCTAACCATACACAATATTTTGTTGTCTACACCTATAAATATACCAATATGTAATATGTGTGACTTGATTCCTTTTTAATGGTACATTTAGTGATACATGGCCACCTAATCTTAGTCCCAAGTGAAAAATCCAACATTATTTCTTGGTTGTGTTCATATTGATGTTTCAACCTATGTCTTCCCCATAAATCTATCAATACTCAAAGAATGTAATTTTAACCTCCTCATATGTACAAGATATTTCTATATAGATAATCATCTTTAGATTTCCATGTAGTTTAATTCACATTTCAATGGATACTAGTGAAACCCACTCGATTTAACAAGGGTTCTAATATAGAATTGATCTCTCTGGAACTCTCTGTATAAGAGAGGATTCTTCCACAGAATCATGTTAGGTATTGAGTCATCCACTCTTATACCAAGTAACCCTTGCATTTTAACCCCTGTATATACATGAGAAAGATCTATATATAAATCCTTTACACAAGAACAACCTATGTCATAATTCCTACACCATAGTATACAGTCTGATGTATAAACTTACTGCACCAGACCACGATACTAGTCTCATATCCCTAACCTCTTCATCATGTACAATACATTATTTTATTAGGTTATTATTTCCCAACAATCACTGATATGAAAATTCCCTCATAGGAAATTTTTACAATATATATAGTTTATAAACTATTTTTCCATCTTTAGTAAATATGCATTAACATAATACTCATCCCCATGGTCTAAGTATCACAGAATTTAGTTATTTTCAATCATACATTAGATGAACTGTATTATCATTCAGATAATAATTCATGTCAATTATTCCTTCCCTTAATTCCATATTAGCCATCTCACCCCCACAAATCTATGTTTTAAGGACCTAAACTAGAATTAACCCCTAGTCAATTTCCATGGACTTAATCATAGAATAAATCCCTCATAAAAGTTCCACTTACTTAAACTCTATAATCACAATGTTTACATTCTACAATGAATTTTTTAAGTATTTGGGCTTCCAATTCATATAGATTTTTCTTTTCCCTCATTTTCATAGAGAGAACCTTAACTTTTGGTATGTGCTCTATACTCGTAAAAAAATACCCCATCAATCAAATATATATAAACCTAAAATTATAACCTCTAGGATCACATTATTCCCTTTGATCATGACTATAACTTTTTATTGTATCTCTCTTGGGTTGGAAATTTCTTATATTCCAACGGATTTCATTCCCTCTATTTATATTGGCATTTCCCATCAAAAATCTTAATGCATATATGTTTTGTTTTAAGAGAACATGAACTCATCCTAAGAATCCTTATCTTTTACAATAACACTTAGTATTATTTTAATTTAATAAATTTAAGCATTGAATTCTAAATGAATTCGTCTGAGTTATTGATGACTTCAAAACACCCCTATCTCATCCCAACTCTCATGTAGGGAACACATTTATGAGGGAACAACTACTGTGCCATGTGGTTGAACTCATGTCTCAGACAAGGTTATCTGTAATCATCAATGTTTTTAACCATTTTTAAGCATATAGTAGTGGTACCCATTTTTGAACATGGTATATGATCATATTAAACTTATCTACCCATGTATCTATCAATTCATACTCTTGAACTCATAACATACCTTTTACAAAATCCCATTTTCTCATGTAGAATTCAAAATCCATTCGTGTTGTACCCTTAAGCCTCTATGCCTATTGATAGGTAAATTCAACCATATATAATTACATAAACCTTATTCTCGATCTTTATAGGCTTCTGAATAGTTTTCAATGTATAATTACATCCACATCCCTTCCACCATTGTTGTTCACTCGCATGAAAAATAAATTATAACATATTTATCAATTTATTCTCACACCAATTATGGTTCATGTGTGCTTATATATTTCTAGTCGATTACTTAACTAATATGATTTAGATGTAGAATTATAATTACGGATTTCAAACTAGTTGTATTTTTTATTAAAAGGAAAAATATATATAGTCATATATAGACCAAATAATTTCCTTCAATATAAAAATTTCTTATAGTTGTCCATGTAACATAAGGTGATTCATTTCAAACATCATTTTCCTAGAGGATTCAATAACCTACTGTTGTTTATATAGCTCTATATGATCCTCCTCTTCCTATTTGTACCCCAAATCAACCAATATATACACCCTTTCCATATGAACCCTATACTCCTCAATTAAATATGATTATTGGGTTAGATCCACTTCAACTATTGTGTAATGAGTCCTTACACATGCATTTCCCTCCTCATATATCAATGTTATGGCATGAAATAGTCTATCCTTTGTATCTTTTCTATAAATCACTTACTGTGCTTCCAAAATATCATCAAGAGCAGAATCCATGAACATGGCCCTAAGATATTTGATTCTCTATACCTACATACTATAATTCAAGATTAAAATTACTTAGTCCATTAATTAGATATAATTGTACTATCTTCCACCAAAACCTAGCTTCACTAGCTTATGATGTATATTTCTCATTTATATTACAATCGTACATAGGGTTATCTTGTCAATGACACTCTAATTTTTCCTCCACTCCATTCATTGTATATTCAGATTATCTCCATATATTTCTATCATTGAGTCATATTTATCTTATAGAGTTGGATAATAATCAAGGAAAAAACAATGTAGTTTAGAAAAAGTTTGAATTTTTCCTTTACATCTAACAAATTCGGATCTAATGTGTGATGAGGGCTTATATAACCGAATTCATTATCCAAAAAAGGCATTTCGACATCCGGAATCATGACATGTGATTATTTAATAGTAGTTTCCTTTTGGAGTTTACCCATCATTGAAACATTTGTGAGCACACATTAATCAGTTGATATAACTGTAGTTTCATTACTATCTTTTATTATATTAGTGAAAATTTATTCTTGGAACATTAAAACCAATTACTAAAACTCATCCATGTTAAAAAATATCATCACAATTATTCATATGTTATTTTAGGATCATATAGTAATGAAAAATAACGAGGAAGTGAATAAAAATGGTGAATTATGCTCATTATAGTTTGTTACATGATTCTGTTCACTTACAGATAGGAGGTACCAATCCCAAAATAATATCCTTCATTGGATTCCTCACACACTATGAGGTTTTACGTAGAAAAACCAAATCCATTTTCCACAACTGGTGACTCGTCAATATTGATAGGTAAACCAATGGAAACTATGGGGAACTTTTAAAGCTTATGTACTTACTCTAAAAATATACAATATAAAGGAAGAAAAAATATCACAAAATTAGTGGAATAATGAATAGTATATTATTCCTTCCATGCACAATGGTATATAATGTTTTATCAAAATTTGACACTATACATATTTAGTGATCATTAGTGTCCCCACACCACCCTAGGTGACATTTCCTAGAAAATAAAAAAGTCTTGGGAGTTGGGAGATATTCCTCTCAGTTCTTTCAAAACATGGGGATTTTGCTTCTATTATTTGGGTAAAAATCCATGGGGTATTTTAATTAATTGATGATTTTTCATTCCTATAAAAATTATAAAAATGATTTAATATTATTAATAGTAATGTGATTTCATGGAAGTTATAGGTTTTGGGAGTTACTTATCCGAGTACGATTGGAACCAAATCATCTCCAATTAGAGCCTCTCCTTCTCCTTTAGTAGAATAGTCTCTATGATTTCGATCAAATCCCATAAGTCTTTATCATTAAAATCCCTCATCATTTTACACATGCATGGTAAAAAATATACTAGGACATGGCTATGATTCCCTCATATCATAAAATTCTACTAGTTAATAATTAATTCTCCTTACCCTGGATGTGTACTATCACATCAAAATCATAGATGTGATCCATCATTTCTATGTTTGGAATGGTGGGTACAACTCTAGTATTTCCATTGATGGGTGGGGTATATTACTTTTCTGTGACAATCACCATAGTTTCCTCCTCTTTAATAACATCAACAACCTATCCATGGAATAATAGGATTTAAAGAATTCCACATACATTGGTATTAAATTATTGTTATATAGAAACATCCACAAGTCCATATTAGAAGCTTATTAATTAGTCTCAAAAGCTTCACACTACTCCATGACTAGATTATTAGCGATATTTTTAATAGTAAGTATTCCCACTACATAGTATTATCCTAGATGATGATCTAGAGGTATTATAACTCCCTTATTTTATTCGACTACTTTTAAAAAGATCCCTCCTCCTTTTCTGGTGGGGCTCCCTCATAAAAGAACATCCTTAATCTCCCCTAAGGCTTATTCTAGTGGGTTTTCATTAATCACAGGCTACCATTTAATAATTTTAGGATACATATCTATCAAAAATAATGTGTAATATTTTAGAATTCAAATTAGGTCATTATCCATTTTTAGCATGTTTATGATATACAATAGCTTATATGATCATTATATACTAATTTAGTTAATGAATCATATTTATGAACATTTATGGGTTATATTGTATGAAAATTATGTTTTCGTCATTATGTCAGACCAACACTCCACCTATAATGAACATTATGTATGAAATTAATTTTAGGTTTCCTTGGAAATCACGTACAATCTCTCTAGACACCATGTTGAGGTGGTTTAAATTAAACTCGTCATGTGATCCAATTAGGACAACCATCCTGATCCTATCAAATTCTTAAGGCCCTTCCATTATTATATTGCAAAGTGCTAGCCTATAGATGGTATTGTGGGTTTTAGTATTTTATTTGGTTATTTAAACACCTAAAAAACTAAAAAAAATATTAGAACAATAATTATCTAGAAATACGAACAATAATGTACCCCAACTAATATGGTTAAAAACACTATACATATCTACTAAAACTTGGATTGTGAGGTTGACCATTAATCCAGGTATGAGTTGCCATGATGAAGGTCCCTAACCTAATTACCATGTAAGAATCCTAAACTGAAAATAAATATCAATTCAATAATGAAACTAAGAATACTACCAATATATGAACTAGGGGTCCAATGCGTTAAATTTATTTCACATTCTATATATTGTAATTATTTCAAAAGGAATCAATAAAATTCATTTTTCCTCATGTATACATCACCATCCATTTATTTGGCCTCCTCTATATAAAAACATGATCCATGTCTAAATGGATCTTGAACAGTGTCATGAATAGGAAATCTAGTTGATGGAAATTCTCAATCTAAACAATGTCCACAAATGGTACCTATAGTGCATTTAATGGAAATAGGGCCTTCTCCACGTCATTCCAAAAATTTTATACTAGAAATATTTTTTATACATTCAATAAATGATATAAATCCCCCTATCTAGTGGATTTCCCATAGATTTATCCTGACTATACTATGGTGATGGTGTATGGTATTCGTATTTAAATATGACCGACATATATGTTCAATAAGGAGGTATTTTATGTGATGCACATGAAACGGTTAAGTTTATAATGTCATATACAACGTGATTTTACAAAATTGATCATAAAACTACTAATAAGTGTGGAAAACCCATTATTCCTATTGATCATCATCTATGAAATTACTTAATGTTTTTAGGTCATGTTCATTTGTCCTACTATTGTTGTTATCACATATGCTTGCTTAGTAGATTATAGAATACCACAGTGTAGACACTAAGTAATCAAACAACATTCCATTGATAAAATGGGTTTTATGCTATATTATTTATCCTATTTTTCACAACCCATCCTAGATTGTCTTATGCCATGAATACCCCAATCCCGCCCCCAATAGTCTAGGGGATGATACCTAGCACCGAGTAGGCATATTCCACAAATGGGAGGAATTTTCCTAAGTACATGTATGCATGCACCCATCTGCAAGACACAAATGCTGAAATTTAAAATTCACTTTGAAAACAATGCATTAAAACCACTAAGACCGCACAAAATAGTACATTAGAAATTATAGTAATGTAAAAAAGTCCATAATACAAGCATACCAAAATCGTATGTAACCACAAGTCCAACTAGTAAAAAAAGAGGTATTGGGACTAATGTCTAAACTGCTAGAACCCACCTCATTTATCCAGCCTCACTAAGTACCACATAGACCTAGTACACCCAGGACTCTATCAAGGGGTCAATCATATTCACAAGACATGACAAATGTAAGAAAATATCAATCAACTGTTAGTTAAACAATACTCAGTAGGTCACCCCAAACCCACAAAAGAATTACCAAAATGAAGATACCAGAAAGATGATATAACACAGAATACCACAAAGTAGAAACACCACAAAAAAGATACCACACAAAATACCATAAAAATGATACGAAGTAGAATACCAAAAAGTAAATATACCATTAAGAAGATACCACATAAGAAATATCATGAAGTAATAGTACAGTCTCCTCCTTAATGATATACGCCCACATCCCATATATCATGAATATCCAAATATAATCTATCCAATGAGACATGGTCTCCTTGAGACACACAGTCTCCGTTAGACACATATTATCCATGAGACACACACTCTCAGTAATAAACACAGTCATTGGGAGTCACATAGTCTCTATGAGTCACACACTCTCTCAAAGACAAACTGTATTTTGGAGTCACACTATCTCCATGAGACACCCATCCTCTATAAGACACATATTCTATTGGAGTCACACAGTCTCCATGAGAAGCCGAATCTATATAAGACACATAGTATTTTATAGTCACTCAGTCTCCATGAGACACACAGTCTCTATAAGACAAAATGTATTTCCTTCATAGTCGCCCACAAGACTCTTCTCAAAGAATGCTTGTTCTTGGATAAACTAATCCTTAAGCCATTAGGTCATATGAAAATTTACACAGAAACCAATTGGGATATGTCAAAAGGATAATATCCTCACAAGGGTCCTAATTATAAATAAATTTCATCAAATAGACACATAGTTTGATATTTATGGCCATTAGAATAAAATAGTCTCCGAATAGGGGTTCGGCCCGGCCCGTTTCCCTAGGCCTGTTGGGCCATGGTCCTCTAGCCCATCTGGACCGACAAATTATACAACCTGGACTATGTGGCCTGTGTAAAATGTACATACCCATTGGATTCTCGCTCGTGATGACTGCCATATCCTTTTTCCATTGTACCTGGTCAGCTACCACGTCCCAAGGTTGGCTGGCATGGGCTCCCATGCGACCGGGCCACTGCGTCCATGTGGTTCTATCGCAGCGCACACTACGGGCACCTGTGTGTTAGTGGCTCTTTATACAGGCCACCTCACCTCCACTGGTGCTCCAAAATCTACAAATATTGTAGATTCATTTTCTGATCTATACATATGAGGTCTATGTTGATGCATTTCCTCCAATCAAAGGGTCTGGTCTTCTTCAGAGCCTCCAAGAAATTCAATCCATTCCCACGGGGAGACAATGATGAATAATACCAAAATGGGGGGGGGGGGGGTCACAAGAATGAACTATAAATGAACCTTGTTATTTATATTTTTGACAATAATTATTTATTTTTAGTTGAATAAATGAAGAGGAAATAAACTAAACTCCCGATATAAACACCAAAACATTTATCCCTCCTGAGAACGATCGAACCGTTGATCAACCTATTCGTGGGTTGGTTTTTGTTTTTCATTGAATTTATAAATGTGGTAAAAACATTGAAAAATATCTCCCTACTTCAAGTTGGATCAGTCATTGACAAGGATCAGTTGCTTTATCGTAGTTGATGAGATCGTCCAACTCCATTGGCACGCCAATCTACAATCTGATCTCTGATCCATCATCAATCATTAGAGAGGTTTATTTCTCCATGCTTCATAGGAACTATAGGGTTATAGATATGAAACTAAATTATTTTAAATAGTATTATTAAAAAAGAAAATGTCATTATATTTCCATGTAACATTAAAATAAAATAAATCATTTATTTATTTTATTCTTTAAAACACTAAAAACTACATTTCACAGTTGACCCACACCAGCCGATTCAAGGTCTCACCTATGGAAAACACCACATTAAAAACTCAATAGTGGTCTAGGATTTCCAATAAGATTCACTATTCAAGATTTATTGAGATTTTAATATAAAATAATATTATTTAGTTATTTTATTTACAGTTACTTTTAGGCTATTTTTTTCTTAAATGATCCACTCCAACCAAAGTTAGGTTGAGCTCAATAGTGTCCTAATATTTCTAAACCAGGAACCTCTTTAATAGATATTCCACTTTTCAAGGAATTTTTCATGTGTCTGCTACTAAAAATTTAACATTTTTCAGCGAATTGTTTTTGGAACACCGGGCCTCAGAACCACACATTGTCTCAGTTGATGGTCACATATTCTACCAAATAATTTCTTAAAATAAATTTAAGAAAATAGGAGTCATTAAATTCTTCCAACCTAAGGTATTTTACATCCCAAAATTCCAAAAATGGCTACTCAAACAAAAGATGGTATTACGCATTAATCACAGACGTCTACTCCCTTGTGATCCTCCGAATATTTTCTTTCTACAACTGAACTCACACCAAATGAATTGAACTCCTGCAAAGGATCCTCTAATATAGATTTTAAATCTCTACAAGGAACTTAGTAAAAGCCATCCTGTCATCATTTTCCATCTCAACCTGGTCAATGGTGCAAAATAGTTCATGCACATACCACCTCGGTTCTGACACATGGAAGATATCATGAACCCTCTATAACTATGGAGGTAGATACAATAAGTATGACACATTTCCAACTCTATGTAGTATTAGGAAAGGTCTGGTTAGACATGTGGATAAATTTACACCCCATCCAAATATCTATAACTCCCATCTAGGTGATACCTGAAGGAACACATGGTCTCCATCCGTGAACTCCAATGGACTCTTCACAAGTCAACATAAGACTTCTGAAAACATTGTTCAGACTTCATCCACTCCTGGGTGATCTACACCTTTCCTGTAGTCACCTACACCAACTCTGGGCCCATGAGTACTGACTCTCCTAGGTCTATCCAACAATGTAGTTAGTTGTAGGGTTTCTCGTACAAGGCCTCGAATGTTTCCATTGTGAAGGTAGAATGGTAGCTATTATTGTATGAAACGTACACTAGAAGTAGGTGATAATCCCAACTATTGACAAAATCTGACATTAAATCTCATGATATGACCTAAAAAATAAGAATGGTCTTCTCAGTCCGGTCATCCATTTATTGGTGAAACATTGTGCCCAAGAATAATTGAGTCCCAAATACCTCCTTCAATCACTTCCATAGCCGGGATGTAAGGAGATAATCAAAATACGATACTATCATCGATGGATCTCCATGGAGTCGAACTATCTCATTCACATAGTGGTTTCCCATTCTATCTTCTAAATTATAGTCCAGATATCTTGGATGTGGGATAACATGGTGAGTTGGTCAAGGATCACCCAAAAGGTATCATGTCCCCTGTAAATACTTGGTAATCGTGTCATGAATCATATTGATATCTCATCCCACATCCACTATGGTACCTCAAGGTGTTTCTTCAAACATTTTGGAACTTAGTGTCCAGATTTCACCTTCTGAAAACTGAGGACTCGAGTAGAAAAATCTATAACTCCTTTCAATATTTTGGGCCTAAACAAACTAATTTCGGAGGTCCCATCACATCATTCCCACAACTATACGTAACACCAAAGAGGATGTATGAATCTCCCTAATGAATTCTTGTCGTAAAACCACTGGTACTTTTGTGCATCCTATGAAAAAAATGATGTCCTCCCCACCATTTGAATATTCATCAAGGGCCTTCCTAATTAATATCTGAACACATAGAGTGTTGTAGTCGGTATCCCCAGTTGTGATTCCCTAAATCTCTATAATCGGGTGGGGGTGACAACCATCGACTAAAGTTAAGATGCTCCATCTCAATCAATGAAGTATATCTACAGTGGGACCAAATGTGCGGATGCATCATCCAGTAACTGTGAACTGGATATCGTACATATGGAATCTGCAAACACATTCCCCTTCCTATGTGTATAGAAAATTTGAAATTTATTTTCCTCAAGAAACTATTTCCATCACCTCAGTCTCATGTTGAGATAATTATGAGAGAAGATATACTTGAGAATCGTATAATCAGAGTAGATGATAAACAACTCTCCTATTAGGTAGTTTCACCATATCCTCAATGTGATGAATAGAACTTTTAACTTAAAATAATGTGACCCATTGTTCTTCTCATGTGGTCCATGAACCATAGTAAATCACCATATTCCCTTAAATCAGAACACAACCAAGCCCGTTCTTTGATGCATTGTAGAGGACCATGTAAACAATGTCGTCTTATGGAAATATAAAGATATGATCAATCATCAACCTCTGTATTATCTTCTAAATCACTTCTGGAACAACTCCAACCATAATAAATGATGAAAGATTCTATTTATGAGTCCTATAAACACTTCTAGGGAGTTTTTCATGCCAAACAGAATCACCAAGTACTCATTGTGACTGTAACAACATAAGAAAGTTTTCTTTTATATATTATAATCCTGTACTCATAACTAGTGATAGCCTGATTATAGGTAGATCTATGAGAACCACTATGTCCCTCTCAAATTAAGAAAGAGTTGTTCGGTCCTCGATATTCGATATGTATTATTCATTTTCCCCTTGTTCTGGCATCATTAGTCCACACAAAAACTCAAACTCACTTATTCTATATTGGATAACCAAACAAGGGCTACCGAGGGTGAAATAATGGGTCCAATGTAGCCCTTCCTCTATATGTCCTCCAACTGTACCCCTATATCAAGAAGGTCTACTAGAGCCGTATGATATGCAGGAGCAAATATTGGTGTCATTCTAGGGGATTGATCAATGAATCCTTAAACCTCCCTATGGGGAGGTAATCCTAGAACATCCTTTGGAAGTATGTCCACATACTCCTCCACCACTATAAGAATCTAAGGTCTCATATAATCTACTATGTCGATGGTCAGGATTCCAACTAATGAGTGATCTACTACACCCTCAAATGTGTGAGTTCATCATGTTCTTCTTGGGTTTCCTTTTCACTAAAAATGGAAAATATAGTCCTATAATTGTAAACACATCACAATCTACACTAAAATAGTCAGTATGATCACGAACCGTGGATAACCCGTCTGTACAGAGATTCACATTTTAAGACCTCGACACTTCTACCAAGAGATACAAACCAAAACACTCCCCAAAAAGATTATTTACAAACTATTGGTACTAGTGTGTGATAATAGAATATTACCACGTATGAGTCTCTAAGTGTAATGATCAAGTCAATATTTCACTCATAATTTCCATGTCTCGAATAAGGTACATGGAATGAAATGAATAACTAGAACATATGTCTATTAAAAATAACGATATGATTGAAAAGACACATATTCCACCACAAATCATACATAGAGAACCATGTATATAGAACTCCCTCAGTTGAAGCCATCCTCATCCATATCCACCAGCACACTGATCCTGGTTTGGACCTCCTCGGGGTGGTGGTGGTAACATGTTGAAATGTTGACCACATTCTTCTTTTCTCTCAAATCTTCTGCCACATCTTCCACCCTGTGGATCTATCTTCCCCCATCTCTATCTATACATTGGTGGTCTACTTACAGTTTCCCTTTCAGTAGTTTGATGGGTTGTACAATACCATGTGAGATTCCCCCTGTATAAATAAGTGTAACATCTCTTTTATTTGGGAAGACCGGACCCACCCTCTAATCCCTAAACATTATGTCCTATATCCTAGGGCCTCCTCATAAAATTTCTCATACTTCATATATTTGAGACTGATGTCGGATCCCTACCACTTAGGTCTCTTCTCTTTTATTCCTACTACTGAGAATCACTGGTCGTACATTATTATCCATGAAACCTTCGATATTCAAAGCTTGATCAATCACCCCATCATAAGTATGAATGCACATAAGGATAAAAATGGCTTGGATGTCTCTATGAAGAACTCAATAGATGTTCCAAGCCATGAAGAACTGGCCATGTATCAAATCAATCAAGTACATGGAATGGTTGGTATTACTCGATGAATACTCAGATACCGACATGTCATTTTTTCAGAGCTTTAGAATCTCCTGGACATGTATAAAAATTAGCTTCTAAACTGATAAATCCTCTATTAAAAGGTTCTCAAACTCTATCCATGGAAGAGTTTACACATCATAATATTGTGTTAAAAAACCCCACCATCATCCTGATGATCCATATAAATGGATCACTGTTAGGACCAACATCTAATCTACTAGTGTTGTAACACCCCAAACTTCCACAGTAGGTTTCCATTTGAATAATGAAATAGCTTGCATTGTATGCAACATGGAATTTTAACACACCACGACCAATCAAACTAGCTATTATGAATAGTAATACGCACTTTTTGAATTTTTATATATTTTAATTTTTTAAATGGACTTCATTTTCTAGATTGAGAATATCAAAAATAGATTAGGGTGAATTTTTGGTATTTTTCTGAAAACATTCAATTTTTGATGAATAGTGAAAAACAATGCGTTATTATTTAAAAATGACTTTTTATTTAAATAATAATTATTTTTTAATTAAATTTTTATTTGGAAAAAATACATACATAATACCTATATATGTTATATTTAATTCATTGGAGTAATTTTATAATAATATTAGATATAAAAAATTTTATTGAACTTTGTATAGTCTATTACCCACCTTCTAGGTGTATTTCTAAATTTGAATAAAACATAATTTTACCGCTTTTGTGAATTTAATTTCAAAATTCCAAGAGACATGGTTGACATCAGTAAATAAATGTGTTTAATAATATGAAAATACTTTTTTTTTGTGAATAGTACATTTTGACTATCATTTACCATGGTTAGAAGTTAATAGGGTAATTAAAGGTAAAAATGATGCTATAATTACTATAACACATGTATTAATTCTATTGTAAAAGTGTAATTAGACCCAAATAATCCTTATGAATAATATATGATCCTTTTGGTCTACGTAGATTATATTAGGACATTTATTATTATTTTATTTAAAGAAGAGTTAAAAGTGTAAAATTCCAATTTAATAACTAATCCTTTTTTAATATAGGGTTATACATAAGATAAATTTGACTATAAATATTCAATAGAAAGATTTAAATATTTCCGACATAATTTTATTTTATTTATAATTTTGAGACATTATAAATTAAATTTTTTTATGACACAATGATGATGTAGTAATCACCTTATTAAAGAAATTTTAAAATAATTGATATTCTAAATATCCAAATAAATATAAATTGAGACTCGTTTAAAATTTCACTAATTTTATATTTTTGTATGACATTTTAAGGTTTATTAAATAAATTTTTTCGAAGTCATAATTTTTTTTTGACTTTCATAAAAACAAAATACCATACTGTGTCAAAAATTGACATAAATGAGTTTTTAAAACAAATATTATATTATTAATTGATATAATATTCCAAAAATCTATTTTTTGGATAAAGTACTTTGATACGGTTAACTATATCAATAATGAACCACTTTTGGTTCTCTTGGATTTTTATAGAATGTTTATTACCCATTTATCATAATAATACAAGAATACATGGTAAAAGTTAATCTATTTAACTAAGAGTTAAATCTAACAGATAAGGTTAATATTGTGACCTAAACTTGTCTAAAACCTATTGTTTGAGATTTTTTAGACCCATAACAACCTTATCCTCGAAATAAATCATTTTACAGCCATTATAAACCGAATATTATTGTGTAATAAAATAATATTTCAGGTTATTTCTAATGTCACCCTCCTCTCTCTTATAAAACGGTACTTCCCCTTCTCTCAAAATTACACCTCAAAAGCAATTTGGATCGGCCAAACCCTGATCAAATATCCTCCCAAATACACTCACTTTACCTAGAGGCCTTACATTGGTCAGAAATCCAACCTATGGATCTCTTTTGATCAACTCAAAAGGAAACACTCATATAAGAGGTAATAATTTCCCCACCTCTTTAACAGTTCATTTCATTTTCCACATTTTCTATGTTTGTTGTTTCTATATATAAATCAATAACTCCAGTACCTTATACATATGGGATATAATTATAAATTTGGTATGACCATATTCATTATACTATCTATCCTATGAATAACAAAGTCAATATACATGCGTATGTACGTCTTACCGTCTCCACGCCGAGGTGTAGTTTGTTATTCAACGTTTAATTATTTGGATGCGTATAATATGGAGTATACTTGTTTTAAATAATAAACATAACATGTCAATTATTATGTATATATGATATACAATCTAATTACCGATGATTTCACTATCAACATAATGATATTTTCGCTCGTGTGTACGTATAGATTACCGTCTCCACGAACGCGATGAGATTCATTCCCCATCATAACCATTCAAGAAGAATTTTAATGTGATAATTAAAAATAATTTTTAAGAACATAATATAATTATAGATATGAATAACTAAAATCGTATCCATATCAAACATTACTTACGTAACAAAACACATAATGGAAAATGAACCCGTTAATAACCAAAATGAGGATACTACAAAAATGTTATTAACAAAGAAATATTAGAAGATCATATATGATATGTGGTTCCTGTATAACTTAATAACAAATACTTAAATATGATACATGAGGTTAAAGTAAAATTGATATTTGAAAATTACACGATATGGGTTAATCCTAAAATCTCTTTATTATCCGAGGATGTTTATATGTGACTATCTACTAGGACCGCATTATCACCCACAACTATGTTTCTTCTAAATGTATTTCAAAAATATTTTTACTATTTTCTAGAATATAAATTAATTTCATTTACACCCTTGTTTGATTTTTTATAAAAAATTTAGAAAGGAATCTTTCTGTCATTTTTAAAACAAGGTCCATTAAGACCTTTTCAACAAAATTAAAGAAATAACTTTTTAACGTATACAGAGGGTGTAGCTAATTTCCGCCATTATAACATCTTCGAATAATCCCTTACAAGATTATAAGTTTTTTTTTCAAAGTAAATTTATTTTTTACTAATTATATGACTCTTAAATGATTTCAAATTATAAAGATATATTTCTCTAAAATAGTTTTGATTTCATCCATCTCAAAATAATTTAATGAATTTTACACTTAAATGATGTTAATACAATCCTCAATAATGAACTGAAGGTTTTGTGATATATTTGACCATGGATGTGTTATTTTTATACCATTCATGGTTTATGGATATGGTCTTGACATTTCGTATGCTAGTTTTAATATGAAGGTTTATATTATGTTTCATCCTTTTCATATAAGGAATGCATTGGACTTAGTAAGTGACGGGTGGAGTCAGTTATAGCTCCCTGATGCATCGGTAGGTATAATTATAAAAACTAGTGTCTTGGAACAAGGACTTGAAAAAATATTATTTTTAGTATTGGAACGAAGCCTTGACTATGTGGATATGGTTTCCGGTATTATGCATTACATCATTTCGAAAAATTTTATTGATATTATATGTGACTAATGGAATAGTTGAATATCTATGTAAATAATAAAATGGAATTATTTGATTTATCTTTTCCATATTATGATGAAGATTATGTTTAAAAGGATTCTGTTTTAGTATTATACATTTCCTTAAATTATTATGATTATTTATGAGTGTTTCTGCTATATTGTTATCCTTAGTGATCACTTGAGCTAACCCCATTCAATGTTTTATTTTTTCCAGGATGCGAATATGTATACTATGACTAGCAAATTGGGATAGTATAAGGGAGATGAATGTGTTAAAATGAGACACAATGTTTTTGTTTTTCATTTAAACATTGTAATTTAATCTTAGGTATGTATCTAGTACTTCCAAGGCTGCTAAACTGATCGGTCTTTCAGAACATGATTCCTTGTATCATGCCAATGTTTTGTAATAATGCACTAACTCTAGGTAAATGGGGTAAGGGAATTACAATTGGTATAATAGAATGTTTATTACTAACCCAGGAAAATTGATTTAAAAAATCTCTGATTCGAGAACATTACCATAAGATAGCCATTGAGGATTAATATAGAAAAACATCATAGAATATTGGTAATTATAGATTTTGTGTAATTTCCAAGAAATAAATCCCTGTATGGATACGAGTAGGTAGAGGTGGATCTGGAACAGATATTCCTAGGTGTGAAAACGCTGATAAGGAGATTCAGTATGAACCCTGGGAAACCTAGTACACAACAATGGGCCATGCTACACTCTTGGTTACGACACTCCCTGGGGGTATTCTTAGGATAAATCACATTTTATTAACAAAACATTATGAATAATTTATGAGTATATAGACCCTAAATGTATTTCTTTACTGATTATGAATTTTATCCATAAACTGTTCAATTTATCTTATCTATTTTACAAGTCTAGAATCATGTATTCCGATAATAAATTAATCTAATGTATGACATATTTTTCAATTGGTTAATAATGGAAGGAATGGAAACCATATCAACATATGTAATCCATGTAGGGATTTTACTCCTACTTAATATAATTATAGTGGAGCTGGAAATGCAACTGGTGCTGATTAGATTATCACCATACTAGGAAAATTCACTCAGGTTGGGAATAATAACCTTACACGTATAGAGCACCATGACCCACAACAAGGAGGATCAATATTAGACCGCTACATGAGGAAAAAACCACCAACATTCAAGGGGAATAAATATCCATTTTTAATTGAGAAATGGATAAGTTCATTAGAGAGAATATTTCATGCTTTGGGGAGTAGCGAAAGTGAAAAAAGTTGTCTTTTCATTTTATCACATCACAGGAGATGCAAATCAATGGGGGTCATTAATTGACAACACAAAGGAGGCTTAATAAGTATAAAATATTGAATATAAGGATTTTAAAAGGATTTTCATAGAAAAATAATCTCTTCATGACCATAGAGCAGATATGGAAGTTATTTCATGAGTCTGAGGCAAAAAGAGGATGAAAGTTTTTCCAATTATGAACGTAAAATTACATGGTTATCAAGGCATGTGAAAGATTATATACATAACCCAAGGAGTAATATTGGTCAATTATTTGATGGGTTAAAACCATTTCTCCACCGATCATTAGACTCACAATCCTTCTCATTTATGAAGATATTATCTCATGTGATATCAAGACAGAAAAGAAATTCTCTAAGTCTTATTAATTTAAAGGAAATAAGGAGAAGAAGAGATCTGTTGAACACTCAGAAAATTGAAATAAGGGGAAGAATAGAAAAAGTTGAGTTTTTGTCTTATAATAAATGTAGGAGAAACACCATGGTGCTTTCCTGAAGGGAATGGGGGTCTATTACAAGTGTGGTGAAAAAAGCCACTAATCTCGTGATTACAAGGGAAATAATTTATTTGTCAATGTTCAATGCTAAAATTGTTTAGAAATGGGGAATTATGAAAATGAATGTCCTAAACTCAAAGGAAAATTATCTCAGAAAACGACAAGGGAGAAAGTCCAAGCTTATGTGATCACTACTACAAATGTTGATTCTCTGAATGACATAGTGGTAGGTAATTTAATGGTTTCTCAATTTTATCCAATGATTTATTTGATTTTTGATCATTGCATTGTTTCATATCATCCCAGTTTGCTTTGAAAATTAGATATTTACTATTTTATTTAACAAGGGAGTTGTAAGTTCAATATCCTAACGGAATTATCATCGCCATAATGTTTTGTGAATCAGTCCTCATTAGTTCATATAAAAGTTTTTTATATTCTAATCTCATCGTCATACCCATGATTTAATTTTATAAAATCAACGGTATGGATTGGATTTTGGACCACGAGGAGAAATATATTTTATGAATAATGAGGTTATAGTTTTAGATGATGATAAGAATTACCTTATCTATAGAGAAGAAACATCACCACCTGATTCTTATCTAGATCCACCCCCAGTAGGTCAACAAAATTCAATTATTGTGGAGGAATATAATGAAATAACTATGGGGGAGGAATGAAATTTTCAAATATAGGTTGTACCTATTATGCAAGAATATGTTGATGTGTTTCTAGATGATTTACCTGGACATCATATAGATTGAGAAATTGATTTTTCCCTTGATATAATTCATGGTTCAAGGACCATATCGAAGACCCCTTATATAATGGCCACTGTGGATTCAGTGGAACTAAATAAACAACTAGGGGGATTGGGTAATAAAGTATTTATTCTCCCTAGTGATTCTCCATGGGGATCAACTATTCATTTTGTAAAGGAAAAAGATGGATCTTTGAGGTTGTGCACTAAATATAGGGAGATCAATTCTATAACAATAAATAATAAGTATCCCCTAACATTCATTGATTATTTATTCGACCAACTTCATAGAGCTCAATATTTTTCAAATACTGACATTTGCGCTGGAAATCATCAATTGTGTGTAAAGAAGGAAGAAATTACAAAAATAGAATTTCTAACTACGTACTGGCTTTACGAATTTCCAATAATTCCTTTTCGACTTATTAATGCAGCCTATGTTTTCATGGATCTAATGAATATTGTTTTCAAGGAAAATAGTGATGACTTTGTAGTGGTATTTATTGATGATATCGTGGTTTAATAAAAAAGATACACAGATCATGAAAATCATTTATGCGCTATTCTGAAAATCCATAGAAGATATGAATTATATTGGATTTTTAGATACTGTGAATTATGCCTTTAGGAAATTTCTTTTCATGGCTATATTGTATCTATGGATGGAATATCTGTCGATCCTTCAAAGACCAAGGCAATCCAAGAATGTCCATCACCAACAAGTATAACTGAGGTACACATTTTTATTGCTTAATCAGGTTATTATCGATGTTTCATCTAGAAATTTTCCCGATTGGCTAACCTATTTACCAATCTCACACATAAAGGGGTTTACATTGTTTGGACAAAAGACTGTGATGAAATTTTTTAAGAACTAAATATAAGAGTATTCAATGCTCCTATATTGACTCCACCATCGGGGAATGATGTGTTTGTTATTTATATCGATGCTTCAAAAAAAGGACTTGGTTGTGTCCATATGTATAATGATATAGTTAATTCCTATGTATCATGAAAGCTAAAACATCATGAAAAAAACTATACCACACTTGATCTTGAGTTATCACCTATAATATTTTCTTTGAATATATAGAGACACTTTCACTATAGTGTGAAATGTGAGTTGTATACCGATCACAGGAGTTTGAAGTATTTTTTATCATTGAAAGAACTCAACCTGAGACAAGGACAATAGCTTAAACTACTCAAGGATTATGATTTCAATATATGTTACCACCCGAGGAAAGAAAATCAGGTGGAAGATGATTTGAGAAAAAAGGATCATGGAGTATTGAAAAAGATGAGAGTTTAAAGGGATAAAAAATTCTTGGATCTAGTAAATATGGATATGGGAATAATCATGGATAGTCAAAAATTAATACTTTTTCAAATGGTTTGTAAACCATCATTACTAGAAAGGATAAAAATTTCTCAGATTGATGATGAGGAGTTTCAAAAAAATTAAAGTTGTGGTCAATGAAAGATTGATCAACTTCTTATATGAAGATGAGTTTTTGAAATTTGGGAAGAGAAATTGTGTTCCTGACATACCTGATCTAAAAAGGTAATTGTTGGTTGATGCTCATAGATCCAATTTCTCTATACACCCTAGTAGAACTAAGATGTATAGAAATTTGAAAGAACATTTTGGGCGAGACAACACGAAGTTAGAGATTGCTTATTATGTGTCATGATGTATGGTTTTTCTAAAAGTGAATGCTCTAATACAACATCCTATAAGAGTCATGCATACTCTTCCCATACCTGAGTGGAAATGAGATGATATTATGATGGACCTTTTCATGGGACTACCAATGAATTCGAGAAGGAATGATGCAATATGGGTCATTATTGATCATTTTACCAAGTTAACTCATTTTCCTACTATAAGGGAATATTTACCACTTAATATTCTTGCAATACTATATATTAATCAATTTGTAAGACTTCATGGAGTACCTATATAAATTGTTTCTAATAGTGATCCCCGTTTTACATCGAGATTATGGAAAGGTATTCAGAAGGCCTTGGATGGTGAACTTTGTTTGAGCACTGCCTACCGCCCTCAAACTGATGGACAATCATAACAGACTATTCAAACCATAGAATATATGTTGGTATCTTTCTCACTAGACTTTCAAGTTATGTGGGATCAATATTTACCTCTCGTAGAATCTTCCTATAAGAATAGCTTCCATTCAAGTATTCGTATGGAACCATATTAAGCGTTATTTGGAAAGAGATGATTCACACCAAATTGTTGGGATGATGTTGGTGAAAGAATACTGATCAGCCCAGATCTTCTTTATGATTCAATGGAAATGATTATGGTTATCCATACCCAAGTCAAAGCAGCACAAGGTAGGCAAAATAGATTTGGAGATACTAGAAGGACGGATTTGGAATTTCATGTAGGAGAACATTTTTTCTTGAAGGTATCTCTATAGAAAGGTGTAATATTTTTCGGTAAGAAGGATAAATTAAATTCCCGGTACATCAGTCCAATAAAAATTCTTTAATGAGTTGGAGTTGTAGATTATTATTTGGAAATTCCGCCAAGTCTCTCTAAAGTTCATGATGTGTTCCACATATCACTATTGAGAAAATAAATGCCTGACCCAACGCGTGAACTCACCTATGAATAAATAGAACTGGAACCTGACCTTTCTTATTGTGAAGAGCCTATCAGAATTCTTAATACCAGAGAACAAGTTTTGAGAAATCGGATGACTCGTCTGTTGAATGTTCTATGGTGAAATCTTAATTTAGAAGCAGCAATGTTGGAAACCGATAAATATATGATGAAGAACCACCCAAATCATTTTATACAGTAATATTCTTGAATTTATAATAAGAAATTACTTGAAGGAGGGAATAATGTAACACCACATGCTTCCACGATACGTTACCTTTTGAATAATGCAATAGATTGCATAGTACGCAACTTTGAGTTTTAACACACCACGACCAATCAAACTAGACATTATGAATAGTAACACAAACTTTTTTGAAATTTTATAATTTTTATTTTTAAAAATGGATTTCTTTTTTGGATTCGTAATATCAAAATTAGCTAAGGGTGATTTTTTGTTATTTTTCTAAAAACATTAAATTTTTGATGAATAGTGAAAACTTGCCATTATTGGTTAATACCGACTTCTTATTTAAATAATTAGTTATTTTATTTAAATTTATATTAGGTAAAAATTGATAAACAATACCAAAATAGGTTCAATTTAATTCATTGAAGTCATTTTCTAAAAATATTAGAGATATAAAATTTTATTTAACTTTTTACCGTATTTTACCCACCTTTATGCGCATTTGCAAATTTGCATAAAACATAATTTCACTGTTTATGTGAATTGAATTTCAGAAATCCAAGAGATATGGTTGACATCGGTAAGTAAAATTTTGTTCAATAAGATGAAAATATTTTTTGGTCAATAGTAACTTTTGACATTTATTAACCACGGATAAAAAAAAATTGGGTAATTAAAGATAAAAAATGATATTTTAATTACCCTATCACATTTACTAATTCTATTGGTTAAATTTAATTTGAAAAACATCAACCTTAGGAATAAAATATGAACATTTTTGTCCACATGGATTAGATTAGAACATTTATTATTATTTTATTTACAGAATAGTTAAAAGTGTTAAATTCAAAGTTTAATAACTAAACCATTTTTAATATAGGGTTATATGTAAGATAAATTAGACTATAAATATTCATTAGAAATATAAGAGTATTTCTTAAATAATGATAATTTTTTAATAATCTTTAGGCATTAAATAATTAAATTTAAATGAAACAATGATGATGCAATAATTACCCTATTAATGAAATTTTAAAATAATTGATATTATAAATATCCAAATAAATGTAAATTGAGACATCTGATGAATTCCACTAATTTTATATGTTAATACGATATGTTTTCTTTGATTAAATAACTTTTTTCAATGTGAATAATTTTTTTTGACTTTCACAATAACAAAATACCAAATAGTGTCAAAATTGACATAAATGAGTTTTTTTAAAAAAATATTCTATTATTAAGTGATTAAATATTCCAAAAAATATAAGGATTGTCCAAAGGACTTATATAAGTCTAGAAATATCAATAATGAACCACTTGGGTTTCTGTTTTATTTTTATAGTAATTTTATTAACCACATATTATAATAATACAAGAATACATGGTAAATGATAAACTATTTAACTAAGAGTTAAATCTAAAAAATAATTTTAATATGGTGACGTAAACCTATCTAATACCGATTGGTTGTGATTTTTTTGACCCATATATACCTTATTCTAGAAATAAATCATTTTGGATCTATTTTAATCTTAATATTATTGTATAATAAAATAACATTTCAAGCTTTCCCTAAAGTGTCCCTCACCTCTCTTATAAAATGGTACTTCCACTTCCCTCAAAATCATAATTCCAAAGCCATTTGGAACGGCCAAAAACTACTCATATATCCTCCCAATACACTCACATTGACCTAGAGGACTTAATTTTATTATAACGCTAACCTATAGAGACCTTTTGATCAACTCAAATGGAAACACCCGAAGAAGAGGTAATAATTTTGCCAACTCTTTCAATGTTCTTTTTTTTCTTCCACTCCCTCATTCTTTGTTGTTTCCATACCAAAATAATAAATCCATAACCATATGAATACTATGATTTTATTATAAATATTTTACAACTATATTCATTATTCTACCCATCCAATAAATAACAAAGTCACCATACATGTGTACGTACGACTTACCGTCTCTACGTCATGGTGTAGTTTGTTATTCAACACTACATTATTTGGATGGTCATAATAAGGAATATAATTGATTAAAATAATTAATATAACATATCAATGATTATTTATATAAGATATACCATCCAATTACATATGATTTCTCCATCAATATAATGATATTCTCGCTCGTGCGTACATACGGATTATTGTCTCCACAAACGTGATGAGATTTATTCCCCATCAAAACCATTCAAGAATAATTTTCACATGATAACTAAAAATAACATATAATAACATAATATAATTCTTGATATGAATAAATTACATTCTATCCATAACAAACATTACTTACCTAACAAAATATGTCAAGGAAAATGAATCATTTAACACCCAAAACGATGATACTACTGAAATATTATTAACAATGCAATATTAGAGGACCATATATGATATTTGGTTCTTGTATAATTTAATAACAATTATTTAACTATTATAAAAGAGGCTAACACACCCTCGATCAATTAAATTTACAAGGAAAGGGTTAATTCTACTATCTCTTTGTTATCCGAGGGTGTTTATACGCGAGTACCTACAGAGACCTCTTTATCATTCACATCCTTGTTTCATAAAAATATATTTCAAAACATTTTTAATATTTCCTAGACTATGGGTAAATTTCATTTATACCATTGTTTGAATTTTTATAAAAATTTTATAAAGGAATCATTCCGCCAATTCCCAAACAGGGTCCTTTACGACCTTTTCGACAAAAGTAAGGAAATAATGTTTTCTTAACATATACGTCAGGTGTGGGTATTTTACGTCATTATAACATTTTCTAAGCATCCCGTACAATCTTATAATAATATTTTCAAAATAAATATTTTCATTTATAATTATGTGAATTTTAAATGATTTCAAAATATAAAGAGATATTTCTCTTAAATAGTTTTGATTTCATCTATGTCAACATCCTTTGATGTATTTTAGAATTTTTTGAAGTTGATACAAAATTTAATATTGTATTGAAGGCTTTGTGATTTGTTTAATAGTGGATGTGTTTTTTATACCATTCATTTTTTATAGATAATGTAATGACATTTCGTAAGATAGTATTAATTTAAATTTTTTTTGTTATGTTTCAACCTTTAAATATGAGGAATGCATTGGAAATAGTAAATGATGGGTGGAGCTCGCTATAGCTCCTCGATGCATCGGTAGGTCTCATGAGACAAACTATTGTCTTGGAACAAGTCCTTGATAAAATTATATTTTTAGTTTTTTCACGAGTCTTTGACAATGTGGTTATCATGTTCGGAATTATGTATTCCATCATTATGAAATTGGATATTGATATTACATTTGATTATTCGACTATTAGAATATCCATATGAATAATTAATTGGAATTATTTGATTTATCTTTGCCATATTAAGCTAAAAATTAAGTTTAAAAGGCTTGTGTTTTGTCTTATACATTACCATAAATGTTTATTCTTATTTATGAATGTTTCTACTATATTGTTATTCTCACTGATCTTCTGAGCTCAACTCTTTCTATGATTTATTTTTCCTCGGATGTGAAGAAGTATATTATGACTAACCTGCAGGGATAGTCTAATGGAGATTAATGTGTTAAAAGGAGACACAATGTTGTTGTTTTTAATTTCAATAAATTATTGAAAAACATATGTTTTTATCTTGTAATTCCACGGTTACTAAACCGGTCGGTCTTTCGGGACATGATTCCTTGTATCCTGCCAATGTTATGTAATTGTTTCCCTCAGATTCCAGGGATGACCTCCTTTTGATGGGAGATTCAAACATTCCGATCGGTTTCTAAAGAGTTTGTTCCTAGAACAGGAAACATCCAATGATTCCACATCTATTCAGACCTACATTCCAAAGGTAGGCGCTTATTAGTTTTTGGACTGATGAGGATTAGGAATTTGTATTGGTCAAGAGGATGGGAGGTGTAACACCCCAGGTAAATAAGGAATATGACATTTTCATATTTATCCATATTTGTGAATAAAATATTAATATGACTTTAAAGGGGACGCTATGCTCGATGGAGTACCCAACATGCAACAACGAGTTTCTTGGGAATCTTACGTTGCACTCTAATAATAAAATAATATTATTTTAAATGGTAGTTAACATGTAGCCGTTGTAATGGCAGGAATGGATATAAATAACTAAAATATGATTATATATGTTCTTAAATATTTTTACATTTATACAATAAAAGATAAAGGCTTAAAATACGGAAAGAATTCAATTTTAGGCGTATATGCCCTAGTTTTCACTAAAGGTTCACTTATCACCTTTTGATGGAGAACCGTCATTAAATATAGTTTTGTTCACTCTTAAAAATTCTTTTGTACCAAATAAAACTCTTATTAAGAATCGGGACATCAAAATTTACTTTGTGTAAATTTTTGGTATCTTTCTGATAAAGTTAATTTTTTTAATGAATAGTGTAAAATGTTGTATTTTTATTCAAAACCACTTTTTAATCTAATTTATTTATATGATTAGATTATATTTTGAATTGGTTTTAAAGTTAAATTATAAAATATTTTTACCATTAAATCCAATAGTGGTCGTTGGAATCAATTTCAATTTGAAATCAGACTTAAACTAGTGTCAATCTTTTGATACTTATTGTTTCATAAAACACGCTATTTGTCATGACAGTGGGAATTAATTATTAAATTAATTAATGTGACTTATATGTTTTGAATTTTGTAAAACAGACTTCATTTTTGAATTCAGAATATCAAATATAGCTTAGGGTGAATTTTTGGGATTTTTCTGAAAAACTTCAATTTTTGATGAATAGTGAAACCACTAAGTGGTACTTATAAAAACCGATTTTCCGTTTAAATGAAATTTTGCCATCATTGTGTTTTGATTTTCAAAAATCCGACATACATGGTTGTCATTAAGAAGTAAAATGTGGTTCAATGAGATTAAAATAATTTTTTGGTGAATAGTAACTTATTAAGTTTTTAATCGCGATTAGTGGTAATTAGTGTAGTTTAAGGTAAAAATAATGCTTTAATAAAATGAGATGAGCATGACACATGTCTTACCCTCATTGGTTGTATCATGGCCGACCAATACAAGCCATGGGTCAACTTGGGGACCCCATGGATCCACTTTGGTTGGGAAATGACATAAATAACATTTTATTTAATGTAAAAGTAAAATTGACACAAACATGATATGTTTTACTAAAACAATTTTTAAGTGGGGTTATACAAGTCATATTTTTTATTATAAATATTAATTGGAAAGCTAAAAAGCTTTCCTACATCATAGTATTTTTTTTATAATTTGTAGACATTAAATAAAGTAAATTATTTATGACAAAACAATGATGCAGCGATGACATCATTCTTTTATGATTTAAATAAAATGGAAAGATAATGTAAAATATATGAACTACACATGTCCAAAACTTATTGGATGAGTGGATTTCGAAGCATTATCACCTTATCCACGAATTATATCAATGTGGGACCTTTTGAAACCGAAACACATTTTCAAATAAAGTAATATTTCTTTACTTTCCAAAAGTACCCCTCCTCTCCTCTTAGAAAAGGCCCCCACCTCTACCTCATTTAACACACTCCTCAAGCCTTTGGCTCGGCCAACCCCTGACCATTTACTCTCTCCACATCCCTCTCCTCATCCTAGAGGATTCCCTTTGGCCAGAATCCTTTCAAAGGAAGCCTTTAGGCTCAAATCAAAAGTAGTTACACTTTTAAAGGTAATTCATTCTCTCATGTTCATTTGTTTTATTTTGCTTCTCCAACCCCCTAAACTCTTTTTATTTACTTATTTTGTAACAACACCTGTATCTTCAATATACAAGGCTGTTGTTATAAGATCTATTCGAGCTACACTCTCACACAACTACATCAAATGGTTAAAGAACATACGGTTTCCGTGGATGGCGAAATTCTGCCTCCCGAAACGATGATTGTTCAATACTCATTTAACACCTTCAAAGGTGGCCATTATGATGTCACTATTTTTATATATGATATATAATATATTTATGTTTTACTTATGCTTCTGTATTTTTCATTTGTGTCTTACCTTTATGGAATCCATTATGGGTATACGCGATATCTTCATTTTAGGAAGTGCGGACTACCGCCCCCTCAAAGTGATTTGATTCGTTAAATACCATATGTGGGACGTATAAAGGATGCAACTATGATATTATATATGATATTATACTTTAATTCTAATATACCTTTATTTAATTATTATTCCATTCTATAAAATATGAAATAGAAATGAAAGTAGCGTTCATGCGTACGTACGGCTTACCGTCTCCATGAACGGTGCATTTCATTTCTTATCTCTAAATGATTATGTAACGTTATAAATTAATGAATGTGCTGGATATATATGACATATATTATATCTACATCATGAATAAAATTCTGGATATAATAAACATTTGGCCACACGAACAACATGTAATTGTAAGAAGTCCACTTTCGACTTAGGAAGCAAATATCGGCAAAACAAATATTATTAACATAAATGATTACATAATGTTTATGACATGGTAATAAGTGATATAAAAGGAATAATGAACTTGAAAAAGGTTCTTAAGGAATTATAAATTAACTCAAGTTTATTATTCAGGAGATTAAAGAACGATCGAGTCAGGTCGGACCCGATGTAAGGGATCCTACTCCTCTCTTTCTTTTTAAGTACACACTTTTATGTCATTTCTTTTAAATCTCATCTTTCTTGTTATTGGGATGATCTTTTATATTACACTTACTGTAATTTTTATGTTCATGTGATGAGAGACCCTATTCTCTCTCATCAATCCATTTTGGATGTTTTGAGTGGCGCCGTTAGGCTGCCGAACTTTCGTAAGAGATCTAACCTCTCTCTTTCTTTTTAAGTACTCTCCTTTATGTCACTTATTTTAAGCTCCACTTTTTAATGTTGGGGGATGTTCTTTTATATTCCTCTTTCTGTACATTTTATTGTAATGTGATGAGATACCCTATTTTATCTTATCAATCCATATTCAGAAGTTTTATGTGGCGCCGTTAGGGTGCCGAGTTTTCGTAAGGGATTTTTCATATCACTTTTATTCCCGTGAGATTTATGCTACATTTGCCACAAATTCCATTGAGTGGTGTATGTACTGCCCATTATTCTACTCTTTGTGTAATATAATTTCGTTTATGAGTATTTACATCAATGATATATTGTCCTGCTTTCATGGGGTGTATGTTTTGAAAGATACCCAAGTCGGTAAGGGAACCTTTCACCCTCCTCTTTTTAAAAGACTTATTTTGTTGGGTATTTTAATTTACATATTGTTATGTTGGAATATGTTCTCATATATCCTTATTGATGTAAATTTTATGTCCAAATGATGAGATACACTTTTTATCTCTCATCAACTCATTTTGATGTGATGCCGTTAGGTTGTCAAGGGAACTTTTTAACCCAATTTCGATTTCTTTGGGTTCCACATGTAGTCATTGAATATGTCATCCATTGAATATGTGTGAATGACCTTTTATTGTTTTAAACTTAATATCCACTAATATTGGGTGTATTTATATTTGTCACACATATTTTTGAGATTGATTTGTCCTTAATTTAAGGATACCTTCTTTATAAGGGATTTCATCACATTTTACATCCCTATTGAGACTTCATTGTTGTTATGCACCAATTCACTCTTATGTGGTGTATATACTGTCCTTTGGAATATTATATCATGAATCCATTTATTCTCATGATATTATAATGTTCTGATTAAATGTTATTCCTCAATTATTGTATTCAAGTGTCTCTAATATTGGTAAAAACCCTTTAACCAAAATATTTCTTTAAAATGTTTTACTGATTTGTTCTTATTAATATCCATGTTTTGAAAATGGTTTTAAGGATTTATTTATATGGATATTAATGGTTTAAAATGTTAGAAGCTTCAAGGTGGTATGGGACACTTTGATTAAAAAATCTCTTTATTAAATGTTTTCAATGGTTTTGGAAATGGTTTCTTTTTTGAACGGATTCATTATTTCAATATACTAAAATGTTATATTGTGATTGAAATGTGGAAATGTTATGCTTCCTTTATGCATGTTTTATGTGATATGTTTATGTTATGGTTCTTGGGCATTGTTATGAAGAACGGGTGGTTCCGTGATAAACTAAGGGTGGGTGAGCCCGATATAGCTCTCCAATGCATTGGGTAACGCGAAGGAGTGAAACGTTAAGGTTTCTCCGAAGAGATTTAGGGAATATATTGTGATGGGTATTCCAAATGTAACCAAGAGGGTTACTCCCTACGTAAGAATGTTATGAATTCCTCATGTTACTTTTATGTCTTATGATTTCTATGATTTATTCATGATTTGATATGCCTATGTTTTATGGGTAAAGTATGATTTCATTATTATGTATACATGTACTCATGTTTCCTTTCCATATCTATATATCCCTTACTGAGCTTTTTATGCTCATCCCAGGTTTTTGAAATGTTTTTCACAGGTCAAGGGAAGGGTACATGATGTGATGATAGTGTCAAGGAGGTGTCAAGAAAGAATCCATGTTTTATTTTAAATATGTTTCTGTTGATGGGAGGAATGAATACTGTCTTTTATGTAACCACTTTGTTTAAATGTGGAATGTAATGCAAGTTTCATGATCTAATTCTTTAAAACTCTAAACCTGAAAATATCTTCAATGTGTAATCTTGTAATAACTCATGATTAAGTAAGGTTTAAGGCTGGGGCCTTATAGTTGGTATCAAAGGTCGGTTTAGATAACTTTAGAGGTTAGGGTATTCTTTAAGCATAAGTGACATTACCATAATGGTTAGGATTTTAGAAAGAGTCCTAATTTTAGATAAAGTGAATGAGAAAGTATATCTTAGTGTTTACCTTCCTCATTAGTACATGATGGTTTTGTTGATATACTCACACTGAACTTTTTGGTTTTAGTAAATGGCTGGATCTAGCAGGCACCAAAGTGACAATGGGTTTGATGAAAACTATGGTGGTTCTCTGATTAAGATATTGGATGAGATGGGGGATTCAATGAGGAATCTCATAGTTGTTCTAAACCAACTATCAAGGAGTCATGATCAATCACTTCAACCTTGGTGAGTTCTCTAATGCATCATGAACGAGATGGCCAACTCGATGTGGAAATTCAGGTAATAATTATTATGGTAACCATTAGGGTTTATATGATCCTTACTTTTGAGGTAATTGTGGGTTATTATATGATATGATGGAAAATAAAGGGCATGAGATAAACTTGAGGTTAAAATATGTTATGATTATTCTTGAATATTTTATCCCTTTTTGGGGAATTATTTGAGAATTATATAGTTTTGGAAAAAGGACAACACGCAGACCGTGTGACATCCCGTCACGTCAGACAAAGCTGCGGGAATCGAACCCACAACCAAAGTGCGACTGGTATTTATCACCTACCACTGGACTACGTAAAGTCCCTGGTTAGTTGGAATGATTCTTTATAGTTATATGATTTTATGAATTAACAGTAAGTTGATTTTGGGTTATTTATGAAAATGATTAACCTATCATGGAGGATATGTGATTAGGTTAATTACTTTTCAATACGAGACTTTAGGAGCAACTGATGTTGTTTGGAGATAAATGTTATGATTTAACTTGGAAGACTATGTGACTAAATCCTTCAAATATTTGGGTTTAAATCTTATTTTGGTTTACTTTGATGAATTTTATGGACAAATTGATTATAGAATGGTCCTCGTTGATCTTTGGGTTTTGTTGGACAAATTTTGGAGGTTAAGAATATATTTTATTTTTATAAAGGGTTATCCTTTTCTGGATTATCTGATCTTGTAATAACCTTTTGGGTTTTGGTTAAAGTCTAAAGAAATGGGAAGTATATAGTTCTATTTTGTGGATTAGGTGATTCTCTAGAAGTTGATTATAGTACTCTTAATGTGAACAAGTCTTCCTAAATACTCGTCTTTTAGAGAAAATATGAGTTTGTGTAAGGAATCTAATAAAAGTTGAAAGTCAATATGATAAGAAATTATGTTTCCTTATGAATAAATTCCTCAATAAAAAGTAACTTAAAACAAAAATGTTTTCTATTAACTTTTCCTACTGGGGAATCGAATACCGTTTAACCCATCACAAGTTTGTGATTTTATCATGGTTAACTTTCTCCTAAACATGTTTTCTATCACTCTCCATCAGAACATGACCCTTTGTTTTTCCTCCATGTCCATATTTTCATACTTAGAATCCTAGTATGGGTTAACTCGGGTGACCTCTGTGCTTATCTTTCTTTATTTTAAAGTGATTGTTTTACCGACTCTTGTTCCGATGTGGGACGTTCAAGGATGTTTCCAAGAACAATTTTAAAATTGCGAGGACGCAATTCCCAAAAGAGGGGAAGGATGTAACACCCCAGGTAAATAAGGAATATGACATTTTCATATTTATCCATATTTGTGTATAAAATATTAATATGACTTTAAAGGGGACGCTATGCTCGATGGCGTACCCAACACGCAACAACGAGTTTCTTGGGAATCTTACATTGCACTCTAATAATAAAATAATATTATTTTAAATGGTAGTTAACATGTAGCCGTTGTAATGGCAGGAATGGATATAAATAACTAAAATATGATTATATATGTTCTTAAATATTTTTACATTTATACAATAAAAGATAAAGGCTTAAAATACGGAAAGAATTCAATTTTAGGCGTATATTCCCTAGTTTTCACTAAAGGTTCACTTATCACCTTTTGATGGAGAACCGTCATTAAATATAGTTTTGATCACACTTAAACATTATTTTGGACCAAATAAAACTCTTATTAAGAATCGGGACATCAAAATTTACTTTGTGTAAATTTTTGTTATCTTTCTGATAAATTTCATTTTTTTAATGAATAGTGTAAAATGTTGTATTTTAATTCAAAACCACTTTTTAATCTAATTTATTTATATGATTAGATTATATTTTTAATTGGTTTTAAAGTGAAATTAGAAAATATTTTTACCATTAAATCCAATAGTGGTTTTTGGAATCAATTTCACTTTGAAATCAGACTTAAACTAGTGTCAATCTTTTGATACTTATTGTTTCATAAAACAAGCTATTTGTCATGACAGCAGGAATTAATTATTAAATCAATTAATGTGACTTATATGTTTTGAATTTTGTAAAACGGAATTCATTTTTGAATTCAGAATCTGAATTATAGCTTAGGGTGAATTTTTGGGATTTTTCTGAAAAACTTCAATTTTTGATGAATAGTGAAACCACTAAGTGGTACTTATAAAAACTGATTTTCCGTTTAAATGAAATTTTGCCATCATTGTGTTTTGATTTTCAAAAATCCAACATACATGGTTGTCATTAAGAAGTAAAATGTGGTTCAATAAGATTAAAATAATTTTTTGGTGAATAGTAACTTATTAAGTTTTTAATCACGATTAGTGGTAATTAGTGTAGTTTAAGGTAAAAATAATGTTTAATAAAATGAGATGAGCTTGACACATGACTTACCCTCATTGGTTGTATCATGGCCGACCGAGACAAGCCATGGGTCAACTTGGGGACCCCATGGATCCACTTTGGTTGGGAAATGACATAAATAACATTTTATTTAATGTAAAAGTAAAATTGACACAAACATGATATGTTTTACTAAAACAATTTTTAAGTGGGGTTATACAAGTCATATTTTTTATTATAAATATTCATTGGAAATATAAAACGATTTCCTACATCATAGTATTTTTTTTATAATTTTTGGACATTAAATAAATTAAATTATTTATGACATAATAATGATGCAGCGATGACATCATTATTTGACGATTTAAATAAAATGGAATGATAATGTAAAATCTATGAACTACACATGTCCAAAACTTATTGGATGAGTGTATTTCGAAGCCTTATCACATTATCCACGAATTATATCAATGTGGGACCATTTGAAACCGAAACACATTTTCAAATAAAGTAATATTTCTTTACTTTCCAAAAGTACCCCGCCTCTCCTCTTATAAAAGGCCCCCACCTCTATCTCATTTAACACACTCCTCAAGCCTTTGGCTCGGCCAACCCCTGCCCATTTACTGTCTCCACATCCCTATCCTCATCCTGGAGGATTCCCATTGGGCAGAATCCTTTCAAAGGAAGCCTTTAGGCTCAAATCAAAAGGAGTTACACTTTTAAAGGTAATTCATTCTCTCATGTTCATTTGTTTTATTTTGCTTCTCCAACCCCATAAACTCTTTTTATTTACTTATTTTGTAACAAAACCACTATCTTCAATATACTAGGATGTTGTTATATGATTTATTTGAGCTACACTCTCACACAACTACATCAAATGGTTAAAGAACATACGGTTTCCGTGGATGGCGAAATTCTGCCTCCCGAAACGATGATTGTTCAATACTCATTTAACACCTTCAAAGGTGGCCATTTTGATGTCACTATTTTTATATATGATATATAATATGTTTATGTTTTACTTATGCTTCTGTATTTTTCATTTGTGTCTTACCTTTATGGCATCCATTATGGGTATACGCGATATCTTCATTTTAGGAAGTGCGGACTACCGCCCCCTCAAAGTGATTTGATTCGTTAAATACCATACGTGGGACGTATAAAGGAAGGAACTATGATATTATATATGATATTATACTGTAATTATAATATACCTTTATTTAATTATTATTCCATTCTATAAAATACAAAATAGAAATGAAAGTAGCGTTCATGCGTACGTACGGCTTACCGTCTCCATGAACGGTGCATTTCATTTCAGACCTCTAAATGATTATGTAACGTTATAAATTAATGAATGTACTGAATATATATGAAATATATGATATCTACATCATGAATAAAATTCTGGATATAATAAACATTTGGCCACACGAACAACATGTAATTGTAAGAAGTCCACTTTCGACTTAGGAACCAAATATCGGCCAAACAAATATTATTAACTTAAATGATTACATAATGTTTATGACATGGTAATAAGTGATATAAAAGGAATAATGAACTTGAAAAAGTTTCTTAAGGAATTATAAATTAACTCAAGTTTATTATTCAGGAGATTAAAGAACGATCAAGTCAAGTCGGACCCGAGGTAAGGGATCCTACTCCTCTCTTTCTTTTTAAGTACACACTTTTATGTCATTTATTTTAAAGATCATATTTATTGTTATTGGGATGATATTTTATATTACACTTACTGTAATTTTTATGTTCATGTGATGAGAGAACCTATTCTCTCTCATCAATCCATTTTGGAAGTTTTGAGTGGCGCTGTTAGGCTGCCGAACTTTCGTAAGAGATCTAACCTCTCTCTTTCTTTTTAAGTACTCTCCTTTATGTCACTTCTTTTAAGCTCCACTATGTATTGTTGGGGGATGTTCTTTTATATTCCTCTTGCTGTAAATTTTATTTTAATGTGATGAGATACCCTATTTGATCTCATCAATCCATATTCGGAAGTTTTATGTGGCGCCGTTAGGCTGCCGAGTTTTCGTAAGGGATTTTTCATCTCACTTTTATTCCTGTGAGATTTATGCTACATTTGCCACAAATTCCATTGAGTAGTGTATGTACTGCCCATTATTCTACTCTTTGTGTAATATAATTTCGTTTATGAGTATTTACATCAATGATCTATTGTCCGGCTTTCATGGGGTGTATGTTTTGAAAGATACCCAAGTCGGTAAGGGAACCTTTCAGCCTCCTCTTTTTAAAAGACTTCTTTTGTTGGGTATTTTAATTTACATATTGTTATGTTGAAATATGTTCTCATATATCCTTATTGATGTAAATTTTTTCGTCCAAGTGATGAGATACACTTTTTATCTCTCATCAACTCATTTTTATGTGATGCCGTCAGATTGTCAAGGGAACTTTTTAACCCAATTTCGATTTCTTTGGGTTCCACATGTAGTCATTGAATATGTCATCCATTGAATATGTGTGAATGAGCTTTTATTGTTTTACACTTAATATCCACTTATATTGGGTGTATTTATATTTGTCACACATATTTTTGAGATTGATTTGTCCTTAATTTAAGGATACCTTCTTTATAAGGGATTTCATCACATTTTACATCCCTATTGAGACTTCATTGTTGTTATGAACCAATTCACTTTTATGTGGTGTATATACTGTCCTTTGGAATATTATATCATGAATCCATTTATTCTCATGATATTATAATGCTCGGATTAAATGTTATTCCTCAATTATTGTATTAAAGTGTCTCTAATTTTGGTAAAAACCCTTTAACCAAAATATCGCTTTAAAATGTTTTACTGATTTGTTCTTATTAATATCCATGTTTTGAAAATGGTTTGAAGGATTTATTTATATGGATATTAATGGTTTAAAATGATAGATGCTTCAAGGTGGTATGGGAAACTTTGATTCAAAAATCTCGTTATTAAATGTTTTCAATGGTTTTGGAAATGGTTTCTTTTTTGAACGGATTCATTATTTCAATATACTAAAATGTTATATTGTGATTGAAATGTGTAAATGTTATGCTTCCTTTATGCATGTTTTATGTGATACGTTTATGTTATGGTTCTTGGGCATTGTTATGAAGAACGGGTGGTTCCGTGATAAACTATGGGCGGGTGAGCCCGATATAGCTCTACAATGCATTGGGTAACATGAAGGAGTGAAATGTTAAGGTTTCTCCGAAGAGATTTAGGGAATATACTGTGATGGGTATTCCAAACGTAACCAAGAGGGTTACTCCCTATGTAAGAATTTTATGAATGCCTCAAGTTACTTTTATGTCTTATGATTTCTATGATCTATTCATGATTTGATATGCCTATGTTTTATGGGTAAAGTATGATTTCATTCTTATGTATACATGTACTCATGTTTCCTTTCCATATTTATATATCCCTTACTGAGCTTTTTATGCTCATCCCAGGTTTTTGAAATGTTTTTCACAGGTCAAGGGAAGGGTACATGATGTGATGATAGTGTCAAGGAGGTGTCAAGAAAGAATCCATGTTTTATTTTAAATATGTTTCTGTTGATGGGAGGAATGAATACTGTCTTTTATGTAACCACTTTGTTTAAATGTGGAACGTAATGCAAGTTTCATGATCTAATTCTCTAAAACACTAAACTTGAAAAGATCCTCAATGTGTAATCTTGTAATAACTCAAGATTAAGTAAGGTTTAAGGCTGGGGCCTTATAGGAGGTCAGACTCATCACACCTTTTTGAGGGGAATTATTGTCTTCTCCGGGACTCTCTTTATAGATTTAAGTTCTGTTCATGAATCCTTATTACATTACCAAGTATAAAATGAGTTTTCCTTTAGATGTGACAATTAATGATCGATATGTTGGAAATTTAGAGAATCTTTTAAATGTATTCGAGGTTCTTCATCGATAGAGAATCATATGTATTTATTAGAGATTCTTGTTCAATGGTACCCTTCGGCACATTTATATAGATGTCTCTTGGTCACTATGATGACCATGCTGCTTTTAAAGCCACTCAGTTGGGGAACTTAATGTTTATTATCATTCATAAGGACATGGATTATTTCAGAGTTGGGATCGAACCCGCAGATGGGCCACCTACGTATCCTTTGTTTAGAAAAGGAATCAGAACCCATGTAGTTCGAGTAAGGGAATACGATGTTTATGATTGATGGCTCAAAGAAGGATTTCATAATTACTTTTACACTCTAAGCTCATGAGAGTCATACTCGATGTGAGAAACAAGAGGTATTGGTAAAAATTAAACAACTATGCCATGAAAGATGCAATCATAAGAAATAATGTGGGGCTTATGTATGTATGACTACCCAGATAAATGAAGGTTAGGATTTACTTTAGGGAAGAAATCCAGGAGCAGGGTCCATAAAGGTATATGTTCTTCATGGAGATTTTGAACACTCCAACTTGGGGCTTACTCTTGAAAAGGAGGCCCAAATTAGGAGAAGACTTATGATTGGGTTTTGCTCCTAAAAAGGAATCCCAGATCAAAGGTAAATTAGGACTGGTTAAGAGAAATTATGACAGGGGCTTACTCCTTAAATGGAGGCCCAGGTTATGGATTATGACTGGGGATTACTCCTAAAAAGGAGGCCTAGGTTAAGGATTATGACTAGGGCTTACTCTTGAAAATGAGTCCTAGGTCTATTGAGTTCACTCATCTTAAAGGATGAGGTTGAATGAAGGAAATCTCAATCATTAGTGACATAAATATGTCTAAATCACTACGTTTTGAGAGATATTCTAGAGAGTTACTTTCAGATAAGGAATCAAAAATCAAGAAATCATTCCATAAATGGCTTTGAAGATTGTCATAAATATTTAATCATGAATAGGATAGGTGGAATGGATTAAGAGGGGTGAAATGGGAAGGAAGGGCATCGAAAAAGGTAGGGGCGCGCTAGTCCTGGAAGGCTCGCAGGTACTGCGTGGGCGCGCAAGTCCTGGTCGCGCAGGTATGCCTGCGCGACACATGGTGTACTTCCGCGACGGTTAACCAGCAAGGTAATACTTGAGAGACTCTAGATTAAAGCCTTTTTAATCCTCTTGAGGTTCTTCTAGAAAAGGGGTGCGCAAGTTCTATTGAAGGAGTAAGGCGGCGCGCAAGTGTGTCCTTTTCCCTTAAGGGATGGCCACTCAGGCGCGCAAGTGTTGATGAGTTTCAACACTTAGGCCTTCCTCCCCTTATTTAGATCTTCCTTTATTGGTAATAAATTACCTTAGAAATGTTTCGGACGTTTTGAGAAGAGACTAGGGCACCGGGAGCTCAAATCTATGTTTCTGGAAAAAATACTCCTCGAATGGGGGGCCCACAGGGTCTATTTATAGGCAAGAGAAGTCCCTAGGTAGTTATCACTTAGGTCGCGCAAGTCAGTTGCACGACCATAATGTGTCATGCAAGTGGACTTGCGCGACTATGAGGAAACTTGTGCATCTTATCGGAAATCTTCTCCTTGTTCATTCCTTTGTCGATTTTTTATATTTTCTTCAATGGTGGAATCAATTTCTGCTAAGTCATTTCCCTTTACATTCCTTTGGACTCTATGACGAAAAAGGAGCCTCATCAAAAGTCCCCCCCTCAGAGATGGATCCGAATGAAATGAGGATGTGACTCTGAGTAAAAAAGAAGACATCCAAAGGAAAGGCGGCACACAAGGGATCTTTAGGCGCACAGGCTCGAGTCGCGCAGCGCTTGAGCGCACTGGGTGTAGGCACGCAGATAGGCCGCCTGGCCTATAAATATGTGGTCATTGGTCGTGCTTAGCATCTTGATTCCGAATTTTCGAGCTATCGCCGTGCAATTCATCTTATTTCCTCTGTTTCCTTGCTGTCGTGCTGCTGTCAAGGTTATAGGACTTGCGCGGTGAAAACATGCGCGGCAAAAACATGCGCGACACATTTAATACTTGCGCGACACATCCATACTTGCGTGCCTTAATTCCTTAGCCATTTTTTCAAATATATTCATAATGTTTATGAAAAATCAATCCATTTATGAGTTAATATATTCAACTATTGTGGAGAATCAATGGTTCTTAGACCCGGAATAGTTGATGAACTGGCTAGCAAGCAGATAGATGATATGATGAACATCATTGGCCATAATTATTATGATATCTGCGACAACACTCGCATAGATTTGGCTAAGTACATGACGAAATATCATCTTAATTTCCCACAGATCATCTACCTGCCTCTATATGGTGATGGTCATCTGCAAGGAGTCAATGTTCCAGATGGAAAGAACTATATACCTGAAATGTAGCTGCACTTGTACTCCTCTATTTTGGTTATGTTGTGCATTAAAAGAATCAACAATGGTGTGAACATTAAATTCGTCCTCCATGTCATTTCCTTGCAGATATGAAAATGGAAAACCCATGGGCTGAAACATTTTCCACTACAGATTGGTGGAGAGAAGAAAAACATGGCATTAGAGCAATATCTGGAAAGAGTACTCTCTCCAAATGGCTCTTTACTTCCAATTCTTCATTCTCAAATCCATGTACCCATCTTTCAAGTCTCTTGGACAGAAACAGATTCACTGTTTGATCAGCAGAAAAATTTCTCAAACCGCACTCAAGAACATCCTTTTACAATTTATCCATAAAGAGTTGGTATCACTATATCTCTTATTGTATCCAGTTGAATGAATGAATTCCAGGTGGTTGATGATGAAGCATGGGATGATGTAAATAAAATGAAGAGTTATGTTGAAAGCCTCTTGTAATCTCCTTGGAAAAGAGAAGAGACTCCAATATGTGGATGTCCTTCTAACTCTTGTGCATCAATGAAAAACACAATAACCTTCACTCATTTGTACCTAAATTCTGTTTTTCTACATGCTTTAGATTTTACCTAAGCCAATGGGCCTAGTATGCATAGTTTGATTTTTACTATGATTAATGTGAATAACCCTACAAACTTCGAACCTTTTAATTTCTCAATGTTACCTAAATCATACAAAATGAATGTTTAGTGAGGTGGGAACTTGACATTTATTCAGAGTTCCCTTGTCTTTTGTGGGCAGTTTAAAGTCATGCACGTTGGACATAAAAAGGCTAAGGATTAAGGTCGAAATAGCTTTGACCGAAATGGATTAAAATTGAATCAATTCCTTGAAAATTCATTTGAAAACATATTACCATACTCATGTATGAGGGAAAATATGTAAGTTATGACTTAAGAAAATTTTAATATGAGGAATGATATGAAAAAGAGCTAAAAGGAATTAGAAGAAGTAGTTTCCAAGAATGAAGTTACCATTATTTAAAAAACCTGTTAGGGGGTTGAATTATGCAGGGCCACCTAAGGGCGTTGGCTACATAGTTAAATAAAATAGTATCTTTTGGCTAACAATTCTGTTATGTAGACTGTTTATGCAAGGCCGCCTATGGGTATGTTCTGTATAGTCAGGAAAATGAACTCTCAGAAATTTACTTTCCTAGTGCTAAATTCCAGTGAAAGCTTTTGGAGATTCAAATCTTCCAATGTATAGAGTTGGCTGTATGGAAAGAGGTACTTGAATATGGAGAAGATATTTCCAAACAAGATTATCGAAGAACTGGATGAATATCACTCCTACGAAGGTCTGACCCAAACGTAGGGAAGAAGAATATTAACCATATACATGAATAATTCCAGATCATGAAAACCTATATGGGACAAATATGTTAAGGATGGCTATTTTTTGCAGATCCCTACGTACTATCATTTAAGACAAATAAGAAAAAAAGACGCATTATTCCAACTAATGAATTTACCACTATCCGACAAACCCGTTAGGGGGTTTAATTATGTAGGGCCCCCTAAGAAATTGGCTGCATAGTCAAATAATAGTATTTTTTGGCTAATAAGTCCGTTATGTAGACTACTTATGCAAGGCCGCCTATGGGCATGTGCTGCATGGTCAGGAAAAATAATTCTCGGATGTTTGACATTTTTGCGACTAGACGTCATGAAAAGGGTTATGAAGAACTGAAAATATTTAAGGTTAGGATTATGACACATAAATATGGGTATTGTTCACTGTATACAGAGATACACAGATCAATGCTAACCATAATCATGTTGTGGCTGGGTCCTGAATTGAAATGTTGGACTTCACTACCTATCCCATAAGGATGAGAATAAAGCCATAGGTAGTTCTTAAACTACAGTTTAAAATTGTGTGGGACAAAAGGATTAGAGATCTTAGTTTAGGGTCATAGAGCATAGACCATTGTAATAAATACACAGTGTGTGTTCTTATAAGGAATTTTCATCCAGGGAACTGAAAGTGGAATTTGGGGTTAGGCCTAACGACTTGGGGATGGATTCGAGGGACACTCAAACGTTCCTACGTATCCCATAAGGATGGGAATCAGGACCACGTAGTTCTAGAAATACCCTTTGTACAAATTTGGTTCGTACATGTGAAGGGTAAATGGGGACTTTAGTACAATGATGGTTTAACCCAAGATAAAAGGTTTGGGCATTTCCATGTATGCACGTAGTCTTTGAAATGAAACATGATTAAAAATCAATGTAAATAATGGTTCCTTCCCGGGTGAGGGTATCAAAGAATATTGTAGTTTATTTTCATACTAGACAAAAATGTTGTATAGTTTAACGTCGTATAGCAAGGACGAAAGTGAACCAATGTAAAGATATTGATTCTAAGGGGTGGTTTCACGAATCAACATCGTATGAGATGGAGGTGAACCGATGTAAAAATATTGGTTTTGGGATTGAACCTTGAGAGGATTCCTACATACCCATCCTAGAAGGAAAGGATCAAAGTCTGTGTAGTTCAATTAAAGAATGAAATAGTGATGAAGTTGTTCTTGGGGACAATGACTTAAAAAATGATGTTGTTGGGACTTACACATGGTTAGCGGCCCAAAGAAAGTGTTATGGTTGAGGTTTTCTCTAAGCTCACGTGAGTCATACTCAATGTGAGAAACAAGAGGTAACAACAACCTTAACGATGCATAGTTTAATGTCATTTACGACATATAAAGGGACTATGCAGTTTAAAGTCTTGCAGTTAGGACTATTGGTGATGCACAGTTTAGTGTCATGTAGCAGGGAAAAAATACAGTTTAATGTCATGTACAACGTATCACAGACTTTCTGTATAGTTTAGAATCATGTACTTAGGATGATGGGGACAATAGAGTTTAACGTCATGTTGGACGAAAGGGGGACTATGAAGTTTAATGTCATGCAGGGAGGACAAAAGAGTACGACATTTAATGTCATTTTGGAAGCATTGGGGATTTTTTCCACAGTTTAGCGTCATGTTGGACGAAAGTGAGAGTAGTTTATGGTCATACAGGACCTTTTATGATTAATTAGTTTAACATATTTCCGGACGTAAGAGAATTTTATACAGTTTAGCATCATGTAGTTAGGACGTCACCGTTTAACGTCTTGCTGGACTTAAGGGACTTGCAAATAGTTTAGGGTCATACACATGGACTGTTGATGATGAATTTTAAAGTCATACAGGACCAAGTTTCAGTTTAAGGTCATACTGGAACATTTTGGAGACACAATTTAACATCATGTTGGACCAAGTTGTAGTTTAAGGTCATACTGGACCATTGCTGTATAGTTTAACGTCATATAGAAAAGAAAAGGTGGGACTTTGAAGTTTAATGTTATGAAGTGAGGAAAATGTTGGGAATTTTTTCCATAGTTTAACGTCATGTGGGAAAAAATTAATACAAATAGTTTATAGTCATATGTATGGGCTGTTGTTGTATAGTTTAACGTCATATAGCTAGGACGAAAGAGGGACTTTGCAGTTTAATGTCATGCAGTGAGGACAAATTAGGAATAAAAATTTCCATAGTTTATCGTCATGTGGGACGAAATTAATACAAATAGTTTAAGGTCATATGTATAGACTGTTGTTGTATAGTTTAATGTCATATAGCTAGGACGAAAAAGGTACTTTTTAGTTTATACAAAATACTTCTTAAAAAATATGGCATTTGTTGGAGTAGTGATGAGTTCTCCATCCATTGAGATAAATGAATAAGATCCATTGGAGTAGACCCTATGTATTGAATAAGGTCCTTCCCATTTTGGATCAAGCTTGGGAGGTTTCTTTCCTAGTCTCATTTGAGTTCTGATAACTAATACCAATTCTCCCTGAGTGAATGAACGAAGAAGAACTTTTTTGTTAAAATCTCGTGCTATTCGATTCTGATAGACTCCCAAGTGGTGTAATGTGCACAATCTTTTCTCATTTAACCATTCCTATTCATTCAATAGCTTTTGATATTGTTCATATATAGATTATTGATCACAAATGGAAACTCTGAGTGAGGGTAGTTTAACATCAATGGGAAAGATGGCTTCTATTCCATATATCAATGAATGTGGAGTTGACCGAGTTGCAATGCGGGTGGTAGTCCGATAACCCCATAAAGCATGAAAGAGTTTATTAGGACATGACCTCTTATATTTATCTACCATCTTCTGCATTATATTTGAAAGATTCTTGATAAATGCTTTTATATGGCCGTTGGCCACTCCATGATACCGAGATGAATGGTTGGATTTGATGTTGTATTCTTGATACAACTTCTTCACCTCGGATGAGCAGAAATTGGTGCCATTGTCCGTCAATATTTTATGTGGGACACCAAATCTAGTAATGATGCTAGACTTGAAGAAGCTAACAACGCATTTAGAACTGACTTCCTTGAGAGTTATTTCCTCTTCCCATTTGGAAAAGAAGTCAGTAGCAGTAAGAATGTACTTAAACTACTTGGTTGTAGCCGAAGGGTAATGTCCCACCACATCCATTCCCCATGTGGCAAATGGCCATGAGTATTTAGATGTATGAAGAAACTTTGGAGGTTGATGAATGAAGATGTCATGTACTTGGCCTGAACGACACTTCTTTGTTAAATCGACACAATCTCGTATCATTGAAGGTCAAAAGTATCCAAGCCTTCGAATCTGATCAGACAGTCTATGTCCAGACTGGTGGGCACCATAGACTCCTGCATGAACTTCTTTCATGACAGCCATTGTCTCTTCACTATCAATGCATCTGAAGATAACTCCATCAAAATCACATTTGTAGAGAATTTTCTCTAGGTGAACTGGGATATCATAAAGAGTAAAATCAACCACATGTCGCCAGATTTGTTCTTTCTCAGCTCTATCAGGTGGAAGTGTTCCATTTTGAAGGTATTCCCTGATAGGTGACATCCATAATGTAGTATGACCATACAGTTCAGGAATGGGACAAATTTCATTAATTTCCTCTCTTCTGATTCGAACATAAGATGAAATCGCACGATGATGGTCAATACTGATGGTTGTCTAGTCCCGATTTGAATCTTCCTGAGTTGTGGCTATATTAGCCAATGCATCAGCTTGAGCCTTTTGTGATCTTGGGACATAAGAAAATGTTGGTTCCAAAGGGAATTCGTCCATTAACTATATGACATAATCATACAAAGGGTTTCGTTCTTCTTTTCTGATGGCATAATCTCCATTGACTTGTTTGATTGCCAGGTCGGAATAACCATTCACTTTTAAGTGATTCATTTGTGCTTGAAGTGCTAATTCCAAACCTACGATGAGATCTTGGTATTCTGCTTCATTATTGGTACTACATTCCCACAATAAGAAGGAATAAGGTAACACTGCGTTTTCTAGAGAAATGATCACAATTCCTAAGCCAACATTGTTTAATTTAGGATTTTCCATTTTCCTCCCTATTGGACTTCTGGAAGAACCATCAAAATACATTTCCCATTCCTGAGGACTTTATTGAATAGAGAAGACTTCCCCATCAGGGAGTTCAATATCTGAAGATATGTCTTCCTTTTAAGGGTGTTGAGGTAGGAAATAATCCAGAGCATGGACCTTTATCACCTTTTGAGACACATATTGAATGTCGAATTGCTGCAAAATAACTGCCCACCTCGCCAGACGTCCTGTAAGCATTGGACGACTTAGGATAAAGTTGAGCGGGTTATTGAAAGATACCAATTGGACCTCGTGATGTTGCAGGTAGTGTCTCAAATTTTGAACTGCAATGATTAATGCCAGTCAGCACCTGTCAATACTTGAATACCGGGTTTCTTCTTTAAGTATGGTTTGAATGAGATAGTAGAGACTATTTTCATTCCCAGAATCATTCTATTGAGTAATAAAGGCACCCAATGATCTCTCTAGAGCTGTTACATATAGGATAATTGGACTTCCTTCAACAGGTGGCTTGAGTACCGGTGGACTCAAGAGGTATTTTTTGAGAATATTGAATGCTTCTTGACATTATTCAGTCCACTGGTAAGTGACTTCCTTCTTCATCAATTTGGTGAAGGGTAAACTTTTGCCTGCTAAATTGGGGATGAAACGCCGAATATAGGCTAGGATTCCTTGAAGTCCTCTTAATTCATTCATAATTTGAGGAGGTGAAATACCAAGGATTGACATGGTCTTCTCAGGATCGACTTCAATACCACGTGGCGTACAACAAAGCCGAGAAATTTTCATGAGGTTACCCCAAAAGCACATTTTAAGGGGTTCATCTTCAAATTATGTTATCGAATCTTGCATAATATGACTTCCAAATCAGCCAAGTGATTAGAACGTTGTTTTTATTTCACTACCAAATCATCTACATAGCATTCAACAAACATCTCTATGATGGGTTTGAAGATACGATGCCTGGAACGCTGATAAGTTGCACCTGCATTCTTTAAGCCGAAGGGCATTACCCGATAGCAAAACACACCCTGATGGGCTCTGAAGGCAGTAGATTCATCGTCTTCTGGGGCCATTTGGATCTGATTATATCTAGAATATCCATCCATGAAGGAAAGTGCTTGATAGCCAGCTGTTTCATCAATTAGAAGTTCTGTAATCAGAACTGGGAAATCATTCTTAGGACAATGCCGATTAAGATCTCTGAAATCGATGAAAACTTGAATTTTTTAATTCTTTTTCTTTACAGGGACAATATTAGCCAACTATTTGGGATATTTAACTTCTCTGATGAAGTTATCTTTGATATTATTATCAACTTCAGCTTCAATTTTTGAAGCATAAGTTGGGTGTGTTCTTCTCGCGGCTTGCTTAAATCCATGATGTTCTTCTGGTAAACCCAAATGGTGAGTAGCAACATCAGGATCAAGCCATGGAATTTCTGTATAGTTCCAGGAAAATATATCCGTATTTTTATTTATAAAATAAATATACATATCTTTTATTTCAAGAGTCTTGGCCGCATTGATTAATGTGGGGCGTGGATCTCCTTTTGTACCCAGATTTATTTATCTGAGTTTATCCATAGTGGTAGACATACCCTCTTCAATTGTTGGAGGTGCATCTCTGAGATATTCCTCTTCTTCTTCTTCATGTGTTATTTGTTTCGTTTCTACTTTCATAGTAGATGATAAATTAGAATTCTCATCATCCGAAGATATGTCAAAATTTGCATATCTTGAAGAAGAAGCATCCATTTCCGACCCGATTGATGATGAAGAGTATTCTATGGGTAATAAAGAGGAGATTATGGATTGAGAGTCGACATCATTGTTCACCTCTGATGTTGCTATAACATCTATGTCCAAATTGGCGAAGAATAGACTTGTTGGATTTCAGCAGATGAAATGAAGACGTCACCATTTGTGCTTTCATCACTGCATGGTAGATTACCAATTTCTCCCATGTTGTCTAGCTCGATTGCCAAAATTGACATTATGGATCTTTCCATAAAAATATTTTGATTTAGGTCTATCTTTTCAATTTGACTAATAGGAAACACATAATCTATACTCACATGTGTAAATTGATTTACTGTAATTTTCTCCAAACCATATGGAGCATTAACTTTGGTAATCTCTTTTGTTGTGGATTTCTCCCTTCCCTTCATGTGATAGAATTCCACCTCAATGTATTGAGACTCACATGTCTTGAATGGGGCCTTATCACCATACAATGTCCCAACATGACCAGCAGAACAATATTTGAGACATTGATGGTATGATGAAGGGATAGCCACATGTTGATGTAGCCAGGGTCATCCAAACAAGATGTTGAAGGCTGAGTCTTGATCAACAACCATGAAATCTGAATTGTATACAATATTTCCAAAAGGAATTCTGAGTGTAACTTCACCCTGTGGTTCTTGTTCATTTTTATCATATCCCTGTAGAATCATGGTGGAAAAAGATAAATCAGATTCTGTGAGGCCCAATCAATGAAGTGTACGAATGGGCATGAAGATGACCCCTGAACCATTGTCAATGAATTCTCTTCGAACATCCACGTCATTGACCTTTCCAGACAAGTAAAATGGTCTAATATTTCCATGCACAACATCATATTCATCTTCATCCGTAAAGGATATTATTGAATGGAATTTTGTAGGATTATTCTTTATGTGATATACTTCATCTGCAGCAATTTCAGTTTCAAACTCCTAAGGACTTGACAAATCCTTGATGAGTTCTTCCTAAAGATCTTTTGATAGATTCAAAGTATCCAGAATTGATAACTTGGCTGGTAATTGGGCCAAGTGTTTCAATATATCATAAATTTGATCCAGAGGTCTGTGTTTCCCAATAGGAATATGTGGTTTAGCAGGTACCTTGGAAGCATATGCATTGGAAGTTGATGCATCATGTATTGGGAAAGAAGTTGGCAATATTCATGGTTTTAGAATATTAGACCGATTAGATCTATTTACTTGCTGAGAGGAAGAAGATGGAACCTTCAACCGGTCTTCCAAAATAACTGTGCCAGGATAGAATTTGCTATTGGTAGAAGAACTTGCTTGTTCTTTCTGAGCTCGCTGAAGTGCTCTACCACGAGTTTCTACTGCGTACACAGTTCTAGCCGGGGTAGAATTGGAATAGTGGCTTCTGAAAGATCCACGTCTTCCCCTGTATCCTGAGCCCCTGGAACTTCCTCTTATTCCTTTGTATGATACATGGAATTCAGGATCATTGAAATTGAAACTTCAACTGTCATATGGATATGTTAATTGAATCATATTAACAGAACCAAAGATTAACTCTTAGTCTGATAAGACTCTACCTGATTAGCCTTTTTAGGATGTGCCGTTTGGTGGGGCGGTGTCCGTGGCTTTGCAGTAGAAAGCATGAAGTCCACCAAAGTCAAAGATAACTTAGGATTTGACACATACTCATCTTCTTCACATTTATTTTCTTTCTTTGAATCATGAAATTTCATTTCGGACATTCCCTTTGACGAAGAGGGTTTTGCCACAACATTCATGACAGAAGACACAATTTGTTTCATTAATTGTGTTCGCAAAATAGCATGAGTTCGATTGATTGTCTTTATGTCCATCCAATCATCATACTTCTGTGCAATTTTTCTTTTGACTTCTTTCCATTCACCTTCCTCCTCTGGAACTATAGGAGTTACATGTGCTACCTTGGCTGAGGAGACTTTCAATGTGACTTGTCCCGAGTCGACCATCTTTTGCAGGAGGTCTTTGAAGACAAAACACTCCTGGATGGGATGCCCCAAAATTTTATGCAAAGGGAAATAATTAGGACAGTCCTCATATCCTTTCTTGTTTGGCCTCTTGGGAATTGGGAATTGAACCAAATTGTTCTCCAGATTCGAAATGAAATAACCAGGAAATTGTTCATTTAAGAAAGAGTATGTTTTGATCTTCAGATCCTAAAATTGTTCTCGTTTATGATCATTTTGATCGTCTGGACGAAAAGGCCTTTGTTGTTGGTGCTCTGAAGGTGGAGCCCTTTGAGAAGATGACAGTTTTGAGGTAGAAACAGGTACAGGTGCTTGTTTAAGCATAACTGTAGCAGTTTCTGCTTTACCCATTCTCCTTCCTGGAGCTGATGGAATTAGACGAGATTTAGACTTAGGCTGTATAAGGGAATCTCCAATCTGCTGAGTGATTGAAGTAAGGTATCGAAACCTTCCTGTGTATTTCACAGGTATTAACGGCGTGCGTATTTCATCCCATAGATTTTCCACATAGATTGGAAACAATTATTCTTGAGGGAGTGCTAAACTCAAGGAATATGATAATCACTTCCATCAAGCAATGAAATCAGAGACCCTTTCATTCTCCCTTTCCTTACAATTTGTAAGATCGAAAACTGTTGTATTTGGCAATGCTGAGCTGAACTAAAGGAGGAATTTTTGGAGAAGGTTCTCCCATCCGGTAATTGACCGGGATTTCAAGCTTGTATACCAAAAAAATCTGGTCCTTGCACGGTTCACACGAAGCATTTGAGTTTTACTGCTTCTTGCTGATCCAGAGTTCCCATCATAGGATCGCAAGAAGACACGTACTGCATCAAATGTTGTTCAAAATTGCCTGATCCCTTGAAAATAGGGAATACAGGGTTCCCAAAACTAGAGGGAGGAGAGATTTAATCAACCCGTTCAGGGTGAACTTTCTTTTCTGGTTGAACTTGCGCACATTTCCCTTCCATTGTTTCTAACCGAGCAGTTAATGACTCAATAGTAGTTATTAACTTTTAGGAGACATCTGGTTGAACTTGGACTTGGGTAGGTTCAATGACTGGAGCTTGGACAGATGTGGCGATGGGTGCTGCAACTGATGGTAGCACTGCCAACTGTTGTTGCACCTGAATTGTAGGATTAGATCTATGAGGGTGTACTGAGAGAGGAGATATTCATGATCCATCTGAGTAGCTGCAACAAATTCCTTTGGCTGACTGACTCCAGCATGCTTAAGAAGAAGACTACTCTGAAGTAGTTCTGAATTCAACCTTCTTAATTCCTTCATTTCTTCTTCCTGTTGTGAAAGCCTTTTCTCTAGTGAGAGCGGTTGATGTTCTCCAGCGGAAGGATATGTAACCTGGTTATTTACCTTCCCTTTGTTGGATCCTTTTCTGAGAGGGGGAGTGGGTTACTCAATGGATTACCTAGGTTCTGAGTAATCCTTTTACTTCGTGTACGCGCACCTTCTTCATTTTTGTCAGTGCGTACATCTTCTTGAGCAGGAGCCTCTTCATCAGAATCCCCTGAGTGAGCCTCATCTGGTGGATCAGAGACAACGACATTGATGACATTGATTGATTCATAACTCAACGCATCCCTTCTATCAGCATTTCTGTGATATTGTCTTCTTCCATGTCTTTGAAGATAAATTTCCTTTTGTTGATTCAATCCCTTAGAAACATCTTGACGAATCAGAATTTGGAGGGAATCTCCTGATAATTGGCTCTTCATTCCTCTTGAGTTTTCTTCCCCAATCGAGAAAAGACCGAATTTCTCTGAGGAGGGGATTGATGATTTGAAAAAGTCCCTAGTCCAGTGGACGGGGGCTGTTCTTACTGTTCTCTCTCAACTCCCCGAATCCTTTTTGTTGATTCCGAGGGTTGGTTTAAAATAGTCCTCAGTCTGGTAAGCTGGGGTGGTTCTTGACATGCTATGTCTAAGACTTTATTAAAAGTCCACCTGATCTTGCGAACCTTAGTCCGGAAATTAGTTGGATGCATTAACCGATATCCTCTTTTATCACCCGGTTCAAAATACCATTGGATGATTTTTGACACTTCTATCACTTGGTGACGTGCTTGCTCCAAACGAGAGGCATGTTTAATATTCTCGTTTGCTTGATGCAAGATTAATTCAACAACTTGTTCTATGTATTCTTGATTTTGAGAGGAACTATTTGTAACCTGTTCTTGAGCAAGATTTTGATTACAAAAAAATCCCATTGACTGTGGCCGACCATGGGACATAACATTTCATGAGAACATTTCCGACGGGCTTTGCTGACTGGAGAGCACCGTGAAATGCAGTGCTCCATGAACAACCCATCCTCTGACACGAATACTAGATTGGGCATTGGAAATTAACAGACGCACTCTTCTTAGTGTTCCAAGGAATGAATGTTGAAGGGCTATCCGCTGCTTTTCAGCCTTCGGATATTGAGACTGATAGAGACGCCAAATCAATCTGACGTTGTATCCCATATATTATATTAAGATGATTTTCATATTCATCGTAAGATAATACATTATTTTTCAACCGACAAAGAGTTTTCCGTATGTTGAGATGAATATCATGAATTTCATCTTCCGTCAACATTTCTGGAATGTTATATCGAGAGTCATCCAGAGGCCAAAACATGACTGGAACATCACCTTTCTCCAGTTGTTTTCTCATGTTCAGCATTTCCTCTTTATCATTTGATGAAGATTCTTCTATCTGATTTGACCAGAGATGGTGTTTCCTTGTTGCTTCATTGGATTCAACAGTATTGGTAGAGAAATTATTGATCAAACTAGAAGATGCATGACTTAGGGGTGGTTCGGAGAATGACCTACAACCAGGGCTATCTTCTGATTGAGAAAGTATTTCACCTGCTAGCGATGAAGCATCAGACATGACTGGTTTCACATTTTCAAGTGCCTCAAGATAAGAGGGCTTTCTCGGCACTACATTGTCCACTAGAGCATTTTCCAGGAAATGTGCATAACTACTGTGGAGAGGACTTTCGCAGCGAAATTCATCATTATGGGGAGGACCACAATAATGGGTTACAACAAAAGATGAGATCTCTTCTTCCTGGGTCTTCTGACCACAGAGAGGGTTCCTATGTCTCTCATCTGTAGATGAAACTTCGAGATCGAAAGAATTTTCATGAATCAAGCCTTCATGAGTAAGTGTCTGTTGAAGACCTTCCGAATTAATGTTTCCACTATTGGGAAATGAGGAACTAGAATCTTGAATTTCAACAGATAATTGTCTGAGGGCTTCAAGAACTCTAGCATCGAGCAAGGCCTTGTTACATATTGGCTCTTGATCTTCTGACTGTGCTGGGCGGGTCTTTTTCTTAGAAGGCTTCTTACTCTCCTTGGAGTCCACTTGTTGACGAAATTGGCTTCTCTGAGCAGGTGTATATGCCTGATCAAGAAAAATGGCTAGGTTAGGCTGACGATATCTACTCAAATTAGGTGTATGTGCCTGACTTGGTTGTCCGTATGATATGGGGGAGTATGCCCCACAACCCTCTTGGACTGAAACAGATGTGTGTGTCTGTTCTGAAGTAAATTGTTGATGTGTCACTCCACTGGTAGGGATAGATTTATGTGTCTTTCCCTGAGATGCCTCTGAAGTTGTTATAATATCCTGACATGCATCCAAAATATGAACAAGGATTTGATTCTTCTCTTTCACCATTGATAGAATATGTGTGGTGACATCAGCTGCCTCCTATTTGTTGTCGGGGCTTTCCGACTAACTTCTCCAAATGCTACCAAGCGAGACTGTTGATAGGCTTGATAAATACTAGCAGGTGTATGTGTCTGCTGATTGCACTTCGCCAAACGTGGTTGACGAGATCCATCATATATAGTCAGACGAGCCTGCTGACTAGATGATGATGTATAAACAGGTGTATGTTCCTCCCTATAGTACTCCACCTGATTTCATAGCGGGATTGACGTGATGCTGCCAGACGAGTCTGCTGGACAGCGGAATTAAAACGGGCAGGTGTTTGTGCCTGCTCGTTGCTTGCCACCAAGTTAGGTTGGTGGACTTCTGCTGAGATGGCAGAGATGAGAACATGATCACTGTTGACCAGATTCCACCACAGGTGGTTCTTCTTTCTTGATCAGGTTCGAGGAACCTGAGCCGGACGCCTGGTGTCGGTACCCTCATCATGTTGAGGGCGCACTGCCGCATGAGTCTGGCAGGGATTGTATGTGGGAGCCCTAAGGAAGGACTACAGTATGTTTGAATTAAGGCCCTGAGGGACCTTCTCATTCACCTCCCCAGAATAAAGGAGCGAATGGTGATTGCGTTCCGGGGATAACGACCCGAAACGGTTGGAGACGGTAGTCAACACCGCCCGCTTCTTGATCACTGGTCGTCGTTGTCCGGGCGAAATATGTGATTTGTTTACATGGAGGGCTTGTCGGGCATCCTACGGAGTTGGTATGGTACCATGTTGATGGTACCCCTTAACCAGTGTGTTTGGTACCCAGCGTTGAAGAAGCTGAGAAGGTGATATCGTCCTTAGAGCGGACAACGATCCAGCAGGAGTAGCAGCAGTTTCATTTGCAGCAGTAGTATTCACAAGTGTGAACATGAGAGCAGCCATTCTAGAAATGCAGAAGACCTTGGAAAAGAGTGCATGTTTGATATAACAGACGTAATCAAGATAAATTCAGACGCTACAACTTTTGGATGAGGACATATGTCAATGATTGTTTTTGTTGGCCCTCTCATTGAGTTTTAAATAGGGGCCTAATAAAATAGGTAAAACTTCATTTTAACTTGGTTAAGGATTCACGTTGGGTTCACCATTTTTGTTTCCCTCGGAATTTGGGGATGACCTCATTTTGATGGGAGATTCAAACATTCCGATCAGTTTCTAACAGGTTTGTTCTTAGAACCGGAAATATCCAATGATTCCACATCCATTCGGACCTACTTTCCAAAGTTATGTGCTTATTAGTTTGTGGACTGATGAGGCCTAGGAATTTTCATTGGTCGAGAGGATGGGAGTTCGGACTCATCACACCATTTTTAGGGGAATTATTTTCTACTCCAGGACTCTCTTTATAGATTTAAGTTTTGTTCGTGAATCCTTATTACATTACCAAGTATAAAATGAGTATTCCTTTAGATCATACAATCAATGATCGATATGTAGGAAATTTAGAGAATCTTATATATTTATTCGAGGTTCTTCATCGATAGAGAATCATCTATATTTATTAGAGATTCTTGGTCAATGGTACCCTTCGACACATTTATATTGAAGTATCTTGGTCATTATGATGACCATGCTGGTTTTAAAGCCACTCAGTGGGTCACTTGATGTTTATCGTAATTCCGAAGGACATGGATTATTTCAGAGTTGGGATCGAACCCACAGACGGGATACATATGTATCCTTTGTTTAGAAAAATAATTAGAACCCACGTAGTTTGAGTAAGGGAATATGATGTTTATGATTTATGGATCAAAGAAGGATTTCATAATTAATTTTACACTCTAAGCTCATGTGAGTCATAATCTATATGAGAAACAAGAGGTATTGGTAAAAATTAGACAACTGTGGCATGAAAGATGAAATCATTAGAAATAATGTGGTGATTATCTATATATGACTTCCCAGGTAAATGAAGGTTAGGATTTACATTAGGGAAGAAATCCAGGAGCAGGTTCCATAAATGTATATGTGCTTTATGAAGATCTTGAATAATCTAACAAGGGGATTACTCCTGAAAAGGAGGCCCAAATTAGGAGAAGACTTATGATTGGATTTTACATCTGAAAAGGAATCCCAGATAAAAGGTTAATTAGGACTAGTTAAGATAAATTATGACTGGGGATTACTCCTAAAAAGGAGTCCCATGTTAAGGATTATGACTGGGGATTACTCCTAAAAAGGAGGCTCGGGTTAAGGATTATGACTGGGGCTTACTCTTGAAAAGGAGGCCCAGATCGATTGAGTTCCCTCATCTTAAAGGATGAGGTTGAATTAATGAAATGTCAATATTTAGTGACATAAAGATGTGTAAATCACTAGGTTTTGAGAGATATTCTAAAGAGTTCCTTTGAAATAAGGAATCAAAAATCAAAAATAATGCCATAAATGGCTTTAATGAGTGTCTTGATGATTGAATCTTGAATAGGAGAGGTGGAATGGCTTAAGAGTGGTGAAATGTGCAAGAAGGACACCCATAAAGGCAGGGGTGTGCAAGTCCTAGCAGGTGCGCAGGTACTGCGTGGGCGTGCAAGTCCTGGTCACGCAGGTATACCTGCGCGACACATGGTGTACTTGCGCGACGGTTAACCAGAAAGGTAATACTTGAGAGACGCTTGATTAAATCCTTTTGAATCCTCTTGAGGTTCTTCTAGATATGGGGCGCATATGTTCTATTGAAGGAGTAAGGAGGCGCACAAGTGTGGCCTTTTCCCTTAAGGGCTGGCCACTCAGGCACGAAAGTGTTGATGAGTTTCAACACTTAGGCCTTCCTCCCCCTCTTTAGATCTTCCTTTCTTGGTAATAAATTAACTTATAAGTGTTTCAGAAGCTTTTAGAAGAGACTAGGGCTCCAGGAGCACAAATCTGTGTTTCTGGAAAAAATCCTCATTGAATGGGGGGCCCACAGGGTCTATTTATAGGTAGGAGAAGACCGTGGGTGGTTATCACTTAGGTCGTGTAAGTCACTTGTCTTACCATAACACATCGCACAAGTGGACTTGTGTGACTATGAGGAAACTTGCACGACTTATAGGCAATCTTTTCCTTGTTCATCCCTTTGTCGATTTTTGATATTTTCTTCAAAGGATGAATCAATTTGTGCTAAGTCATTTCCCTTTAATTCCATTGTACTCTGTGACGAAAAAGGATAATCAATAGTAATAAAGCACCGACTTTGGGTAACTGGGGTTGTGGAATTACAGGTGTCATGACTGGATGGAAAACTCAGGTCACCACACCAGGAAAATCCTCATCTGCCCGTGTGTGTAGGGCTCACCTCAGAACCCGAGGGTTCTCTCTTATTGAAACACTGAAAGAGTAATCAACCTGCACTTCCTATCCGCGAGTTCTGCGGGTACAATGGGCTTCCCTTCATGTAATGGTATATCTATTTCACCACTAAGAGGTTCTATCTCTAGTAAATATGCATGTACTGATTCTTTATCATCAATAAAGTCATCCTTAAGATCATTAACTGGAATACTAGTTGTCTGTCTACATGGAGAAATCCTGTAAGAAAAAACGATTTACAATGGTTAATAGAGCATATATGGAGAGATGATTTAATAATGTCCTTTAAAACACAACTCATTTATATATATTTAATATACCACTATTTTTTCCCTTAAACCATTGTTTTCATGTACCGCGCTGAAAAGATGAAAACAGAGTGTTGTTGTATGGATATGTCGACCACCACATAAATATTGCATTTCCTAGCATGAATGATGTACTCGAAACACTTAACGATGTTTCCCCAAAAAAACTCATAACCTTAATGTATTAAGTGAGAATCAACATGCTCTAATAACACTCTGTCATGGACATTCCAAGTGGAGCATATTCCATTATTACTCTGTGCCCACCTCCAATAGGCCAGATGACTGTGACTAGAAATGAGTAGCCATATCCAATTTATGGGAGGAATTTTCCTAAGTACATATATGCATGCACATATCTCCAATATAAAAATACTGAAATGTAATAAAACAATAAGTAAACAATGCATTAAAACCACTAATATCCCACAACAGAGTACGGATGTAATTATGATTAAGTAAACAAGGCCAAAATATAATCCCAATAAAAGAGTCTATAACCACAATTCCAAACTGTATGAAATGTGGTACTGGTACATTTTTCTGAACAACCATTACACACCTTGGCTATCTGGCCTCTTTATTAACTACCTTGTCATGGTACACCTAATACTCCATCAAAGGGTCAATCGTCTGCACATGATATGAAATCTGTGGGAAAATACCATTCAGGGTTGTGTAAAACAATACTCAATAGGACAGCATAAATCCAAAAAGGAAATATCATAAAGAATATACCACACATAATAATACAGAGGATAAATTCCATGATGATGTTACCACACAGAATACCAAAAAAAAGATACCACACAGAATACCACAATGTAAATATACCATGAAAAATATACCACATGGGAAATACCACAAATGAAAAGTACATTCATCTCCATAAAGATATATTCCCATGAACCATATATCAATAATATATATATATACAATATCCAATGAGACCCAAGGTATCCCTATGAAAAATAGTCTTCATGAGACACACCTTCTTATTGAATTCACAGTCTTTATGAGTCACATAGTCTCCATGAGGCAAATAGTCTCAATAAGACACAAAGTCATTGAGAGTCACAATGTCTCAATGAGACACATAGCCTCTATAAGAAATATAGTAATTTAGATTCACATAGTCTCCAAGAGACACAAATTATCTATAGGACACATAGTACTTGGGAGTCACACAGTCTCTATTAGACACATAGTCTCTATAAGACACATAGTATTTATGTCCCATCCATTCATAAGATTCCGCTCAAATCATGATTATTATAGGATAACCTAATCATATATCCATTAGTTCATATGAATACATTCACAAAACCCCACATTGGAGATCTCAAAAGGACAGACTCATCATAAGGGTCACAACACCTTATACGGTTTGTCAAATAGATGCACTCATTCAAAGTTATGGCCATTTGAATAAAACAGTCCCTAGACTCGGGTCTATCCTGGGCCGCTAGCCGGATTGACCCACCGAACAACCTGACTCGGTCTGGATGACCTGACCTGGTCCAGCCCTTATGAATTAGCCCAGCCCAACCTAATTCACTAGGCCTATAGGGCTTCCTGGATAGGCCCGATGGGCGGCCTCGATCAGCCCATTGAAGCACAGCCTGGCCCGACCCGCTTGGCTCGTGTGGCACACCTAGCCTATATGGATAGAGAAATTCATGAACACCCCATGGAATATCCCAAATGATGACTGCCGGATCCGGCTTCCACTACACATGGTTGGATGTCGCGAGCTCCCATGCGGTCGGGCTGCCACATCCACGTGGCTCTGCCACAAGATACAACTCTGGCATCAGTCACTGGTGCGCCATTGGCACCTTTAGTGGACCACCTTGCCTCCCCTAATGCTCCATAATCTATAACAGTGGTATATTAAGTTTCCTTGGGAACTGATATTCACATAATCTGCTTCTATAAACATATTTCCTCCAATCTAGTAGTCTGATCATGTTCGGAGCCTTCTGTTTTTTCAAGTCGTTACCACGGGGGCCCAATGGTAACGAATACCAACAGAAGGGGAGATAAAATCACCATAATTCCCAATGAAAAATCCTTGACCTTCATCATGTCAGCATTGATTCATTCTCATTAGAGGAATACATGAAGATGAAAGAAACCAATCTCCTAATATATACCCAGCAATAATTATCAATCCCACAATCATTCAAACTGCGGACCAACCTGTTCTTGGGTTGGTCCGTATTCAACAGTGAATTTAACAATGGGGAAACCATGAATAAATACAACCATTAGATATTGAGTTTGATCCATAATTGATGAGGAGTGGTTTCATTGACGTCGATTTTGAGATCCGCCAACTCTTTTTGCATGAAAATCTACGATATGATCTCTGGTCCATTGTCGTTTGTTGTGGGGGTGTATTTTCATCATAATTTAGAGGAATTACAGGGTTGTGTTGACAATAGTGAATTCAATGACAAATAATTATTAAAAAGTAAATTCCATTGTGTCATTGTGAAACATTAAAATAAAATAAATATTATATTTATATTATTCCTTAATATGCCAAAAACTACATTTCATAGCCAACCCGCACCGATAGATGTTTGGCCTCTCCTAAGGAAAACACCACATTACGAACTGAAAAGTGGTCTCATATTTCCAATATGAGTCACTATTAATGAGTTATTAGGATATTCAAATAAAATATTTTTAGTTAATTATTATATTTATGGTTATGTCATTCGTGAATATTTCTTCAAATGACTCGCACAGACCAAAATTTAGGCGCACTTAGTGTAAATCGCCCATTCTAAAATAAACGGTTCTCTTTTTTTCTAATCATTGAACCAGTTTAAATGATATTCTTGTTCTTTTGAAAATCATCACATGCCTGATATTAAAAACAAAACATTTTTCAATGAATTGTTCTGGGCATATAAGGCCTCAAAATCGTATGCCATCTTAGTGCCTGGTCTCATAATTTTGTTAAATAACTTCTACAAATAATATTTGTAAAATAAAATTCATTATGAAATTATTGGTTTGTGGTTAATTATATAGTAGACTATAACAAAAATGTTCAACTAGATGCAATCCAACAAACATCGAAGAGGATGAACGAGGGTGTAAAGAAAGGATTCATGGATCCCAACATCATGTTATTTCCCAAACCCATATATATAAAGTATATTGAAAAAATATCCCCTTTTATCCGTTAACATTAGATCCACTATCATTAGTATTAGATTCTAGATCATTCTTCTTGATCTGGTCCTAGGTTTCCCTATTATCTCCCTTATCTATGTAGTTGAGGCATCAACATTTTAGCTATCCAACTTTTCAATTTTTAGAAAATCTAGTTAGGTATTGTTTGGAAATTCCTCTTATATGTTACACCCAAGCTTCCACGGTATGTTTCTCTTTAAATAATACAATAGCTTGCGATGTACGCATGTTCGAGTTCTAGCACACCACAACCAATCAAAAATGTTGTTATGAATAGTAAAACCACTTTTTGAAATTTTATATATTTTATTATTCAATATAGACTTAATTTGTTTATTTATAAAATCAAAATTAGCTTAGGTTGAATTTCTTGAATTTTTCTGAAAACAAACATTTTTGATGAATTTGGAAAAACACTGCATTATTGTATAAAACCGATTTTTTATTTAAATAATTATTTAATTTATTTAAATTAATTTTAGGTTAATATATATACACAATACCTATATATATTAAATTTAATTCATTGATGTCATTTTATTATAAAATTAGATGTAAAAATTTAATTGAACATTTTAACATCTTTTATCCACCTTCCAGGCACATTTGAAAATTTGCATAAAACGTAATTTTAATGCTTATATGAATATAATTTAAAAAATATAAGGGACGCAATTGAAATTATTAAGTAATATATGGCTCAATAATATGAAAATGTTTTTTGGTAAATTGTAACTTTCGAATTTTATTTACCACAGTTAAAATTAAAGTGGGTAATTAAAGGTATAAATGATATTATAATTACCCTTACACATGTTCTAATTCTATTTGAAATTTTTTTGGCACCAAAAGCATCATTAAAAATAAAATATGACCCTGTTTTATCCACTTGGATTAGAATCATCCATTAATTATTATTTTATTTAAATAAGAGTTAAAATTGATAAATTAAAAGTTTCATGATAAATTTTTTTAAATACATGGATATACATAACAAAAATTCGACATTAAAAATTAATTATAAAGATAAAATTATTTAATACATAATGAAATTTTATTTAAAATTGTTAGAACATAATAATTAAATTTATTTAGGTGACAACTATGATGCAGTAATTACCTTATTACTGAAAGATTAAAATAATTGATATTATAAATATCCAAATAAATGTAAATTGAGACTTTTGATGCGTTACACTAACTTTCCACGTTAATATGACATGATAAGATTTATTTAAATTATTTTTTTCTATTTAATATTTTTTTTGATTTCCTAAAAACTAAATACTAAATAGTATCAAAATTGACATGAATGGGTTTTTAAAACAAATACTATTTTATTAATTTATATAACACTTTTAAAAATATAAGGCTCTACTAAAGGACCTAGATAAGTTTAGATATGTCAATAATGAACCACATGGGGTTCCCTTGGTATTTTATAGTATTTCTATCAACAAATTATTATAATAATAGAATAATACAAGGTAAAAGTTAAACTATTTCACTATCAGTTAAATCTAAAAGATAAAGTTAATATGGTGACTTAACAAATCCAAGACCTATTGGTTGAAAGCTTTTCGACCCATACCCATATTATACTTGAAATAAATAAAATTATAGGCACTATAAACCGAATAAATTGTATAATAAATTAATTTCTCAATATTTTCTTAAAGTGACCCTCACCTCTTAAAAAAGATCAATTCCCCATCGCTCAAAATCACACCTCCAAATCATTTTGAGTCCGCCTAAAACTTTTAAAATATCTTCTAAACTACCCTCAATTCATCATATAGGCATTAATTTGATTATAAATCAGACTTAAAGATCCATGTTGATCAAATCAAAAGGAAGCACCCGAAGAAGAGGTAATAATTTCATTACCTCTTTCAAAGTTCTTTAATTCTTCCACTTCCACTTTATTTGATGTTTCCATACCAGAATAATAACCCTAGTAAGTTCTACATACAATGATGTTATTATAAATATTGTACAACCATATTCATTATTCTATCCATCCTATGAATGACAAAGTCTCTATACATGGGTACGTACGGCTTACCGTCTCCACGTCGTGGTGTAGTTTTTTATTCAACACTTCATTATTTGGATGTGTTTGATAATGAGTATAATTGATTTTAATAATAAATATAATGTGTTAAGGATTATTTATATATTATATACCATCCAATAACATACTATTTCACCATCAATATAATTTGTATTGTCGCTCAGGCATACGTATGGATTACCGTCTCCATGAACGCGATGAGATTCCTTCCCCTCATAACAATTAAAGAATAATTTTCATTTTATGAATAAAAATTACGTTTAAGAACATAATGTAATTATAGATATGAATAAAATACATCCTACCCATAAGAAACATTAATTATATAGTTAAACATATAAAGTAAAATGAATAAGTTAATACCCAAATCAGTGATAATACTGAAATATTATGAACAAAACAACATTAGAAGATCATATATAATATAATATTTATGTATATGGATCTTGTATAATATAATAACAATTATATGACTATTATAAAAGAGGTTAATGTACCCTCAATCAAGGAAAATTAAAATTTAAGGTTTAATTTTACAATCACTTTATTATCTGAGGATGTTTTTACAAAAGTATCTACTATGACTTCTTTATCATCCACATCAATGTTTCGTAAAAATATATTTCATTTTTTTTTAATATTTACTAGAATATGAATTAAGGTAATTTATACCCTTGTTTTACTTTCTATATAATGTTTTTAAATGAATCATTTCATCGTTTTCCAAAGTAGGTACTTTTTTACCTTTTCGACAAATTAATGTAAGACCATTTTTAACTTATACGGTGAGTGCAACAATTTTATGCCATTATAACACCTTCCAAGCTACCCCTACAAGATTATATGAATAATTTGAAAATAAATTTTATCTTTTATCATTATTTGACATTTAAACAATTTAAAAATAGAGAGATATAATTTTCTCAAATAGTTTAAATTTTATCTATATCAACATCCTTTGATGGATTTTACAGTTTTTTGAAGTTGATTTATTATGTTAAATTCTTCTATATTATATTAAATGTTCTGTGATATCTTTGACTCTCGGTGTGTTATTTTTTTACCATTCAATTATTATTGTTAAATTATCAACATTTAATATTCTAGTTTTAATATGAATTTTTATGTTATGTTTCGACCATTTCCTATGAGGAATACATTGGACATATTAAGTGATGGGCGGATCCCGCTATAGACCCTTGATGCATCTGTAGCTCTCAGGAGAAAAACCCGTTTCTTTGAAAAAGGCCTTGAAAAAATCTTATTTGTAGTCTTGGCACAAGGCCTTGACTACGTGGTTATGATGTATAGAATTATGCATTCCATCATTATGAAATTGTCTATTCATTTTACATGTGATTATTCAACTAGTAAAATATCCATGTGAAGAATTAAATGACATTAATTGATTTATAGTTTCCATATTATGCAAGAATTTATGTTTAAAAGTATTTTTTAGTCTTATACATTGACATATATGTTTATTCTTATTTATGATATTTTCTGCTATATTGTTATCATTATTGATCATCTGATCTCAACCCTTTCTTATGTTTTATTTTTCCCAGGATGTGATGAATTATATTACGATTATCCTTCAAGAATAGGATAAGGGATATGAGTGTGTTCAAAAGGTACAAAATGTTGTTTTTTCCATTTAATAATGTAATGTAAAACTTATATATGTATCTAGTACTTCATTGGCTACTAAAATAATCAGTATTTCGAGACATGATCTCTTGTGATCATTCCAATGTTATGTAATAACGCACCGACTCTAGGTAACTTGGATAGAGGCATTACAGTTGGTATCATAGTTTGTTTAGTGTAATAATTGGAAACTAGGTATAGAAAAACTCTTTTAGATAAGATTTCTCTATGATAGACTATTAGTATTTTTATATAAGAACTTCATAAAATTTTCGTAATGTATATATTTTTTGTATTTTCCAAACACTACATCCCTATCTGGATACGAGTAGGTAGAGGTAGCTTTGGCATAGATGTACATAGGAGTCAAAACTATGAAAAGGAATTTCGGGTTTGACCTCGGGTATCCTGTTAACGACAATGGGCTTTGCTAACTCTTGGTTATGACACTTCCATGGGATATGCTTAGGATAATTCATATTTTCTTTACAAACCATTATAACTGATTTTTGAGTAAATACTTCCATAAAGAATTTTTTTATGATTATGGATTATATTCATAAACTATCCAATTTATGTTTGGCATTTTACTGGTCTGGAATTATGTATTGTGATTCATAAACTAATATAGTGTATGCCATTGTTTAGAAATGGTGCCTAGTGGAAGGAATGGAGACTATATCAACAAACGTAATCCATATTGGGATTTCCCTCCTACTCAAGATAATTATAGTAGAGATGGTGATGCAATTGGTGCTGAAAAACTTATAAACCTACTACGAAAAGGAACTCAGGTTATGAATAATAACCTTACCCATAGGGGAAACCATAATCCACATTATAGAGGATCAATGTTAGACCGCATCCCAAGGAATCAACCACCAGCAGTTAATGTTTCTAAAAATCTATTTGAAGCTGAGAAATGGATATGTTCCTTAGAGTAAATATATCATGATTTTGGTAGTAGCTAAAGGGAAAAAGTTTTCATGGCAGTTTATCACCTCACTGGTGATGCAGATCAATGGGGGTTATTAATTCAAAACAAAAAGTAGGATAAATAAGTATCAAATATTGAATAGAGTATGTTTAATGATATTTTTTGAGAAAAATACATTCTTCGTTACCATTGAGTGGATATGGATAGAAAATTTCGATGTCTGAGGAAAAAGGAGGATCATAATGTAGAAAGGTATGAGGCTAACATTACAAGGATAGCAAGGCATACAAGAAAATTATATATTCTTAACCCAATGAGTATGATTAATTGATTCTTTGAGGGGTTAAATCCATTTCCCCCATGAGAATTAGTCTCACAATCCATCTCATCATACAATGATATTGTCTCATGTGCTATCAAGACAAAAATGTAATACTCTTTCTCTTATAAATTTAATGAAAAGCAACTAAACACTCTGGAAATCGATATAAAGGGTAGAAGGGAATATTTGAATTTCCATCCTATAGTAAATGTTGTAAGAAACACACCGGAACATCCCAGATGGGAATGGGAGTCTGTTACATGTGTTGTAAAAAACTCCCCTAGATTGTGATTGCACGGGAAAGAAAGAGGAAGTCAATGTTTAATGATACAATTGTTTAGAAATGGGGAATTATACAGATGTATGTCTTATTCTCCAAGAAAACATACCTCAGAAATTTCCAAGAAAGAATGGACAAGGTTATGTGATCTCTACTGCTTAGAATGAAGCTCTGAATGACGTAGTGGAATGTAATTTAATGGTTTCCTCCAATTTATCCAATGCCTTTATTGATTTTGGATCATCACATTGTTTCATATCTTTCTAGTTTTCTATGAAAATTAGATATTTACAATTTAATTTGACAAGGGAGTTTTCAGTCAAAACTCTTAAAGGAAGTATCATGGAAACAATTGTCTATGAATCAGTTCCCCGTATGGCATATAAACAAGAATTATCTTCAGATCACATCATCATACCCATGATTTAATTTGATATAATCCTCAATACGGATGGGATTTCGTACCATGATATAAAAATTTATTTTAAGAAGAACGAGGTTACAATTTTCGATGATGATAAAGAATACCTAATCTTTGAAGCTGAAACAACACCACCTGATTCTTATCTAGATCCACCTCAGTAGATCTACTTAATTCAATTGTTGGGTGGAATAAAATGAAATTACTATAAGTGATTAAAGGAATGTTCAAATAGGGGATGTACCTATTGTGAAAGAATATGTTGATGTGTTTCTAGAGGATTTACATGGACATCCTCTAGATAGATAAATTGAGTTTCCCGTTGATTTAATTCATGGTTCAATAGATAACCCCTTATAGAATTGACACAGTAGAATTAGTGGAACAAATGAAAAATTGATGAGGAATTTAGTAAAAAAGGATTTATTTTCCCTACTGTTTCTTTAAGGGGATCCCCTTTTATTTTTGTTAAGAATAAATATATATCTATGAGGTCGTGCATTGACTACAATGAGATCAATTCTATACCAATAAAGAACAAGTATCCCCTACCTCGCATTGATGAATTATTTTATCAAGTTCATGGAGCTCAAAATTTTTCAAATATTTGCCTCCGATCTGGATATCATCAATTGTGTGTGGAGAAAGAAGTCATTCTGAAGGCAGAATTTTGTACCATGTATGGGCATTATGTGTTTATAGTAATGTTTTTTGAATTAACTAATACACCCTTTTTCTTCATGGATGTAATGAATTTTGATTTCAAGTAATATCTTGATGACTTTGAAGTGGTATTTATTGATGATATCTTGGTTTACTCAAAAAGATAATAAGATCATAAAAATCACATGTCCACTACACTAAAGACTCTTAGATGGAATGAATTATACATGAAGTTTAGCATGTTTGAATTCTGGCTTCAGGAGATTTATTTTCATGGCCATATAGTCTCTATAGATGGATTCTCTGTTTATCCTTCTATGATAATAGAAATACAAGAATGAATCACATCGATGAGTATAACTGAGGTACATATTTTCATTAGTTTCGTAGGTTATTATCGGCATTTCGTCCAGAATTTTTCCCAATTTGCTAACCCATTAACCAAGCTCACACATAGAGGGGTATTTGGTTCTGGAAAAATAGTGTCAAGAATTTTTTGAAGAAATAATTAGTAGAATAGTCAATACTCTTATCTTGACTCTACCATCAGTGAATGATGGGTTTCTTATTTATAGTGATGCTTCAAAAAAAGGACTTGGTTGTCTCCTTATGAAAAATGACAGAGTAATTTCCTATACATCATGAAAGATAAAAATTCATGTACAAAATGTTCCCACTCATGATCTTCAGTTATCACCTATAATATTTCTTTCAAATATGGAGACACTATATATATGGTGAAAAATGAGAGATATATTCTAATCACAAGAGTTTTAAGTATATTTTCCCACAGAAAGAACTCAACATGAGGCAAAGTCGATGGCTTGAACTACACATGGATTATGATTTCAATATACACTACCACCCAGGAAAGGTAAATAAGGTGGAAAATTAATTGAGAAGAAATAATCAAAGAGTTTTGAAAAAGATGAGAGTGGATAGGGATACTATGTTCATGGATCCAGTAATGATGGATATAGGAATAATAATGGAAGGTAAAACATCAATAATTTTTCAAATGGTTTCCAATCCATATTTACTATAAAGGATAAGAAGTTCGTAGACATATGAAGATGAGTTTAAAAAGAAAATTAAAGCTGTAAATGATGGGAGATTTATTGGCTGTGTATATGAAGATTGAATTTTGAAATTTGGGAAGAGACTTTGTGTTCCTGGCATACCTAATATAAGAAGAGAATTATGGGATTATGTTGATAGCACCAATTTTTCTATACACCATGGTTTCACTAAGATGTATAGAGATTTGAAGGAACATTTATGGTGTGAAAAAATAAGAGGGAGATTCCTAATTATGTTTCAAGATGTATGGTTTTTCAATAGGAGAAGGGTGTAAGACATCAGCCTAGAGAGGTCATGCAACCTCTAATCGTACCTGAGTGGAAATTGGATCATATTACTATGGATGTTTTCATGGGGATACAAAAGGCTCCTATAAGGAATGATTCAATATGGGTCATCGTTGATCATCTTACCAAGTCATCACATTTTCATGATATAAGACATGATTTACCCCCTTGGACATTTAGAAAGACTATATATTAATGAAGTTGTATGACTTCTTGGAGCACCGATATCGATTGTTTCTAATCGTGATCCCTTTTTTTCCTCAAGATTCTAGAAATTTATTTAGAAGGCCTTGGATACTAAACTTAATTTGAGCACTGCCTACCACCCTCAAATCAATGGACAATCAAAACAGACTATTGAAACCTTAAAATACATGTTGAGATCTTTCTAACTTGACTTTCCAAGAATACAACATCAAGATTTACCGCTGGTATAATTTTACTATAATAATAACTACCATTTCAGTATTTAGATGGCACCAGATGAAGCGTTATATAGAAAGAGATGTTGCACACCAACATGTTGGGTTGATGTTGGTGAAAGAAAACTTGTAGTCCCGAAACATTTTGAGGAAACAATGTAAAAGGTGAAGGTTATCCAAACCCACATCAATGCATCTCAAAGTTTGAAAAAGAGAAATATCGATTACTGATGAAAGGATTTAGAATTTCAAGTAGGAGATCATTATTTCTTGAAGGTATCTCCATGGAAGGGTGTTATGTGATGCGATAAGACGGGTAATTTATATCCCAGGTACATTGGACCTTTCAAAATTCTAGAACTAATTGGAGTTGTCGATTACCATTTTGCAATGCCTTCAAGTATCATCAATGTTCATTATGTGTTCTATGTATCACTATTAAAAAAAATGCTTGACCCAATGCATGTACACACCAATGATGAAATATAATTTGAACATGATATGTCTTATTGTGAAGATCATGTCAAATTTATTTATACTAGAGAACATGTGTTGGGTAACTGGATGACTCGTCTAGTAAGAGTTCTTTGGAGTAACCATATGATGGAAGAAGATAAGTGGGAACCCAAGGAAATTATGATGACGAAGCACCCAAATACATTTATGCAGTATTATTCACGAAATTTCAAGGACAAAATTATTTGATGGAGGGAATAATGTAACACCCAAAGCTTCCCTGGTATATTTCTCTTCAAATAATATAATAGCTTGATCTGTACACAACTTCGAGTTCTAGAACACCACAACCTATCAAACTAGTCGTTATGAATTTTAATACACACTTTTTGAAATTTTATAAATTTTAATTTTAAAAATGGACTTGAATTTTTTATTTGTAATATCAAAATTATCATAGGGTGAAGTATTTGTATTTTTCTAAAAACATTCAATTTTTAATGAATAGTGAAAAACACTGCATAATTTTTTAAAACCGATTTTTTATTTAAATAATTCATTGTTTTGTTTAAATTTATTTTAGATCAAAATAGATACATAATACCTATACAAGTTCAATGTAATTCATTGGATTCATATTATAATAAAATTAAATGTATAAAATTTTATTGAACATTTTAGCGTCTTTTACCCACCTTCTAGGACCATTTACACATTTGCATAAATTTTTTTTACCTCTATAGTGAATTGAAAATAAAAAAACAGAGATGATCTGTTGAAATATATAAGCATGATGTGGTTAAATATGATGAAAATATTTTTTTCGTGAATAGTAACTTTTGAATTTCATTTGCCGCGATTAAATGTAAATAAGGTAATTAAAGGTAAAAATGATATTATTATTACCCTAACACATGTCCTAATTCTATTTTATAAATATTTTTCTTCTAAGAAAATCAACCATAAGAAGAAAATATGATCCTCTCTGATCCACATTGATTAGAATATGACATTTATTATTCTTTTATTTAATGAAAAGTTAAAATTGCTAAATTCAAATTTTCAAAACAAAAACATTTTTAATATAGGGTTATACGTAAGATAAATTAAACTATAAATTTTCATTAGAAAGATAAAACTATTTCCTACATAATGGTTTTTTGGTTGCAATTTTTAGACATTAAATAATTAAATTTATTAATTATACAATAATGATGCAATAATTACCTTATTAATGAAATATTAAAATAATTGATATTATAAATATCCAAATAAATGAAAATTGAGACATTTGATGAATTAAACTAATTTTATAGGTGTATATGACATTTATGATGTATTTAATGTATTTTTTCTATGTAATAAATATTTTTTTTGAACTTTAACAAAAAGAAAATACAAAATAGTGTCAAAATTAAAATAAATAATTTTTAAAACAAATACAATATTATTATTTGATATACTATTCCTAAAAATATAAGGTTCACTCAAAGGAATTATATAATAATATATATGTCAATTATGAAACACGTGGGGTGCTCTTGGATTTTTATTGTATTTTTATTAACCATTTATTCTAATAATACAAGAATACATTGTAAAAGTTAAAGTATTTAACTAAGAGTTAAATCTAAAATATATGGTTAATATGGTGACCCAAACATGTCTAAAACCTATTGGTTGAGATTTTTTCGACCCATACAGACCTTATCCTTGAAATAAAACTTTTTGGAGACATTATAAACTAAATATTATTATATAATAAATTAATATTTTAGGCTTTTCTTAAAGTGACCCTCACCTCCATTATAAAAGGGTTCTTCCCCTACTATCAAAATCAGACTTCCAATGCAATTTCATTCAGCCAAAACCTACTCAAATATCTTCCCAATAACCCTCACATAACCCTAGAGTCATTAATTTGATTACAATTCTGACCTAGGGATCCATTTTGATCAAATAAAAAAATCACTCGAATAAGAGGTAATAATTTCATCACCTCTTTCAAAGTACTTTTCTTCATCCACTTACTCTTTCTTTGTTGTTTCCATACCAGAATAATAAATCCAGAACCATCTACATATTGTTATTTTATTATAAATATGGTACAACCATATTCATTATTCTATCCAGCCTATGAATGACAATGTCACCATACGTGGGTACGTATGGCTTACCGTCACCACGTCGTGGTGTAGTATGTTGTTCAATACTTCATTATTTGTATGAGTATAATAATGAGTATAATTGTTTTAAATATTTAATATAACATGTTAATGATTCTATATATATGATATAACATCTAATTACATACTATTTTCTATCAATAGAATGGTAGTGTTGCATGTGCTTACGTACAGATTACTATCTCCATGAACGCGATGACATTCATTCCCCATCATAAGCATTCAAAATTAATTTTCATTTTATAAATAAAAATATTTTTTAGGAACATTATATGATTTTCGATATTAATCAGACACATCCTATCCATAACAAACATGACCTATGTATCCAAACATATAAAGGAAAACGAAGAAGTTAACACCTGAAACAATGATACTACTGAAATATTATTGGCAAACAAATATTATAAGATCATATACAATATCATATTTATGTATACAATTATTTTATAATTTATTAAAAATGATATAACTATTATATAGGAGTTTAACGTACCCACTACCATGGAAAATTACATGGTAAGTGTTACTTTTACCATCTATTTATTATCTTAGGTTGTTTTTACGAAAGTATCTACCAGGACTTCTTTATCATCCACATCCATGATTCATAAAAATGTATTTCAAAACTTTATTAATATTTACTATAATATTGGTAATGTCATTTATACCCTTGATTGAGATTCTATAAACTGTTTTAAAAGGAATATTTCATTTTTCTACCAAACAAGTTATTTTTTGACATTTTCAACAAATTAAGGTAAGAATGTTTTTTTAACTTATACGATGAGTACTACTATTTTCAATTTTTATAACACCATTGAAGCTTCCCTTACAATATTATTTGAATAATCTAAAAATAAAACTTTTCTTCCATTATAATGTGACTTTTAAATTATTTCAAAATAGAAATATATATTTCTCTAAAATAGTTTTGATTTTACCCATGTCATCATCCTTTGATGGATTTAAACTGGTTTGAAGTTGATTTATTTGGATACAATATTCCATATTTTATTAATGGTTTTGGGATATGTTAGATTGTGGATGTGTTATTTTTATACAATTTCGGGGTTATGGTTAAGGTATTAACATTTCATATGATAGTGTTAATACAAATTTTTATGGTATGTTTCAAACACTTAATATGATAAATGCATTGGACTTAGTAATTGATGGGTGGAGCCATCTATAGCTCCTCAATTCATTGGTAGGTCTCATGATACAAACTAGTGTCTTAGAACAAGGCCATAAAGAAATCATTTTTTAGTCTTGGCACGAGGCCTTGACTATGTGGTTCTAATTATCAGAATTATGCATTCCAGCATTATGAAATTGGCTATTGATATTAAATTTGATTATTTGACTAGAAGAATATCAATGTGAAGAAGTAAATGGAATTATATGAATTATATTTTCCATATTAAGTTTAAATTTATGTTTAAAATGGTTGTGTTTTAGTCTTATAGAATGCCTTAAATGTTTTTTCTTATTTATAATAGTTTTTCATCTATTGTTATCCTTACTCAGCATCTAAGCTCACCCCTTTTTATTTTTTCTTTTTCCCAGGATGTGAGGAAGTATATTACGATTAACCTGTAGGGATATGCTAAGGGATATGAGTGTCTTAAAATGGGACATGATTTTTTTTGTTTTTTAATTTCATAATGTAATATAAAACTTATGTACGTATCCAGTACCTCCAAGGTTACTAAACTATTCGGTCTTTCGAGACATGAACTCTTGGGATCATGCCAATGTAGTGAAATAATGCACCAAATATGGGTAACTAGGGTTGGGGAATTACATTATAAAATTCATCTTTATGTAAATAATATTTTATGAATCATTAAAATGTCATCTTTATATCTTCATATAATGAATTAATGATAATTTAAAAAATTAATACATTTATATATTGGGATTTTTATCACAGTATATACATGTAATGTTCATGTTATATAAAAATTTTCAAATTACTCAATTTTGATGAAATTTCATGCACCCATCAAGGGATACAACATCTAATTATAGAAAAAGGTGTTTTATAATCTTTAATAATCTTGAGGGTAAATTTCAAAAACATCTCCTTATTTTGAATTTGATCCTCCACATCCCTATTAGACCCAATTCTAAAAGTGTGAATTTTATACTAAAATTATAATATGGATAGAGGAATAATAATATATGATGGCATAGAATATGGATCACAATGTAATATCAATATTATTAATATTTTTTTTGAGTCTAGGACTTATGGTTCCACAATATTAGAATTATCTAAACATAAATATGCTTTTTGAAATGTATCCTAATGAATCAAATGAGTTAAATGATGTGTGAGTGAATGAATATTTTACTACGAATAATTTACCATATAAGGCCTATAAATACACCACATATCACCATTTCATGGGTTTAAACCATAGAAATCAAATTTCCTAGAAACGCAAGCTCTCAGCTTGAACAACCTCAAAATTCATTCCATGCACAATCCAAGTAACTTCCATGAAATAATTTAGATTATAATATTCAAGGAATTACCTCATATAATAACCTTATAAAATTTATAATAATTTTACATTCCCTCTAAAATTCCCACCAAATTAATAAAATGATTCATGCAAAAGGCCACTGCCTCTTGGAAGTCGAAGTTTATCACAACAAATATATTGAGTGAAACACATACCATTGAGACCTATTTTATACCTACTCTATGAATAAAAGTTTTATGATATATAATCTTTGATGGTACTCACATCCACCTAAAACAATATAACTCATTAAAAACTAATATTCATAATTTGATTTATTTCATTTCATCTCCAAGCCCATTGCAAAAAAGAATTGTCCATGAAGAATATTTCCTCGTTTTTATTAAATAAAAATAATGAATAAATAATTTATGATTCAAACATTTTTAATAACCCTAAGAATATTTCATATAGATGAACATTAAAGACATTCCAAATCCATTACCATATTTTCTTTTAAAAACAAAAACATCATTATTGAATTCTGATAAACTATATAGAACAGTCCTGACATATGATTTTATACAATGTGACATTAAAAATGTAGGTTTCGGTTCCTCTCCCAACAAGATAGCTATGATTCCCATTAAATGTCCAATATGAACATTTTAAAAAAATAAACATCGCATCTCCCCAAGGGAGGTTGTATCTCTAAATCATGGACACCTTTATGAACAATATCAAGCCTTCCAAAAATTCTTTATTGGACTTGAAACCTGGAGTGTCATCCACTAGACATTAATCCCAGAGTACCCTCTATAGGAGGATAAATTTTGAGTTTCCTTGATAGGAATTTTAAATTTTATTTTCCTACATATAAATTTAAACCTTTATTTTCATTAATAGATCTTTAAATGTTGATTATATTTAATAGAAAATTGAACCAATATCATTTACCAAAGTAATATACACCATCAGTGTCATAGAAATGAAATTAAACAATTATTGTCATCCCTAGAACATAAAACCATGAATTCCTAACAGAATAAATTAATACATGACTCTCCTATATTTAATTTAATCAATGATAATCCTCTACAAAATATAAACTATGAGGATCTCTAATAAACATTAAATAATTAGTTTCCTCAATAGATTTTAAATTTTTAACACCTTATTTGTCAAATTTAAGATGTCTTCTGTAATGATCATGATATTCCTTGGGTGATGATCAAAGGATGAATTATGTGTTGAGAATAGTATTCCCTCATTGATTGCATCGAGTAAGATAAAAATTCCTCAATTTCTTGATCAACAATACATACCTATCATTTTCCCATATGTGATGATCATGATATTACCTTATTGATAGACATGAAGATGATTGATAAAAATACAACCTTATTCCAACATACATAAAACTGTCATAATTCCATGCATATGGGGTTTCACCTTGCTAAAGTGGTAGGTGGAAAACTTAAATGACATCTGTATGGATTTGGAAAGTAGAACTTCATTTATAAGGACATAATAAATCTATATGGGAGTTATGAACTAGATAATGACCTCATTGGATAAAAGTGTTTACCTTCTATATCATCCCATTTTGGTAATAGTTACTCTTTAATCACCCATATATTAAAAGTATTCCTACCTTTAGGAAGAGGGTGTGAAGAACCTGAATCTCAATAATCCCCTAAAATATGGTATGACAATATGGCGAGAATGTGTCATAATATAATGGTATGGACATGAAATATGTTGGATTGTTATACCAATTAACTTATTCCAAATGGTATGGAACACATTATGTACCTTATTTGAGTATAACCTGTCTTATATCCTTCAATGACATGGTTCATTGAGACCATGATTTTATTATAGACATATATATCATAAGTCATACGAAGACATATGTATTTGTTTTATACATATAAGAATTACGAGTCACGAGGGATTGAACTAACATGTTTTCATGGATATAAAGATAAATATCGAGGTAGGTATTACTAGTATGGACCCTTCCATTTATAGAGTTACTTATTATTTTTAATTTTCAAGTTTAATTCATTGATATTATATATATGTTTTTACTCTAGCTGTTCATATAGATTTATATTGTTACTAGCATAAACACTATCTTATAAGAGGTTGTTAGATATGGGATTTTTATCATATATTTTGTCAAGATAAACTAGAACTCCAAACATTCCCCTAAGGGGTGTATCCAAACTTTCTTATACTTGATCTAAGAATTGGCATGGCCTCTGAGCATGACATATACTAAAATAATTTTGTAGTGTAAGGGTGACCTTTTTTAGAAGAAATATGTGTTTATTTATTGATGAATCAAGGGTTGTTAGAAGAGTTTGATTGAAGTGGTTTCACTTTTGGGAGAACAATTTTTTGTATTTATTATTTGTTTGTCTTATAATACCTATTTCTATATATTATTTATTCTAAACAACTTTTTATATTTTATAGTTTTGTTTATTTTTATTTTATATTTATACATTCCCTTGTCATGTTCGAGATTTTTTATCTATCTTATATTCTTCATCTACTTATATTGTTTGTCGATGACACATATCATTTATCCCAACAATTGATGATTTATTCCACATATATAAATATAAAATTACTACTCTGATACATCATATCATGTTTGAAAACCATCTCCTACTATTGAATTACTTAATCCCTAGTACTAATTCTATCCCTTGAAAATCGGATATTATGCCTAAACTGTTTTAGTGAAATTATTTCTATACCACTCAGGTATTCATATAATGAAATTTTCATCAAACCATCCATAGTTTATTCTAGAGAAAACCATGTCATTTTAAAAATCACTAAATCATTTTACCAAATAATAAAATTGCATGCATTACATAATATCATTGTAAATTATTTATTTTACTCATTAAAATATATTATTATCGGGTGTAAAATCACTAAATGATAGTTCATGGGGTTTAAATTTTCATAATTATTTTTTAAATATTAAATAATATATACTAGGTTGAATCATATTTTATAAAGAGTTATAATAGTTTCAAATGTTTATGAGGAATATAAATTTTTTCTGAATATTTGATAAATTTTTAGGATTCCATAGAATATATATGGATAAAATAAAATGTGTTTCATTAATGATTCAATTATTTTATGAAAATATGGTTGTATAGTGTGTGATAAACTACAAATAAAATTCTAAATTTTTTCTTCTTTGTTTTATAACATGGTTCTGATGAGTTATAAACAGATGATAAATCATTCCAAAGTGTTATGTGATTATACAATACATGGATACCAATGGAGTTTGGAAACCCTTTGATACCACTTTGGGATATATATAATGATCATGTAAAACCACATGAAAATATTTCATTTCAGGTAAGTGTTTAATTTTTTTATATTTTATTTAATACAAATGATTTTTTATATTTTTTAGAGACATTTGATTTTTTTATTTTTTCCTCTGCATTTTGAGAAGGGTTATATAAACTAAAACCTAACAAATATATATATATATATATGTGTGTGTGTGTGTGTTTATATGTGGGTTTGTTTTTAGATGACCTAGTTGGGTGATAAAATGGATTTTGGGGGTTGAAATGTATTCATAATAATTGATGATGACGACAAAGATGAGGTTTTGGATAAGAAATGGATGAATATAACAATGTGTGGTGATGATTATTTTGATTATTTTGGGGGTCCCAAAGGTTACACACCATGTATTTGTGTGGAATATATGGGTGTAAATCATCATAACTCTTATATTTCAATTAATATGGTTTCATGTGGGGAAGTCCTCAAGGGTTGAAAAGCTATAATAAAAAATTCCCTGAGGTTATGCATCTTATTGCCAATAAAACATTACATTAATTTTCCCAACACTTAAATATACATATAAAGTAATTATATTTTTATAAAATGGGTTTATATTAACAAAAATATATATGTTATTCATTTATATATGGAGTTATGTATATGGAATATGTCATTGGTATAGATTAGATAAAAAATAATTGATATTTTATTTGTATTTTTGTGTTTTGTTTCCTTCTTACTTAAATGCATTAGCATGCTCTATTATTATAAAAACAAGGGAGTGGAAACGACAAAACAACTGAGTATATTTATATTTTGACCCCAAATAAATTTATATATATATAACTTTATAGATTTAGTTAGTGGAGGTTTCATGTAACCTAACTTATTATAAAATGATTTTTTTGGTTGGGGTGTTTTAATTATACTATGTGAAAGTAATAAACGAGAATTTAAATTTTTTTATGGTCTACCACTGTATATTTGAGTTCATTTACAGTTTTTATAACATGGAATAATTTTTATTATATAATGTTCATATACTAATTATTGGTAATGATATTTTTTATTTTTTATAATGATATAGAGTTTATTTACTCAGTAAAGTAACATTCAATTATGAATTGAAAAAATATAAAAAACCCCTTTTGTTAAATAATAATGCATAAATCATTGAATCAATCTATGAATTCCAAATTAAAATTTTTATAAAACTTATTAAAATATGTATGAATTGAAAATTAAAATAATTTTTAAAATTAGAATTATTTATGGAAGTAAATGAATAGAAAATATTGAATATATTTATGATATGCTATATATAGTACCCTAGGTTATATATAAAAAATGTTTATATCCCCAAAAGAACATATTATTTAACCTAATATTATTGGAAGATCTTATAAATATTCCTATAAAAAAATTTAGTTCATGAATTTGAAACACTGAAATAAATAGATAGGTAAGCATTCATCCCAAGAACTTATATGACATGATTCTTAATATATGAGTATCCATTATCCTTGTAATTTTTATTTTATATATAAAATGAAATTATTTAACAATTCTTAAAAATATATTTCTTTATGCATTTCTAAAATAATATTAAATATGTCGAATTATGATGGATTGAATTTATTACCATGATAAAAAACTACATTATCAAATAGAGTTATTTTTTGAATAAATCTCTAGATGATAAAAATTCATTTTTATGATTTTTGATATCCCCTATATCTAATTTTATACCTTTCTTATTTCTAATTTGTTTAATAGATCATGTTGATTGAAATTACAAATGAGTTGTCTTTGTGCATTTATATAGATAAAAAATGAAAGATTTGAGAAATAAAACAATTCTAGATGACATATTTTCTCATATAATATTTTATTGTATGATCATTGTAGATTACATGGACAATTTTATAAATACAAGTTTTTTTAGCTAAAAAATATATCCAATGAACATTTTATGTTGTATGGTTTGGTCATTAAATGTCTGGTTTTATTTGATATCTGAATCTTTTTCTCTGATAATCTTGATGAGTTTCCCTAAAGTTTCAATATTTTTCTACTTCAATCATGGTATATTAATCATGTACAACTATTTTGAATGATATTAATGAATATAATTTTTATACCTCTACATATATTTCAAATATTATATGATATATCTATTTCCTTTTTCATCAACTTCAAGTTCCTTAGTTATCAAGTTCTTATGTCATAACATTTATTATTCCTTTGTAAATTTTACTATGAATCAATCATTTACTCATTATTTTATAATTATATCACAAATAATGATATATTATAATAATATCTAATTTTCTAGTGACCATTTAAATAAATATTTCCATAGGGTTATAATTGTTATATCCATAGGATGACCCAAAAATATCCCCATTTTTATGACCTAAATACGTGTTATATTAAGGGGTAAATCCAAAAAAGTATCATTATGTTTTATTAGATAAATTATATATAAATTTAATCAATAAATATATGTTAGTTTTTAAATTTTGTATCATTTCCTCTATATGGGATGTTTCCACTAAAACATTCTCCTTTAGAAAGAGCACCCCCATAAGACGAAGTGTGGTTATAAATTTCAACATGTCATCTTTCTTAAATGTACATTAATCATTATATGTTATAGATATTTAGTGTCTCAAAATCATATTAATCTCATTTGTGATTATTAATAATATTGGTAAAGATAGTAAGTAAAAAAAGTTCTTTCATTACAGAAAATAAATTTGGATTTCTCCCCCTATGAAAATTGATTTTCAGTTCAGAACGGTGGGTATTCAATTTACCCCTATAGTTATAGAAAATCATGTAAATATATATATATATATATATATATATTAAATTTTTACTAATTTTTTAATATTATATTATTTATAAAATATTTAAAAACTAAAAATAGGGAAAACAATGGTAAACAATTATTTGATATTCTCATCTTAAGTACATAAATACCAGAAATAACATAATAGAGGTTTTGTAAAAAATCAAAATAAAAAAATATTTTCTCCCATAAATATTGTTTAAAAATAATTATTAAACAAATTAGCAAGTAATTTCAAAACAAGACATAACAATGTATATTTGTGGATAGATTTTACCATCTCAAAAAGTATTAAATAAATTGAAGGAAAATGCCTCGATTTTTTTATTTATTAGAAACTGTTTATTTGATTCTTCTATAGATAATGCAAATTAATAGTATCCAAAATATCATTGATATGATGAAGCATGGAATTAATAATCAATAATGATTGGAATGTATGGTATTTTATTTTTCATAGTCTATTTATTTTATTAATTTTAAAAAAAAATATTATTTGTCTGCAATGTCATTGGGTTAATATAGTTGGAATTAAATAGAAATATATAAATTTAATATAATTAAATATGAAATATATAATATAGATGATTACAAAAAAACATCAATACTATTTACTCATAAAAATATTTGATAAAAATAAAAAGAGAAAAGCATCATCACTATATATTCTCATAAATTTTAAAAAATTTAAAAATTAGACTTTTTTAAAATGACATTATTAAAAATATTATGAAAATATAATGAAAATCAAGTACATGATTAAAATTAATACCATTAAAAAATATAATAGATTGAGAAAAATTAGCACAAAAATTTTGATAAATTTTTTTATTGGATTTATGTTTCTTGATATTGAAAATTTTACACATTTTCATTTATTAAGTACTACTGAAGTAAAATATTTAAATTAAATAAGATGTTAAAAATTATAAATATGGAAATAATCACTATAGTATGATTATACAATACTTTTATCTTACTCTGATGAATGATTTGTTCTCTATAAATATTCAAGAACTAATGTAAACAGGGAGACATAATATAGTAAAACAAAAATATGATTACAAAAAAGTATGAAATGAGACGAAATAAAAAATATTTATTAATTAATAATAATAATAATCCATTGTAAGTAATTTTATATTTAAAAGAAGTTTATATCCCCATAAAATATTCAATATTAAACAAAAATGGTTGTAGAATCTTATACATATTTCATACAAACACTCAGTATAAGTAGTTACCGTGTTCCAATAATGGAATAAAAAAATACCTTTCCAAAATACATAATTTATCAAATATTCAGTAGATAATAATTCTATATATTTGGAATTATTTTTTCCATGGAGTGGATGCTGAAATGATGGATGTGAAAACATGGTGTCCTTAAGACATTTAAAATGATTAAAATCAATGAAAGATAAGACATATTGTATTGAATAAAATGACACATAAACTTATTCAGAAAATCGATTCATCAATAAAAAATGAACATGGACATTAACTAATGTAGTTATTAATATGTCTTCCAATGATTAATACTCTTATATTCTCTTTACTCTGATTCATGTCTAAAAAATTTATCTAGTCTATTGGAACTCAAAAAAATCTCTCAATGACCTTTATATAGACTTGTGAATTTCATTATTGATAGAATATAACTATTAGATAATGCATGGATTCTCATATGACTATTGGTAATTAAATAATTAGAGATTACCTAGATTCTTATTTATCTTTTATAGGTAATAAATAGTTGGAAAATATATTATATATAAACTTTTGATATAGTTTTACCTTCATAAGAATAAGTACATATGGTTTATATATCTTGATAATAGTCGTATATATTCATTATGAATTTAATGTATATTGTGGACTTCATCCATATTTATTTAACCATATTTTTTTACTCTTATGGAAATCAATATTTTTGTGTAAGAAATTCACCACACCTCAATGTGCACATGACCATAAGTAGTGTTTCACCCATATTAATAATTAAGGTTGTTATATTTTCCATTAAAGTTTTTTAATTTTATAGGTTTTACCCCTCCACTATTCCACTTACATTCTCACTTATGAGATTAATATAATAATGTTACTACAAAATCCCATAGGGTACACACCCATGTCACTTTTACCTATATATATCACAGAATACCAAAAGTGTTTAGGATTATAAATGGACAATCATAAAATCAAAAATATATACGATGTCATGAAAACTTGTGGAAAAAATAATAAACAATATAAATTGAATATTTATATATGTATTCAGATCTAAATCTATCAAAGTAATAGACAATTAAAATGAATAAATTTTGAACATACAAAACCATTATTTTTTCTATGAATATGGTTTTTTGTATGGATAAACACTATTATATCCACTCATAATAATGTGAACACAACTAAATACAGTCATGTTCAATCATAAAATTATCATCTAAAGAGATATACATATTTACCCAATGAATTTTAGGGATATATATTTCCTAATCCTATCATATGGATAAATTATACATATGTGTGCTACATGAAATAAATCAACCATAATAATATTAAAATATAACAATGGAAAGAAAATGGCTATCGTAGAATTTCTAAACAATAACACATAACATGTCATCAAGAGTTTATTTGTGGATATCTAAATTTAAATCCCAAATAATATGAAAATTATAGTCTGATTATAATAATGAAACGTAATACATTATATTTTGATACATTGTTGTAAAAGATTAAAGTAGTAGCGAAGTCAGGAAAATGATTTGTTAGAAATCACCTTTATCATTCCATTAAAATTCAATATAACAAGTCACTTTCAAAATATATTTTCAAGAACATAATATTAGTAAATTATAATATATCACATTAAAATTAACAATATAAATGAATCATTTAAAATAAATAAATATTAAGGTAATAAATGTAGAGTGGAAGAAAAAAATATAATAATGAAAAGAAATTCCTTTTTATACTTTTTTAGTCTTAATGAAAAACCCACTTCAATGATACAGTATAAAATTTTATTTTTATAATATTGTAAGAGATAATTATGAATAATACAAGAAAAAATAATTTTTTTATTCACGATAATAAATTAATAAATTTTCAATAAGAAATAATATGGGCACATCAAAAAAAGAAACCTTAGACAAGATTTAAATTATTTCTAACAACCATATATTTTTATTAAGAATAAAATTGATCAATGTGTGATATTATTATGAAAATATGTAATTTTAATTAATAAAAGGAAAAAAATATTGAAAATATAAATATTATAGTGAAATAAATTTATATGATAAGAGTCAAGTAAGAATGGTAATGGCTAAATGAAATGGAAATATGGTTGAGAAAACCATAACCTTGGATTCTCAATTGGTCGGGCACACATTAACCTACTGTATAGTAATCATAGAATCATTCTCCATATATTTCAAAACCATATTAAAATTTATTACCATTTACGATAAACATTAATACCCCTTTGTTACATATTTAATACCTTTTTATATTTAATATTTATCATTACGTTTAGTAGTTTGAACAGTTTATTTTCTCATTAAATAATAATTTTTTTTATCATTCAATGTTCATGAATTCCTAATCAATAGAATATTTAAGGTAATATAATATAATTTCCATATTGAATTTTAAATTTATAATTCCATTTTATGGGAGTATTAGTTATGATTATATATTAAAAAATCAAAAACTGTCTTATTTCCTTAATTTTCAGTGAAGAAAAGGATTTATATTAATAATGATTTAAATAATTATATTGAAATTAAAAAACTAAAAAATTATTTATCTAGTACTATAATTTGATAGAAAAAAAATACATTACCATCTTTGATATAAATATTTATTATCATTAATGTGGGTTATTAAACAAAACCAAACAACCACATTCTATAAGGAATAATTGAGTAGGATAATGAAGTGATCTCATTTTATTTCCATAATAATAGAATTATAATGATATTATTTATATTTTATTAAATAAAAAATTATAATTTAGAATAGGTGTGTGAAGAAGATAAGAGAACAAGAATAATAAGAAGTTAATAATTATAAATAAATAATACAATCTAATCATTGAATCCTTGGATTTTTTAGGGAAAATGTTTAGTATCTTGGGACTAGAACCAACACAACATGGGATAAGATTATTATGTAGATAAAAATTAAAGGTTAATTAGAATAATTCTGTTTTATGTGGATTCGAAGTGGTGATGGGTGTTCCTTTTATAAGTGTGAGGAGCAACATTTTTGTAATAACTATGACTGAAAATAAAATATTATAATCTTCTATCATATTGAATTAAAATTGTAAAAAATAAATATAACATATTGTTTGGTATATAAATAACCCCATATACACATTTAATGTTATTTTTATAATTTTCTAATATTATTCCCCTTGATTTAACACTTTTATCATATTTTATCCTTTTACGAGGTGGGCATTTTTGTCGATGAAAATTAATTCTTATGCCTAAAAATAAAATTGGTAGTATTGAATAATTTGAGCATGATTATTCAAAATATAAAAACTAGTTTATTATAACCAATTTATAAATTTAATAAAAATTAATAAAATATCAAAAAATTTATTACAAATCAAAATAGTTTTTAGACTGAAAATAAATTTATATAAAATGAATTTAGGATAAAATAAAGAATAGAATTGAGTCCAATAAAAATTTTTAGTTGTAACATACTAACCCGACTCATCCCAAAACTGGTGGCCAGATCGGTCACCACATGACGTTAGACACATCTCCACGTACGCTAGTGGCTACTGAATACTAGTGAGGGTCTTAGGAGGTGATAGTGGGGAGACTCTACAGTCCTATCATAGTTGAACAATGGTATATGAGAGTAAATAAAAATCAATAGAAGATGCTATATTACATAATTGACCAAGAAATTAAATATATGTCTCATATAATAGATGGATGTATGGCATGCTAATGATTCAAAATGAATAGTAGTAAACAAAATATCATGCTATATATTTCAATACATAATCAATGAAAAGAATCAAATCCCCAAGGAAAAATCCATGAGCATCCTAATATCTAGATCATCCCTTTTATCTGAACTCCAGATACTAACATACAACAACCTACAAGGTCTGAGGTCCATATTCCAGTAAACATGAAAGGGATAGTCGGGTACCCAAGTGCAATGGCTGCCTGAGTAAGGTGTGAGATATAAATCTTAGTAGGCTGGAACCACCAGTGTCTAGCCCTATCCAGATAGTGGAATGTAAATAATTGTATATAGGTATGATGAGGTAAAAACGTAATTGAATTAATAAATTAAAACGTGTCAAGGTTTATAAGGGACACATGACGGAGATACCTACTTCAGCTCTTAGCTGTAAAAAAAGTGTTCTGAATAGGAACAATGAATTTCATAAATAAACTATCTAACACATTAATTGAAATTCTAATTTAACCACATTAATTCTTGGGTTCCCCTAGACACCCGTATCTCAAAACCTACCTCAGTTGTGATGGGTTCAGAACCATTTCCCATATTTAGTTCACAAATCATTATGTCACAACAGATTTCATTAAAAATTTAATTCATTTCGTGTATGATCGATTGCACCCACAGTCCAATGTCAATTAATGGTTGTTGAGCGTAATGTCTAGAAAAATTGTCTCTAATTAGAGCATTAGTCTTTATCTCATAAACCTTGGGTATTTATAGAATCATTCCTTGTTCTATAAAAGAATATTTACATGCAAGATGGGTATAAAATGCCATGTCTAGAACCCAGTGAGTATTTGGATCATTAGTCCCTGTCCCACATCCCATTTATCAATATTACATATATATTTATCATAGGTGTAGAACACCATTTCTAACACCCAAAACCCAACCACTAATTAATTCATTAACTAATTAATCAAATATATTAATTAATTCAATAAATAAGTAACAACATAAATATCTTGTCAAATAATTCTACAATTAATTAAACATTCAAGATGTGAATTGAAATAATTAATTAACAATTAATTATTCTTCACCAAAAGAAAGTCTACTATATAATTAACTAAACATTTCATTATCCCAATTCCCTAACGAAAAATATGATAAATAATTCACAATTCAATTATCCTTCTTCACTTATTAAACAAATAAATTAATTAAATATACCAAATTTATTAGTTAATGAAACAATTAACTATATACACATTACCATTAACAAAACCATCAATTTAATTAATCTATAATCTAATAACATTTTATTATTAATTCCCAAAAATAATTGTCCACAATATCACTTAAAAAATGTATCATTTTATCCATAATTAAATTATCTCTATTTAGCCAAAACAATGTATCATAATTATTCACCGGTTCAATTATCTCATTCTATTTATAACATTTCTTAATCAAACACACCATTAAAAATATAAAATCAACATCATGATACATAACATTGAGCATTTAAAATTCATCATTTAAATTAATACATGGAAATAAATTAATTCAATAATTAATAAATTTAATAATACCCATTAATCAATTCAAAAATAGAATATAATTTCATTTCATTAAAAGGGAGTAATTAATCCATCATTAATTATATTAATATAGCCAAAAAAACATAATTTAATAATTTAATCATGTGACATTAAAAAATTCGGCAAATAATACTAAAAACCAACACATATGCATGTCCTCATTTATCTCATGTGGGATGCATCATTTAACAACATCCAAAGTCATGCATCAACACATCACATATCTCATTTATCAATTTAATGAAACTAACTAAATTCACTTTAATATAAATTCCATAGAAATACATCAATGTATAATTTAAATAATAATAAAAATGAAGCAAGCAACTTATTGTTGCATTTATTGGACTTTAAATGAGATTCTACCTGAGGATGACATAATTTTAATTGTGCAGCACCTTAATGTACTTGGCGACAACTAGTTGAAAATGGCATGCTATCGCACACACACAACCTTTATATATATGTATATATTTATACATAAATAAATATATGTTGAGATGTTCGTGTTCCATATAAAAAAACAATTCACCAAAATAATAATGGAAGACCGAAACAAGAGTAGCAAGGTCTATGAAAATATACCTCTATACCAGGGACTCCAATAAAAATTCAGACTCTAACATAGATGGTGGAAAAAATTGCAGAAATGTATATCCTTACCCAGAGCAATGGAGTCCATGAAATTTGATTCCATCCACCTTTCCCTTGGCAGAAGATATCGGAATATGGACCAATGGGTCCTGAGTCAACATTCACATACCCTAAAAACAGAAGAACAAAGAAATAAGATTAAATCTAAACCATAGTGTTTCAGCCGAGAAAATATATAGATAGAGAGAGATGAGTCCAATGGCCAATGAAAATCATGAGTTATATGCATACAGACCCACCATGACGAGGCGCACAAGATTGGCGAAGAATCATAGAGGAATCGTCACATGCAAAGATTATTCCGGAAGAGGGGGTGGCATGCCAAAGAGGGGGGTTGCGCCACTAAAGGGGTGTTTCTCGGATGTCATAGTGCACTATAGTAGGGGTGTACGACCATGGGAGATCCATACATGGAGAGGAGTTCATGACCTGGGAAGCTTGTTTAGTGGAGAACCCTATCGAGGAAGCCTACGAAGGAGGAATGTGCCGCACCTGACAGGTGAAGAAGAATAACTAGGTGGGGGGGGGGGGGGGGGGTGCACCTCCCCACTGAAGCACCTTCCCCTATTTTAAAAAAATTATAATATACTTAAAAAATAATCCATACACAAAATAACTATTTTAATGATAATAATCATAATAATATTCTTTTCATTTCCATTTATATCATTAAAACCAAAACACCCCATTTAATAAAAGTTGTACTTTGATAAACCCCAGAATTAAATTGTATAAAAAAATAAAATGCACATTTTTATTATGGCCAACCTCCTCATTTTAATCCACTTTAATTATTTAATTTACTATTAATATTCATTTATTTTAAACCATAAACCCTAATTACTATATTAACAACAATTATTACACTCATAAAACTAAAATAATAGCAATCTCATTATTATTAATTTTCAAACCTTTGATAAACACAACAACTCTATTTAGTAACACACTTCATTAAATCTGAAGCCACTCATTAAATTAAAACATTATTTGAGATACCATAGAGCCATATTAATTTATCACAAATGGAACACCTCATTAATCACGCTATTAAAATATTTTAACATAAATGTTACTCACCATTATTCATGGAATTAAAATTTTTAAAAACCAAAAAATTTAAGACACCCTAATAATAATAATAATAATAATAATAATAATAATAAAATTATTATTATTAACACATTATTATTTTTAAACATAAATATTTATTTTATTATTATTTAATTTAAATATATAAAATATTACACTAAGTAAGCTGCAAGGATTGGACTACAACTGTGCGTATCCCATGTAGATCCATTAAAGTATAATTTTCCATATTTTATGCTCTTGAGACTTAACAGGAGACCCATGAAAATTATCGGGTATTCACTCTAGTCCAAAAAAACCCATTATGTGTACCAACACTCATAATAATGTTCCGGAGCTCGGTTTAAAAATAGACCTGTCGATAAATGGAAAAAATTGAAAACCTTCATATTTAAACCCTGTTAAAAAACATGGGACTTTACAATTAACCCATAATAAAAATATCTCATCCCCGAGAATCAATCATAATCTATTACAAAATATTCTGAGATACCAATGTCAAGAATTTTTCCAATATGAACTACCACATTACATTTCCAAATGCGAAAAATTATTTTAACTAAAACATAAGCCAACCCGGTTAATTCTTTAAAATCCAAGTAAAAGCTTATTTTACTATTTCAACACTGAAATGATCATACATCCAAGGAAATTACAAGTACCTAATATATGAAAAAAATTTGAATCTTGATCAACCAACATAAACTGGTTTAACATTATTTCATAGAAAGACATGATAGTCCCAAAAAACCCACACTCACCCTTAAACTAGTGATGTTACTTTAAAAAACGTAACAAATCACAAACAACATGTACATTGAAGCCCTTACCTGACCTCAGGTGACATTACCAAGTCTATCTATCACAAGGATATTAAAAAAAACTACTATGAACCAACTTGAATGAAGGTGTATCCCAAATAAACCATTCATACTGCATATATCCAAGATAAAAATCAATCATCAAGACAAAAAACATTTATAAATTTAGCGCGGTGGAAGACTGCTGATATATTAGTTTGTACATGGAGCAATCGAGATAGGGGACATTCTCATCTCATTCCAAAGAGAACACCAAGAGAAAACCAAGCTCACCAACATATCAGCCGAACTACTAACGGATGAATCTATTCAAAAAATATCGTCAACACCTGCCAACATGTTTACCGAAATCAATGTGACACTACCAACCTATGGATATTCCATGTCGTCGTAAGAAAAGAGCAACTGCTCACAAGCATTCTTTTCAGAACACCTTAATGCACGTATGTGATGTTCCTCGAACCAAGATCACCCTGTAAAAAATAGATCATAAAACATATAACCTAAATATATTGGTGTTCCCTAACACCCGAGTCCAAATAAATCCTCCCAATCAGTGTGATGAACTTACGTTAAAGGCCTAGATCATTCTTAGTGTACTACGTACCATGGGTTAGCCTCTAAAAAAATAAACATTGACCCTCTCTCTAGGTCACAAAAACCAAAATCACGAGTATCAAAACCCCTTTTTCATTTTATTAATTTTAATTAATTCATTTCAACCTTTTAACATTTATATGAACTTCAAAAAACACAGAAGTAATTGTTCACGACAATTCACTTTGTTTTAAATCAACACCCCACAGGTAAAGCATACATGTAATAATAAACATCCTCTTTAAACATTTCCCATATTGTTTTATCCAAATATAAATAATCAATTTAGAAACTAAATTCCTTTTACCAAAAAGGCGACCTCATAGGGTCCCATTTATTCCATCAATATTCTTCCAAAATCAACCCAAGAAGAGTTATTTTGAATCCAAACGTATCATTTTTAAATTTCTAACCCTTTTCAAAGATACAATGACTATATAAGGTTCAAACACATGGTTGTTCATCTACCAATTGGTAAGGGTCCCATACACCTTATCACTAGAATTTGGTTACCATTTATCACAATTCACATTAATTTAACATTTTATCATTAGAATCCCTTTCACAGATCATAACATATCAATTATGTTATTATTAGCAGTATCACAACAACATGGTATAACACATAATCATGGAACAACAACAAAACATGCTAATAACTGAGACAATATGGTATATAATCACTCAATCATGTTAATTATATCACTAAAATATGCTATAAATAGATTCAGTCAAAAGCAGATAAAAACATGGCATTGCACCCGAGGCAAGAAATCCAAATAAGTAGGAATCCTACTAATGCAATTACATGGCATTTTATATTCATGGAATGTGAATCTACAAGTACCTAAGATGATATATGTATTAACTTCCTTGTCATATCATGCCAATGAAAATTTATCAAAATATTCACAATCAATTACCATCGAATAATTCACTATTCACTCAATGTGAAATCATATCCTTTGAAATAATGAACAACATGAATAACAATCCTAGACCTGGACACTTGTTCATATCCCATACGTGGGGTGATCAGTCCCATGCATAGATATTAACCCAACTGCCGAAATATTCATAATATTTTTTCTTCCAAACCCATAAAAATTTGAAAAAGGAAAAGAACCTCTAATACCACTTTGTGACATCCCAACCCGTCTCGCCCCTGAATCGTTGGCCAGACCGATCACCACATGACCTCATGTGCGTCTTCCCGTATGCCAGAGGCTGCTGACTAGCAACGAAGGTATTAGGAGGTGACAGTGAGGAGACTATACCCTCTTATCAGAGATTCATAATTGTATATCTGAGTAAATAAAAATCAATAGTAGAAGAAGTAATAAATAATTGAAAAAGCGATGAAGGACATATTTCCTATAATAGATGAATTCAGGACATGCTAATAAAAGAAAATGGAAAGTACTAAACAAAATAAAATGATTTAAATTTCAATATAGAAACAAAAAAACAATCAAATTACTAAGGAAAAATCCATGAGAACTTGAGCTCCTGCTCATCCCTTTTCTCCTAACTCCAAGTACTAGCATACAGAAACAATCAAGGTCCAAGGTCCATTTCCCTGCAAACAAGAATGATCTACTCGGGGACCCATGTACAATGGAGGCCCGAGAAGGTTTTATGATATAAATCATAGTAGGACGACAGCAACAGTGACTACCCCTATATATAAAGTGGAATGTAAATAAGAGTATACAGTTCTAATGAAGTAATAACCAAATTGAATAAAAAAATTAATTCCCACCAAGGTTCCTATGGGACACAAGAATGAGATAGTTACATCGGCTCGTAGCTGGAAAATAATATTTTTGAATAGGAACTATAAATTTATTAAATAAACTATTTAACACATTAATTGATAGTTTTATTTAACCGCATAAATTCATGGGTTCCCATGGACACCTAAATCACAAATCCAACCTTAGTTGTGATAGCGTCAGAACCATTTCCCATATTAATTTCGCAAATCAATGTGTCACAATAAATTTCATTAACCATTTAATTCATTTCGAGTATAAACGATTGGACTATAATGACCCATAGTTTACATACATTGTTATTACTTCAAAATTTAAGCATACTTATTACAACATATAACAAAACCATTAAAGGACAGTATAGGTATAATGTCTTTAGAAACTGGGAAACATAATCAACTTGTTCATAAATCGTCTACACTGTATCCCATTTATTTCATCATATCTATAGACCCTTTTGGAATATCTTACTTAATAACCTTCTTCCTGACCTAGGGAAAGAAAACATACAAAAGGGTGAGCTCAAATGCTCTATAAGGGTAAACAAAATAAATATAAATCACATCATATTCATAAGAACATAACATTTTGGAAATCTTATCCTTTAAAAGTGAGCATAATTTCATAACATGGGATAAATCATAGTAGTGAAATGAAATAAAAATAATCATAACATAAAACATGAAACTCGGTGGCATACAAACATAATCATAGAGAATCATTTCTTATTAGTCAAGACTCATTTCCAAGACTATCTTAGTGGAGAATGTCCATTTTTGAACCGAGTTCACTCCTCGTTTCAGTCCTGTTTCACTGAACCGGTTTAACCTACCGTTCCAGCCGTGTCTATCTCATGAGATATAAAATCTTTACCCAATGAATTGGAGGTAGATATAGGTCCCACCCATCTCATAATGATACCATTCTTATGTGTGCCACAAAATCATAAATCATACATCATTTCATAGCCCATGTAATAAAAATGGGATTCTAAAACAACATGACATCATAAAACAATTCATATAAGATAAAGGAATTCATAAAAAATAATTCCATCACAACATAATCAAATCAATGTAACAATTGGGATAGAAACATAACCCTATATTATCTTAGATGGAAAATAATTTTGATAAAACACTTGAACACCATTCTTGAGGAAAATATCCTTTCTACTTCAAAAAATTTTTCCTTTCTTAACATGTCATACAATTTTAAACTAAAAGAAGTTGATTAAAAATAAACATGAATACTTGTAAAGGAAGATTCTTGGAAATAATTTTTTAAAAATCCATTCATGCCATATACTTTAAAAAAACATTCTTCTCGTACTTTTGTCGGAAAAGTCAAAAAGTACCTCGTACGAAAACGACAAAAGATTCATTTCATATCTTTTACTAAAAACTCACCGAAGGGTAAAATTGGATTTAAACAATTGTAGGTGGATGGAAATAATATTACATATTGAGTAAAAATGTATGTGGATGATAAAATACACCCCAGTAAATTCCGAAGTATAAACAATCTCGGATAAAAAAAATGAGATTGTGATATTTTCCCTTACCTTAGATCTGATTTGCTTCGTAAGTGTCCGAACCTCATGTATAATGTTTTAAATAGTGTTATTGACTTATTCTAGAATCATACTTATTTTTATTATATCATATATGGTCATATTCTTAGCTTCTTATTAGTAATATTTCATTACTTCTTGTTATTCAGGTGTCTATTACTTTTTGTTCTTATGCGTGTTTTGTCGAATAAATTAATATTCTACTCTTTAGGTTATATATACCTCATTTCCAGAATGGTATTATTGTAATATATATCATATTCATTCATTCAATTCATTTATATAATCATTATTCAATGAAGATCATGTAGAAATAATCGCATCACATCGTGGGGACGGTATTCAGTACATACGCATGAGCGATGATATCGTTCCCATGATCGTGGAATTGTATTAGAGTGTATGTATACTATTTTAGAATCAATAACACTTTACAATAATCATATATATTCATTAATTTCACCCTTATACCCATCCATGTAAGGTTGTGGTGGAAAATAGATTACACCACGGCGTGGAGACGGAATTCCGTACGTACGCACGCGCGGTGATTTCGTTTTCCGTAGGATGGATAAGTGGTGAATTAGGGTTGTTTCATATTTATAATAAAATATAATTATATGATTGATACTGATGGTATTACCCTATAATGAAACAACTAAAGAAGAGATAGTAGAAGAAGAATGGAACCTGAAAAAAAACGGTAGAAGGTATTACCTCTTTCTCGAAGTGCCTCCTTTAAAAATTCTCTTAAGGCACTAGAGTTAGTCTTTTGATAAGACCAGTACCTCTAGTAGGTTTCTAAGGAATTGGTAATGTGAAATGGGCAGGGGTTGTATGATCTTGAAGGCTCAAATTGGTGTGATGAAGAGAGGGAGGAGGTGCCCTTTTATAAGGGGGGAGAGGGGCACCTTTGGAAAGTGTGGAAATATTATTTTATTATAAAGTTATCTTCGGTTTCAAAAGGTCCAAAAATCATTAAAGATGAAGATAAGATGACTCATGGTCGAAATAAAATCATCCAATCAGAATTGGACATATTTTGGAAAATATTTTAATCATTATAATCTTATTTATTTAAATCATTTATTAATGAGTAAAATATTTCATCATTATTGTGTCATAAATAATTTGTTTTATTTTGTGTCTAAAAATTATAAAGAAATTATAATTATGGAGTAAATCATTCTGTATTTCTAATGAATATTTATTGTCAAATATATAATTTATATAACCCCTTATAAAAATTAATTACTATTATATTTTTGTTAATGTCGATTTTGTCTTTACATTAAATTAATTAATCCAAATTGTCATTGTCACTAACATGTAGCTCAATGGGGTCCCAAAATCGACCCAAGGATGCCCATGGTCGGTCAATACTCATAAAATAAGGTTAGTACAAGTATCATGGTAATTTTGAATTATTATAATATTCATTTAACCTTGAATTAACCTATTTACATTTAACCGTAGTAAATAAAAAAATTACCATAGTTACTATTCATAATATCAAAAAATAAAAGTAACCTATTAACATAATTTGGGCCCACTTATTCCAAATATGGAACCAATTTTTCAAAATTCAAAACACATAAGTTGTAGTAATTAATTTAAAATTAATCCTGTTGTTAAGCAAACGAGTTTTAAAAGTTAAAACATTTCCAAAGATTGATATATTTTTACCTATGAATTCAATGTAAAATTAATGAGAATGACATACCTTATTTTAAATGGTAAAAATATATTATATTTATACTTTAAAAACAATCAATATTATAATTTAACCATAAAAAGTATTGCGATGAAAAAAAGTAGTTTTTAATTAAAATATAGCGTGTTTTTAAGAAATAATAACTATCAAAAGATTGACACTTGTTTATGTTTAGATTAAATGTGAAATTAAATCCAATGAACAACATTTTATTAAACTGTAAAAATATATTCTAAATTTACATTAAAACCACTCAAATTAATAATTTATCACTATTAATTATTTCGATTAAAAAAGTTGTTTTTAATTAGAATTTAGTAATTTTCACTATTCATCAGAATATGAAAGTTATCCGAAAAGAACCAAAATTTCATCCTTAGCTAATTTCGATATTCCAAATCCAAAAATGAAGTCCATTTTGAAAAATAAAATTTAAAAAATTTTAAAAAGTGGTTATTACTATTCATAATGGCTAGTTTTAATAATATTTTAATAGCATATCGTTGTTTAGTAAAACTCGGTATTGCGTACGACGCAAGCTATCGAGGAAGGTCGCGGTTGCGTGTAAATAAAACCATGCTAGTGTTGTGTGTAGTGAATGTTTCCTTTGATGAATTATATAACATAAAAACAAAATATTTCTCATAAAATTGTCGGGTGTTACATTCCACCCCCCTTAAAATGAATTTCGCCCTCAAAATTCGTCACTTTGTAAGAAAAAGATGAGGATACCTCACCATCATAATATACTCAAGCTCCCACATAGCTTATTCTAATTGGTGGTTCCTCCATAAAACTTTCACCAAGCGAGTGGTCTTGTTCCGTAGGACTTTTTTGCTACGATTTAGAATCTCTATCGGTTGTTCTTCATAAGAAAGATCTTGCTCCAGCGGTATAACATCTGAGATGAGTACATGTGAAGGATCAAGTATGTACTTTCTTAGGAGAGATACATGGAACACATCATGAAATCGAGAAAGATTCGGTGGAAGCACCAATCGGTAAGCTACCTTCCCAACACGATCTAGTAATTCGAAAGGACTGATATACCTAGGGCTCAACATTCCCTTCTTTCCAAATCTCCTGACCCTATTCGAGGGGGATATTCATAAGAACACTTTATCACCCACTTAAAACTCTAGGTCTTTTCTTCGGTTGTCGGCATAACTTTTCTATCGACTCTGAGCTGCTCTTATGTGTTGTTGAATAGATCAGACCTTTTCTTCCATCTCATCAACAAGATATGGTCCCAATAGCTTTCTTTCCCCAACTTCATCCCAGCAAGTTGGAGTCCTGCATTTCATTCCATAGAGAGCTTCATATGAAGCCATCTGAATACTAGAGTGAAAGCTATTATTATAAGAAAATTCCACCAAAGGTAGGTGTCGATCCCAACCACCTTTGAAATCCATAGAGCAAGCTCTCAACATATCTTCTAGAGTTTGAATTGTTCTCTCAGACTGACCGTCTGTCTAAGGATGATAAGCACTACTGAAACTCAACTCTGTATCCAGAGTATGCTGAAGACTTCTCCAGAACTTCGAGGTAAATCTCGGATCCCGATCAGATATAATAGCAAGTGGTACTCTATGAAATCTTACTACTTCCTTTACATATATCCTGGCAAGCTGATCCAGAGAGAAATCCTCTCTAATAGCAATGATGTGTGCAGACATTGTAAGACGATCAACTTTGACCCAGATAGCATTATTTCCTTTGGATGTTTTAGGAATTCTTGTGACAAAGTCCATAGTGATGTTTTCCCATTTCCATTCGGGTATGGGTAATGGTTGTAACATCCCCTTAGACTTCTGTCTCTCAGCTTTAACTTGCTGACAATCCAAGCATCGAGAGACATATTCAGCAACATCTCTTTTCATGACATCCCACCATAAGTGCCCTTTCAGGTCCCTATACATCTTCCTGTATCCAGGATGAATAGAGAATGAAGAATTATGAGCCTCATTCAGCAGCTCCTTCTTTAATTCGGGTATGGGAGGAACACAAACCTGATTCCTGAACATTATTATCCCATCACAATGAAGGTTGAATTCAGGAATATTTCTCAGCTTCTTTTGTAACTCTACATGATGTTTCTGCACCTCTTTAATCTTCACGTGTATAGATGGTTGAACATTCATTTAAGAAAGATACGATTTTACCCCTTCCATTATAATTCCAAGATCCATCCTTTGCAAATCCATAAATATTGGATCTTTTGTGATCCTCATCATGGATAAACTGGCATGGTCATGTCGACTTAATGCATCTTCCACCTTGTTTGCTTTCCCATGGTGGTAATGAATTGACCAGTCGTAATCCTTAATCATCTCTAACCATCTTCTTTGGCGCATATTCAGCTCATTTTTTGTGAAATTATACTTTAAACATTTATGATCAGTATAAATGTCACACCTTTCTCCATAAAGATAATGCCTCCAAATCTTTAATGCAAAGATTACCACAGCTAACTCCAAATCATGTGTTGGGTAATTTTGATCATGGATTTTTAACTGTCATGGTGCATAAGCTATCACCTTATCATTTTTCATAAGAACACACCCCAGCCCCTTCTTGGATGCATCACTGTATATCACAAAATTTTCTCCACTACAATGCAGTGTGAGAACAGGTGCACTGGATAACCTTCTTTTCAACTCCTTGAAATTCTCTTCAAATTCCTCCGCACAAACAAACTTATCTCCTTTTCGAGTCAACCTGGTGAGTGGATTAGATAATCATGAAAAATCTTTCACGAAATGTCTATAATATCCAGCCAAACCAAGAAAACTTCGGATCTCAGTTACTGTTGTTGGTCTAGACCATCTTTAGATAACCTCTTTTTTTTCTAGATCCACAGATACCCCCTCATTTGAGATTATGTGACCCAAAATACAACCTTTTGAAGCCAAAATTCACACTTGGTAAATTTGGCGTAAAGATTCTCCTTTCTCAGGGTCTTCAAAATAAATCTCAAGTGATCATCTTGTTCTTTCCTTCTGTTTGAATAGACAAGAATATCATCTATAAAGACTACCACAAATTGATCAAGATATTATCTAAAGACTCTATTCATCATATCCATGAGATAGCAAGGGTATTAGTAATACCAAATGGATTCACTATAAATTTATAGTGTCGATACCTTTTACAGAAAGCTGTATTACGTATATCCTCCCTTTTGACCCTTAATTGATGATACCCTAAACGAAGATCAGTCTTGGAAAAGTATTGAGCTCCATGTAGTTGGTCAAATAAGTCATCAATGTGTGGGAGAGGATATTTTTTCTTGATAGTGATCTTTTTAAGTTCTCGACAATCAATGCAGAGTCGCATTGATCCATCTTTCTTCTTAACAAATAGAACAGGTGCTCCCCAAGGTGACGCACTAGGGCGTATGAATCCCTTATCAAGATTCTCTTTGAGTTTCATCTTCAATTCCTGCAACTCAATTGGGGCCATTCTATAAGGTGTCTTTGAAATATGAAAAGCACCTGGTATGAGTTATATTGAAAACTCAACTTCACGATTTGGTGGAAGACCCAAAAATTCCTCCTGAAAGACATCATCAAACTCCCGTACAAAGGGCATATTCATAATCGTGAGTTTCTCACCAACCATTTGAGCTAAATAAACTTCATTTAGTGGAATCAAGACCCATAAGATGGAAGATATTTCCATTGGAAGGTTATGTTCATCCTTACATCGATAGACGATCATTGATTGATCTGGAATATGATATGTGACTTCCCTTCTTTGACAACTGATATGATCTCCACATAAAGAAAGCCAATCCAAGCCAAGAAGCACATCAAATTCCACTATAGGAAGGATCACAAGATTTTTAGGAATCACTTTCCCACAAACTTCAATCGGGGAAGAATTATAAACTTTTGATGCGACTGTTGTTCCATTAGGAGTTGTCACAGCCAACTCAACATATAATTTTTGAGGTAATACGATGCTACCCTTAGAAAATTCATCAGAAATAAAAGAGTGGCTGGATCCAGAATCAAATAAAACATTTGCTACTTTAGAGTGGATTGTAAGTGTACCTTTCACCACATCGTTATCATACTCCACATCGCTGATAGAAACTGCTTGTGACTTTCCTTTTTCTTTAGCCTTAAGAGTTTGTTGACGTCGATCATCATCATCAACCCATGGATTTGGGAATTGATTGGCATAATTCCCCATCTCCTTGAACTTGAAACCTTGAAGTGTAGTAGGTTAATTATGTGCATCCCTTCCTTTGTTTTTATCATTATACATCTTCCCATCATTGCAGCATTCAAATGCCCGATGACCTTCTTTTCCACATTTGAATCATTTACTTGTCCCTTTATGATAACTCCCTCCATGTTTCTTTCCAAACATTGAGCATAAGGGAAAGCTCATCTTCATTTCAGTGTGCTCTTTAGATTTTCCTTTGAATTCCATTTTCCCCTTCTTATCAAACCCATATGACTGATGGGTTACTCCAATATCCATATCAACTTTGAGAGCACATCGAACGATTTACTCATAGCTATTGAAGTCCCTTATGGCTAAGGCCCTTCGAAGACATGGTTTTAAGCCACTAAAAAATCGATCGATCTTACTCTCAGGTTGGATAATAATACCAGAAGCGTACCTTGAAAGTCTTGTAAAATTTTCTTCATAGGTTCCAACAGATTCATCATTCTTTTTCTTCAGTTCAAGAAACTCTTTCTCCATATTTGTTCGGAGAATATGAGGGAAGTACTTATTGAAAAATATTTTCTTGAACTCGTCCCATTCCATGGACTCAATTTCATCCCTTTTCCTCGTATTCTTAATAAGATTCCACCATTGATCAGCATCTCCTTCCAAACGATACACTGCTAGGATGACTTTATCATGTTCAGAACATTGAAGAACTGAAAATATCTTTTTAGTAGTACTAATCCATTGTTCAGCAACTAATGGATCAGTAGACCCACTAAATGAAGGTGGACGCTGCCTCATGAAGGATTCAATAGAATATTTCTCCTTCCTTTTCTCGTTTGGATGTCCTGCATGATTCATAGCTTGAGAAAGTTGTGTGAGCATGGCAACAAGATTTTTCATTCCAGCTCCCATAACGTTTGGTTGCTCAGGGGGAAAATCATTGCATTCCCTGTCGCATTCCGCATTAACACGGTTCTTTCAGGATCCAGCCATTGACTAAAACCAAGAAGAATAGTGTGAGAAACAATAATTATAATAGGAAAACTAAATAATCAAGAATAAAATATCACACTTAAGTTCTTATCCTAGGTTATTCATGGTCATTTCTAAAACACTAAGATTGTGTCCGATGCTTAGACATATCCTTAGGATTCTTACTAAGGCTTTCAAATCCTAGTTTCCAAAGGTTGACTATAAATTTCCTCTGATACCAACTATAACGACCCATAATTTACATACATTGTTATTACTTAAATATTGAAGCATACTTATTACACCATATAACAAAACCATGAAAGGACTGTATAGGTACAGTGTCTTTAGAAACTGGGAAACATAAACAACTGGTTCATAAAGCGTCTACAATGTCTCTCATTTATTTCATCATATCTATAGTCCATTTTGGAATATCATACTTAATGATCTTCTTCCAGACCTGGGGAAAGAAAACATACAAAAGGGTGAGCTCAAAATCTCTGGAAGGGTAAACAAAATAAATATCAATCACATCATATTCAAAAGAACATAACATTTTGGAAATCTTAACCTGAAAAAGTGAGCATAATTTCATAACATGCGATAAATCATAGTAGTGAAATGAAATCCCAATAATCATAACTTAAAACATGAGACATTGTTTCATACACAAATAATCATATAGAATCATTTCTTATTAGTCAAGACTCATTTCCAAGACTATCTTAGTGGAGAAAGTCCATTTCTGAACCGAGTTCACTCCTCATTTCAGTCGTGTTTCACTGAACCGGTTTAACCTGTCGTTCCAGCCATGTCTATCTCATGAGATATAAAATCATTACCCAATGCATTAGAGGGAGATATAGGTCCCACCCATCACATAATGATATCATTCTTATGTGTGCCAAAAAATCATAAATCATACATCATTGCATAACCCATGAAATAAAAATGGGATTCGTAAACAACATGACATCATAAAACAATTAATATAAGATAAAGGAATTCATAAAAAATAATTCCATCACAACATAATCAAATCAATGTAACAATAGGGATAGAAACAGAACCCTATATTATCTTAGATGGAAAATAATTTTGATAAAACACCTGAACTCCATTCTTGCGGAAAATATCTTTTCAACTTCAAAATTTTTTTCCTTTCTTAACATGTCATACGATTTCATACTAAAAGAAGTTGATTAAAAATAAATATGTAAACTTTTAAAGGAAGATTCTTGGAAATAATGTTTTAAAAATCTATTCATTCCGTATAAGTTAAAAATACATTTTTCTCGTACTTTTTTCGGAAAAGTCAAAAAGTATCTCGTACGAAAAACGACAAAAGATTCCTTTCCTATCTTATACTAAAAACTCACCAAAGGGTAAAATTGGATTTAAACAATTGTCAGTGGATGGAAATAATATTAAATATTGACGAAATATGGATGTGGATGATAAAATACACCCTAGTAAATTCCGAAGTATAAACAATCTCGGATAAAAAAAATGAGATTGTGATATTTTCCCTTACCTTAGGTCCGATTTTCTTCGTAAGTGTCTGAACCTCCTATATAATGATTTACATAGTGTTATTGACTTATTCCAGAATCATAAGTATTGTTATGATATCATATATGGTCATATTTTTAGCTTCTTATTAGTAATATTTCATTACAACTTGTTATTCGGGTGTTTATTACTTTTTGTTCTTATGCGTGTTTTGTCGAATAAATTCATATTAGCCTCTTTAGGTTATAGATAACTCATTTAAAGAATGGTATTAGTGTAATATATATCATATTAATTCATTCAATTCATTTATATAATCATTATGCAATGAAGATCATGTAGAACGAATCACATCACATCGTGGAGACAATATTCCGTACGTACGCACGAGCGATGATATCGTTCCCATGATTGTGGAATTGTATTGGAGTGTATGTATACTATTTAAGAATAAATACCACTTTAAAATAATCATATATATGCATTACTTTCACCCTTATACCCATCCAATTAAGGTGGTAGTGGAAAATAGATTACACCACGGCATGGAGACAGTATTCCGTACGTACGCACGCGCGGTGATTTCGTTTTCCATATGATGGATAAGAGGTGAATTAGGGTTGTTTCATATTTATAATAACATATCAGTATATGAGTGATACTGATGTTATTAACTCATAATGAAACAACTAAATAAGAGGGATTATAAAAATAATGGAACCTGAAAAAAAAAGGTAGAAGATATTACCTCTTTCTCGAAGTGCCTCCTTTAAACTTTCTCTTAAGGAACTAGAGTTGGTCTTTTGATAAGACCAGTACCTCTAGTAGATTTCTAAGGAAGTGGGGAAGTGAAATGGGTAGGGGTTTTCTGAGAGTGAAGGCTCAAATTGGTTTGAGGAAAAGAGGGAGGAGGTGCCCTTTTATAAGGGAGGAGAGGGGCACCTTTGGAAAGTGTGGAAATATTATTTTATTATAAACTTATTATCGGTTTTGAAAGGTTCAAAAATAATTAAAGATGAAGATGAGATGACTCATGGTCGAAATAAAATCATCCAATCATAATTGGACATGTTTTGAAAAATATTGTTATCATTATAATCTTATTTATTTAAATCATTTATTAATGAGGTAAATATTTCATCATTATTGTGTCATAAATAATTTAATTTATTTGTTGTCTTAAAATAGTATAAAAATATCATTATGCTGTAAATTTTATAGCTTTCTAATGAATATATATAGTCAAAAATATAATTTCTATAACCCCTTATAAAAATTAATTACTAAAAGATTTTTGTTAATGTCAATTTTGTCTTTACATTAAATTAATTAATCCAAATTGTCATTATCACTACCAAGTGGCTCAATGGGGTCCCCAAATCGACCCAAGGATGACTATGGTGGGCCAATACTCATCCAATAAGGTTAGGAGAAGTTTCAAGGTAATTTTGAATTATTATAATATTCGTTTAACCTTGAATTACCTTATTTACCTTTAACCATAGTAAATAAAAAAAATTACCGTAGTTACTATTCATTATATCAAAAAATAAAAGTAACCTATTAACATAATTTGGACCCACGGATTCCAAATATGGAACCCATTTTTCAAAATTCAAAACACAGAAGTTGCAGAAGTTAATTTAAAATTAATCCCATTGTTAAGCAAACAGGTTTTAAAAGTTAAAACATTGCCAAAGATTGAAATGTTTTTACCTATGAATTCAATATAAAATTAATGATAATGACATACATTATATTTAATGGTAAAAATATATTCTATTTATACTTTAAAAACAATCAATATTATAATTTAATCATATAAAGTAAGGAGATGAAAAAAAAGTTGTTTTTATTTAAAATATAGCTTGTTTTTAAGAGATAATAACTATCAAAAGACTGACACTTGTTTTGGTCTGGTTTAAATGTGAAATTACATCCAATGAACAAAATTGTATTAAGTTGTGTAAATATATTCTAAATATACTTTAAAACCACTCAAATTAATAATTTATCACTATTAATTATTTCGATTAAAAATTTTGTTTTTAATTAAAATTTAGAAATTTTAACTTTTCAGCAGAATATGAATGTTATCCGAAAAGTACCAAAATTTCATCCTAAGATAATTTCGATATTCCGAACCCAAAAATGAAGTCCATTTTGAAAAATAAAATTTAAAAAATTTCAAAAAGTGGTTATTACAATTCATAATGGCTAGTTTTAATAATTTTTTAATAGCATATCGTTGTTTAGTGAAACTCGGTATTGCATACGACGCAAGCTATCGAGGAAGGTCGTGGTTACATGTAAAGAAAACCAAGCTAGTGTTGTGTGTAGTGAAATATTCCTTTGATGATTTATATAACATAAAAACAAAATATTTCTCATAAAAGTCTCGGGTGTTACATGGACCCACTGTCTAATGTAAATTAATGGGTGTAAAACATCATTTATAGCACCCTCATGATTATTTGGAGCATCATTCCTTTTCTCACAAACCTTGGCTATTTGGAGAATCATTCCCTATCCCATAAATGAATATTTACAATAAAGATACCAAAAGAATTCCATGTCTATCACCCCGTGAATATTTGAAGCATCGTTCTTGGTCTCATAACAAATTTAGTAGTCATAAATATATATTTATCATTGGTGTAGAATTCCATGTCTATCATCCCAAAACCATCGGTTAATTAATTCATAAATTCATTGATCGTATCCTTTAACTAATTCAACAAATTTTTAACACCTTAAATATCTTGTCATGTAATTCTACTATTAATTAACCATTAATAAACTAAATAGTTAATAATTAATTCAAAATTATTTATTCTTAACCACAAACAAGTTAAATAGATAATTAACTCAACATTTAATTATCCCTATTCCATTACCTAATATATGATAAATAATTCACCATTCAATTAAAATTATTCCCTTACTAAACCAATCAATTAATTTAGCGTACCAAACCAATTAGTTAATTCAACAATTAACTAAGTACACATTAACATTAATTAAATCATCAATGAAATAAATTTATAATAAATTCATATTTCATAATTACATCCCAATATTAATTCTCTAAAATATCACTTCAAAAGAATGTCATTTATTACATAATTAAAATATATTTATTTAGAAAAAAATGTAACGCAATTATTTTCTGGATTAATTATCTCATTCCGATTACAAAAGTTCATAATCAAACAAACCATTTAAAATCTTAAATCAACATCATGGTAAATAACTTTGAGCATTAACAATTCATCTATTATATTAATACATTCCAATTATTTAATTCAACAATTAATTAATTAAATCATACCCATTAATAAATTTAAAAATTGAATAAACATTCATGTCATTAATAGGTAGTAATTAATCCACCATTAATTATATCGATTTAGACAAAAAAACATCATGTAATTATTTAACCATGTCACTTTAACAAATTTAGAAGTACATGCTTAAAACCAACACATTGTCATGTCTTCATTTATCTCCTCTAAGATGCATCATTTAATAACATCCAATGTTGTGTATCAAGAAATCACATATCTCATTTATAAATTTATTCAATCATACTAAATTCACATTTGAAAGCAATTAAATATAAATACTTCACTTCATAATTCAAATACCATTAAAGGTGTGCTAATAATTTTATTATTGAATTTATTGGACATGAAAGTGGGTCAAACCTCATGATGAAATCATTTTAATTACGCAACACTTTAATGTACATGGAGGAAACTACCTACAAATGGCACAAAGTCCAATGTGCATGAACATTATATATATCTATATAAATCTACATATATATATATATATATATATATATCTAGATATATATATTTACATGGACGAATGCCCGAGAAAAAAACAATAATTCATCAAAACAACAACGGGAAACCAGAACCATTGAAAAAAGGTATACACACCTATACCCCTATACAAGGGACTCAGATAAAAAGTTAGACACAAAAATAGATGGTGAAAAAATATCAGGATTGTACATCCTTACTCAATGTAATGGATACTAAGAAAATCGAGTTCATCTTCCTCGCCCTTGGTGGAAGATGCAGGATAATAGACCAATGGGTCCCAAGTCAACAATCGCAATCCCTAAAAACAGAGAAAGACAAAAATCAGATTAATCCCAAACCATAGGTTTTCAGTTGAGAAAATAAGGAGAGAGAGGGGAGTCAAATGACCAATGAAAATCACGAGCTATACGCAGATTAACTCACCACGACAAGGTGCACAAGATTCATGAAGAGTCTGATAGGATTCTTTGTGTGAAAATAGGAGTCCGGAAGAATAGGTGGCACAGCACCCAGGTGTTGTAGCGTGTTGAAGCCGAGGTGTCCGGTGTAGGGAGATCCAGACATTGAGAGGAGGTCATGCCATGGGTATGTTGTTTGGTGGATATCCACGTAGTGGATGCCTGCGGAGGAGGCATGCATTGCTCCTCACATTGGAAGAAGAAGAACCAAGTGGGGGGGTCATTCCTCCCCTGTAAAGCCCCTCCCACTCATTAAAAAAACGAATATACTAAAAAAAATAACAATATCCATACTAATAATATTAATGATAATAATCATAATAATATTATTTTTATTTCCATTTATATCATTAAAACTATAACACATAATTTAATTAAAACAATACTTTGATAAACCCCATAATTATGTAGTATTAAAAAAATATTATGATCCTTTTGATTAGGTCTGACCTCCCTATTTAAATACACATTAATTATTTTATCTGTCATTTACCTTTATCTATTTTAAAACATAACCCATATTTTAATTACCATATAAATAATAATTATTACATTTAAAAAACTAAAATAATAATAATCTCATTATTATTATTATTTAAACCTTTTATAAACCCAACATCTCTATTTAATAACAAAACTTCATTAAATCTGGAACCCATTATTTAATTAAAAATTTCATTTAGATACCAATAATCCATATTCATTTTACAAAAATGTTACACAACATTAATCACGCAATTAAAATATTTTAAAATAAATGTCACACCCCATTAATCATGCAATTAAAATCTTTTAACATCCAAAATTTTTTAGACAAAATAATATTAATCATAACATTATTATTATTAACTCATTCTTCTATTTTAACATAAATCTACAATTTAATATTATTTATATAAAATGAATAAAATATTAAATTGGGTAAGCTACACGGGTTGGACCACAACCATGTGCAGCCTATGTAGATCCATCAATGTGGACGTTTCCATACTTGGTTCTTTTGAGAGTTATCAGGACACATTTGAAAATTAATAGGTATTCACCCATGTTCGAAAACAACACCTTTAAGTGTTCCAACACTCGTAATAATTTTCCAATGCATGGTTTAAAAACCCAACAATCGATAAACCGAAAAATGTGAAAACATATGTATTTAAAATCTGTTAAAAACCCCAAGACATTACATTTTTTTATGATTAAAAAAGGAGGGTTGTTTAATTTTTAAATAATCCCAAAAACAAGTGGAATATTGTGAATAAATATGTAAATAAAATGAAAAAAAATGTTTTTTAATTACAACAAACTATTAATTAGGATCCAAAAAGTTAAATATAGGTTTCTAAAGAAGTTATAATATTATTAAATGAGTACATGTGATGGATAAAGTATATTGTTTTTTAAAATTTAATCATTGAATACTTCAGGTACCTAAGGGATTTTTCTTGGTAAAACTAAGAGAAAAAGAAATAGACCTTAAACAATTAAAAATATAGATGGATTGATTTATAATTGGATTAAAATTTACTTCCTTTGAAACACAATAATAGTTTTCCAAATGATATACTATATAGAACTCATTGTCTTCCACGCATAACAACAAATCACGTCGATGATTATTGTATATATTTTCATCTGACTATGTGCTACTTTTATATGTCACTAATATTTTTGAACCTTATGTTTAATTTCCTTGATAATATTATGACCTGAAATCATTTTCTCACTACTTTCATTAAAAAATTTAATTTTTCTACATCTATTCACATATATATTCTAATATAGTTCCATTTGAATACTATAGAATAAACTGTTATTATATGAGAACCTGACAATGGGGAGATGTTTATCCCAACGTAATAAGAAATCCATTGACTAGAATATTAGCATATCATCTAATGTCAAAATGGTTATTTAAAATTTACTATCATTTTTAGCATGATAATATTCATATATGTATATTTTATTAGTAACTATTTTTATAATGTGATAAATTCTTTTAATTTTTGTAAAATTCTTGAACAATTTTAAAGATTTCTTTGAAACTAATGATATGGTTTATAAGGTGTTTGGAATGTGATTGAGAATTTTATGTAGTTTGAATATTTTATTCAGTTTTTCTAAAAATAATAAGGTTATAAAGTACCTACTAAAATGAGGAATTACTTATAATGTGACTTTAGTGTATAGAAAAACTCTTTTACCATTTACCGCATAGATTTGAGAGTTGAGTGTAAGGCCTTGAGCGTTGAAATTTAGAGTTAATGTCAAATAATATGTTTTTTCTATGAGAGTAGTAATATTTTTGGTGTGGGAATTTGATCTCTCCATCATTATGCATCCATACATAGTAAAAATTTGAATTTATATTTGGTAATAATTATGGATTCTGTGATTTAAATATTCTGGAGAAAACAATGTTTCTGTCCCTAAAGCTTATATGGAATGGTTAAAGCCCCAGATCTAAAATTTTATTCATGATAATTCATGTGATAACAAGATACTGGGGATTAATAATGATACATTATTGATGTTCTAATCAAAATTATTTTAAAATGTGTAGTTTTTCACAATTCTAGGTATGTTTATGAAGTCTCTACAATTGATAAATCAAGAAATAATGTGTGATATTGTGCCATTCCTAAAATAAAAATATCAATATCCTGAGTTCATGAAATGAATCTAGTTTTATTTCTTTAGGTATGAATGTAAAATTTGTAGACTTATATTGTGTGGAGATATAAATAAAATGGTCATGAATTATATTAAAATGAAGATGTAACAATTTTTTAGTGGGAAGGAAGATGATGGGTATTCTTAGAATTCACAAATTCACTATTTTTTAGTTATTCCAATATTTAACTGGATTATACAAGATTATAGAAGTTGATTTTGGTATGTTACCAAGAAAAAATATTTATATAATTGTACTTTTATTCTTTAAATGTTGTTATTTAAGGTGCAAGAAACATTAAGAGATTATGTTACATGTTTGGGACCCGTGCCAAATATTAAAATAAAGGTGGATCCTATTGTATTATTATGTTTAGAGAATAATTGAAAATTAAAAAATCGAAAATGTTTTACATGAATTAAATTAATTCCCAAATTTTTTTCTCAATAATTTAGAGATTAAGATTAAATAATTTGTGATTCCTATATAACAAACTGAGAGAAAAGAAGATTGTTTTAAAAAGTGGGAGTTTGAAACTGAAGATATGTGATAATCATTCTCATCTTGAGAGCTCAATCATTTAGTGTGATTGTATGAGACTGAAAATTATTTCTAAATCATATACATATTTTGTGATTAGTTTTCCTAGAATATTCTTTATGTTTTATATAGGGAGAACAACACATTTTTTTATTGAAGCAACCAAACCCTCAGTATGATATTTCGTGTTTTTGTTTCATATTTTGTATATTAGAAATTCAAAGGGTAGTAGGGTAGAGTGAATGTGGACTAGAATAGAATGAATATATGAAAACTATTTAATCATGTGATCTAAAGTTTCTTATAGTTAAGAATCCAAGGATATGTATACAAAAAACCCATGAAAAGAAATATTTTACCCATTATGGGACCAAAAAATGTAAAAATCCTCATGTTCATTATCTAAATTCTTTCATCTTAAATGAGTGAGGATGAGACTCTATTCTCAAGTGAATAAATTCATAACTGATAGTACATATTGATTTAATTAATAATAAATTGAAAATAATTGGTCTCGACCCATCCCAATTTTTTAATGGATTAATTTATTCAAAGGAAATTAAAATTGTATGAGTTCATGGTCTCTTTTTTTGATTAAATCATTTAATAATAATTTATAATTAGAATTTTATGTATATAATGTAAATTGCTAATTTATATAGAAGACATTATCATTGATATAATAGAACATAATGTTCAGATATTATATATTTTATATTATATATAACATAATTTTTTATCTTCTGTATTGCACCCATTAACTGAAATAATATAATGAATCTGTAATATGAAAGATATTTTAAGTATGATGGAAAAGAAAAAAAATCAATTTTCATGTGCTCATCATAAAATAATACAGAAATGTGACAGGACTTCAATCCACTAAATAAATTAAGGAAAATTGTATCTAGGAAGAAAATTTGAAAGACTAGAAGGATGAATTTAAAATATATAGAAGAAATTTTAAAAACATTAAAGTAGATGATGAAAATAATACTGATGATTATTTGAATTTTTTTAACGATATTGTTAGTAATATATAAATGTTTAGTGAAAAAACATTAAGAATCAAAAGTTGTTAGTAAACTCATTAGAAATATTATTTATTGGTTTGATCTTATGATTTCAGATCTTGAATACATATAGTATCATTCCTTGGATGAATAGAATAACATTCACATAGTATATGAACATGGAAAATTTATAGCCTTTTAGATAAATGTAAAATGTAAAATTTATTTTAATCCATTATAATATATAAATTTAATCAACATGTTGATAATATAGATTCATGTGACTTTGAAAATTAAGATAATCATGGATATTATTGAAGAATAATTTATGTTATTTCAAATAAATTCAGTATGAGAAAAAACAATATAAAAGTAAATTTACCTTTATCATATAAAAAATTCTATGTAATTTTTCACTTTTAAAATAACATTATTATAAATAAGGAACACAATTCTTAGTCTAAAGATGATGAAAAAAATAGAACAATAATTTTAATAGTTTTTCAAAAGGATTACCCATTTAATAAAGAAACACCAAGATACTTTCAATAATAAACAAATAAAATTTCATGAGAAAATAATAAAGAATTGGGAACTCAAATATTGTTGAATTTTAATTTAAGAATGTTGAGAAATTTACAAATTTCATGTATTTTCTTCTGAAATTATTTGAAACTTAATAAAGTGAAGTAAATGATTAATAACCAACGGAACATGAACACATCATGAAGGATGAACTTGAATCATTTATTATATGGTATACTATGATTGTGAATGAAAAGAAACATATAATGAAATATAAAAAGAATATCATCAAAGGAAATAATTAGTTTCATTAGAAAGAATAAAACATTTTTGAGGAGTTGAAGAAATTAGATTGAAGGAAGTTGAATATGATAAGATGAAAAAATTCCTTGAAAGGATTTGGTTTCACAGAATTATAATAATCTATGACAGGATAAAAATTCTCTGATGAAAAATATGATATCAATAAATTAAATGGCGTTTCAAAAAATTATGTTCATGATGAATTTCAATCATATAAATTATCCAAGAGAACATTCCCAAATGATCTGGATAAATCTATACCTAAATAGCTTGTTTTTAAATACGTTTACACAAAAAAAAGTAATAATTTAAAATAGGTAATATTTGGTCAAGATAAATAAATATAAATATACTCGCCTAATATATAATGTACTTAAATTCTTTATAGGCTCTTTATCTATAAAATAGATGCAATTACCAAGTATAAATTACTATAAAAAACAAAGTTCTCGAAAACACTACATGAATAAAATTTAATAGCCATAATTATTTTGGTTACATGGAAACATCTTGTGTTGTGGTGTATTTTTATTCAAATCCTACACATGATGGTATAATAATTCAATTACAAGGACGTGACATGATGTTAAAGGAATAAATAAAAAGAAATGTAAAAAAATAACCAAGAAGATAGGATGGAATGCAAAATGTTTCAAATGTGATGATTTATAAAAGATTTTAATTTATTAAAGATGTATATGGAAGGTATGAGAAATAGATCTAGTATGTAGAAAAATAATTGAAAAACATACCTAGACTAAAATAATATTATGATAATGGAAAAGGAATTTAAATTACTAAGAAATAGATAGTAATCCTCGTTCAGGTTTCATTGAAGGCTAGTAGAAAAATAAAATCATGGATTCTCGATAGTGTGTGATCCATGCAAATGACTGGTGATGAATGGAATTTGAATAATATTTAAAACCGTAAAGGCGGAAAAGATCCTTTTACTAATTATTACACTTTAAAAACAAAGGTTAATGGATAGGATGACATTAAACCTTAAAACATGAGATCTACTGATTTTTTGAATGTCGAAGGGAAGAAGAATAGTATCTTGAGTACTAGATAGCTCAATGATAATGGTCATGATATTATCGATAATAATGATACTTATTCGATGAAAATAATATATTATGTAATGAAAAATTATAAATAATGGAGATTCAACGTAAATCTATTATAGAAAAGAGGTCCTACCAATTCCTGCCACATTAGTGTAAAAAATAATTGGTTTTTAGTTATAAAATGATTTCCAATCATGGCTAAAAATAATTATTTGAAATTACGAAGTATCATATTATGATAGATCATCCAAAGCTATGTAGATAACAAGATGATGTGTATTCTATATTCCAAAAAGGATAGATGAAAAGGAAACACATAAGAAGATACCAAGTCTATCTTCCGAGATTCTGAACATTATACACCTTGTATTCCATGATAAAAATAAAATAAGAGGTTATTTTTATTTTATAACATTTATTAATTACATCACCCAAATGACCAATTTTATGAACCTAATGAAACAAATAGTTAAATTTTCCATGTATAAAGATTTCATAAGAGGAGTAGAAAAAATCCAGATCTTCACATTAATAGTTTAAATTTTGATCTTTTGAAGGATTTTACAGGTGACGAATTTTAAATTTATATAATTAAGAATAGAATTCTGAATATATTTATCACAATATTTAATCCCAACTAAAAAATAGGTTGTATAGAGAAACAATATGATTATTTTTGAGATGGGCATGATAAAACTCTCTAAAAAATTCAAATTATTTAGTTTTATCAGTCCGTTTTAGTTATTGTACACATAAAAAAGGTATTTTTAGAACCAATGCACATTTTAGTCCCTATGAAATGTGGTAAAAAAATAAACCAATTAAAGATTACTTTAATTTGTTTATAATTTTATACTTTATAAAGATAATAGGTAACATATATTGAATAATTAAAGAAAGATAAAATATATGGATCCATATAGGGTAATTATATTATTGAAGTTATTATAGATGTTGGGAAAATTATTTCACAATCTAATATATTGGTTATATAAATATATTGTTGAAATTTAGTGCAAATCAAACTCATCGTGTAACACCCTGAGTTTTTGAGAAATAATTTTTTTGAATATATTATCTATTTTTGAATTTATGCATTTCACACAACACTGAATATATTTTTTCTATATAAGTAGAATTTTTTTTACATACACTACATACAAGAATTATAATAGCTCGCACTACACACAACATTGACTTTTCTTTCATTGCATATAATACCGAGTTTCTACGAAATATCATTTCATTGTTATAATTATTTAAACAATATAGTTATAACATTGATGTTAAACATAGTAATATAAATATAAATAACAATGTTTTAAATATTATTTATAATAGTTTTATATAAGTAATCCATATTGGTTATAAAACATTTAATATTTGTAAAGTCTATATATATGTGAAAATACCATTTTATCAAATGAAATGATTTTTATATCCTTTTATGAATGATGATAAAATTTATTTTAGAATCGATTAGATATATAATTTGATAAGATAAAAATCATTCTTGAATTTATAATGTAAAATTATCTTATTGTAAATTTTTTATATTTTTCTAGAGAAACATCAGTATTGGATGAATAATTAAAAATACTAAATTTTAATTCAAAAATGATTTTTCAACTAATATATTTAAATAGTTAAATTATATTAAAATTTATTAAAAAACACTAATTATATCAAATATACATTAATTAATCCAATTTAGGTAATTTCAACGAATTTCACATTGAAATTTCATGTAAAAACATAGAAAACATTATAACTTTTTAATTTAAAAACCTTAAGTGTCCTCTCATCTAATGATTCAATATTAAATTAATTTTCTAGATTCAATGTTTTGAATCTAAAAAACTTGGTTCTGTATTTCTAATAACCATAATTTAAAATTTCTAATATGGTCAAAATACTTTTTTACCAAAAAGATTACTGAATGTGATTAACATTCCTTATAACTATTGAGAAAAAAAATTAGATTAATAGATGACTAAACCATAAACATAGGAACCAAAACAACATATAAACCTATCCAAAATCCATTTGAGGAGCCTAATTATACCGTATAATCACTTGTTTCTAATTATTTCTAATATTGGATCCATATTCCATGTGTAAAATGGGGGTGGAATTCTCTTTTAAAATATTTACTACAATGTCACTTCTCTGCCACCGTAAAAAGGCATTAAACCATCCCACATTCTCACACCTATCAAGAGAATTGGATTTCCAAAATATTCTAAAATAAGATCCAAAATTACCTACTTTATTCTTTGAATCATACCTTTTTTAATAAAACCAACCAAGGAATCCCTTTAGTGCAAACCAAAAGAAGACATGTAATGAATAGGTAACATCCTTCCTCAAGATATCTTCTTTTTTTTCATCTCCATAACCCAAATTCTTCTTAATAATTACATAAATAATATCCTCAGTCTCCTAAATATACATATATGTTGTATTATTAGTTTTTGTACCTAAATGTACTAACACATCTATCTAATGTGTAACGATCTTACCATTCTTTTGTACAATGAATTACCACCTCACGAAACGATGTTGTTTATAATTCGTATACCACCTCTCATATGTGGTAATTAGAATGGGAAATAAATTTTTATTAAATATATAATATTAATTATCTATTTATACTTTATTTATATTTTTATATTAAAAAAACCTTCATGTTTTCCATATTGTCGATATTAGATAACTTCGTTTGTGGATGTGCAGACTACCACTTACTCAAAGCAATAATATTCATTCACACATTACATGGAATATATTAAGGATTGTTTTACAAAAAACATATCATATATATGAAATAATAATTCAAATTTAGATGTGTTATATATATATAAATACATATCATTTACATTCTTTTGTTCAATATGATAAGTAAACAGAAACAATGTTCATGCATACGTACGACCTACCATCTCCATTAATGGTATATTCAATTTCATATTTATATCCTTTATAAATTATGATAATCAAATATACTATAAATATATTCGATATATATATATAATTTTTACTTTTTGGATGTAAGTAAATCGTGATTTAAATAAGATGATCAATAATAATAAGTCAAAACATGTACGAAGAACAATGTGGATATTACTCGAAGTGGAACCATAACATTGAATTGTTTATTAGAGGGAAATATAATGTCATAATAAATTAATATATGTTAATATATATACATAATATGGTCATTAAAAATGTTTTTGAACAAACTTGTATTTTTTATTCAGTAGTTTCATACAAGTATGACAAGTGTGAAGACATATGGTAAGGGAATTTCATCTCACTTTTTATTTTCATGAGATACAAATATTCTTACCCACACATTTATTTTGTGTGGTGTCTATAATAACCATATATGTATTATATGATTATTATATTTAATTTTATGGGTATTTACATATCCATTTTATGATCCTTATTTTATGGTGTATATGTTTTAAAAGTTTCCAAATCGGTAAAGTAATTTTCTCTCAATTTTCCTTCCTTGAGACACATTCCATGATATGCACATATATTTTTCCACGAGGTGTTTAAACTTCCTTTGGTATGGTATATAATGAATCTGATTATTTTATTGATAGTTTAACTTTAATCTAATGTTATTATATTTATTTTATTCTTATTTAAAATTGGAAAATTGATATTGGTTATAGCTACAATCACACCATTTATTAAGATTGTTTATGATTATACTAAAAATGAAGAAATATTATTATACATATCTCAATAAATATCATGAGATTTGTTAACCTCTATTTATACAAGTAATATCCATGTAATGTTACCATATTCCACTCTTTGGTATATAAAACGATCAATTAAGTGTTTTTTAAGAATCTATAACTTTACCATTCTCTTTGGTTGGAAAACTGCATTCTATAAAAACCAGGATTTCTAAAAACCTTTAAAGAAATATTCTAATTTTCTCATATGTTCATTAAAATACATTTTTACTCCGGTTTTATCATTTTAAAAAATTGTTTTTATGAAAGAATCTTCTTATAATTTCCCATTAGAGGGAGTTATTTATTCTTTTTATTTTGAAAAATGAATGTTCAACATATACCGATTTACCCATCATTATGACCGTCATTACCGTGAAACATCATTTACAAGATGTAAATGTTATTTTTTAAGATAATTTTTTTAATATTCTATAAATTCATTATATTATTGTGCATTTCAATGAAAAGGGTTTTAAAAATTATTAATGCTTTAAAAAATTTAAATGTTTTTCAAATATTATTTTATAAGGATTAAAATTAAATGAACATAATTTCATTTCAAAAATTTCAACATTTCATTATAAGTTTTCAAGAAGTTTAAAAATGAATATATTTTAAAAATGTTTTCAAATATTCCTCTAACGTTTTAATGTTTATTTTCATGTAAATTATATTCAAAAAGTTTTTAATTTTTAAAATAATTTTTCTAATAAGAAATTATATTTTCATAATGAAATTTTTTAAAAGATGTTTCAAAATCTATTACATCTGAGACGAAATCCGTTAGTTTTAATCATGACATTCTATGAAATTATCCCTATGTTATTTTCATATTCTTTCTCTGAATGGTTTGTTTTTTTGGGTCATTATGATTATGAAAACTTGTTTCTATTTCACAGTTAATATGACTACAAAATGAATTTACCTTTAACAAGTTATAACAATATAAATGATTATGAATATCATTTATTTTAATATATTTATACTATGATAAATTATTTTGAATCCCACTTCATTTAAAAGGTTATTATAGATTTAAATGATCATGAAAACTATATAATTCTCATATTTTATGTTTTTATTAAATAATTATGATACACATTTCATTGTTTGGGTTATGATATGATGTCCATGAAACTCATCTCTTTTTATGGTTCATGATATGATGGAAGTTTTTTATCTTGTATAACAAGTATGTATGGGATTATTATGTGATGGGATGGACCTATATATATCTCTAATGAATTGGGTAATGTAATGTTTTGTATCATCTAAAAGGTTACACCAGAAGTAATCCCAATACCAAAACAAGAGGATATACGGGAGTGCATACCAATACCAAAACTAGTGGGTACACGAGAAGTCATCCAAAGCCAAAAACAAGAGGGTCCCCTAGAGGGAATCCCAATCCCAAAGAAGGTACATATTTGATTATCCCAATCTTAATATGTTATTTTGTTCTTGGTTTAAATCCTTGACATATGTTTTCCATATACATAAATGTATATCACGAATTTTATGACTCATTCGAATGTTATTCTCGTACGAATTGTGCTAACTTTTCCCTTATGATTTATGTCGTATGAACTACCGAAACTTATGCAATTATTCATGATTATGATATTTGATATGCATGGTATGATATTATATTGACCATGCCCACATTCTCAAAGCCTTATTCTCATGGTTATGCTTACATATCTTCCTTTTATACCCTTACTTAGAATATGTGATCAGCCCTTTTATGGTTCCTATCCCAAGATGTGAAGATATGTAGTTTATATGATGTTTCTATAAGTAGTTATAGTCATGAAGCACATAGTGGAAGAAAATTTTGATCAATTATCTACTACTGTATATGTTTCCATTTTTCTAAATGCATGAAATAATATAGTCGTTGGGAATCTTTTGTATAATGTTTTATGTATTTTGTAGAACTGATGTAATAATTTTATATGAATAGAAAGAGTTTCTATAGTTGGTATCAGATGAAATTATTAGTCATCCTTTGAAAAATAGGATGATAAAGCTTTAGTGAGATCCCTAAAAATATTTCTAAGGATATTTATATGGATATATCTAAGGATTCTTTTGGGTGACGTTAAGTATAGGAAAATTACATGGAATTTTTGAAAAGGATAGAATGAGTGGTTTCCAATAAATAAATAATTGTACATATTCAAAAAGTGGATGTGGATATTGCACAGATGTACCTAGGTGTAACAAATTTAATAAGGTGTTTCATGCCTAACTTGGAGTAACCTACTAAATGATAATGGGCCTTACTACACACCTAGTTTGACACTCCTAGAGAATATTCATTAGAAATTCAAATAGTATTTATGAACATCCATGAAGGACATTAATATAATTACATTGTAAATAACCTAGGATAAATAGAAGGTTTCATTAATTAATTAGTATGTGTAATGATTTAGACGTCATATGAGTTATTCTTCATCATTAAGTGGTTTTCTTATATGATATTTGTTTGTCACATTGTGCTTTCTATTTATAGTCAAAAGAGAGAACTATAAGTAACATGGTTAACATTGAATATTTCATATTTAGAATGTCTGGGCATTATAAAAATTTATTTCCCAAGTGGAAATCTCATATAATGAATCAGTAAGGTGGTATGATTATTTGTTATAGTTCTGAAGATTAAGAGACTACAAATGAAATTCCAAAAGTATGATATTTTCTTCTTGTATTTTTTAAATTGAACATAGGAATCATTATTAGGATAGGGCTTAGGAACCTTAATACAATATTCATATTTCATATTCTATGAAAATTTTATTAAGGTATATGATGATGAATCCCAAGTAATGGTCTAAGAATCAATTTTGATAATTAAAGTGTATAAGTTTTGGAATTCGAAGATTATGTTATAAGAATCATTGATTGTATAATTATTTTCAGTTTATTTTTTTCATTGTGTATTTAAAGGATATTTTAATGGTTATAGTGATGGAGAAATGTGATTTCATAAAAAGTTTATACATTGATTATGTTATGGTAACCCTTAATTTATTCATGTTATTGAGATAATGAGGTTGGGATAACGTTATATTGGAAGGTAACATTTACCTAATAACTGATAAATTATTTTTTGAAAAAGTAATCTATTTTATCATGGATAAAGTTTAAAACATATTGGATTTAAGGAATATATCCTATGATCTTTGGAATAAGGATGAATTCATGTTTTTCAAAAGTATTCATGGTAATTTAGGTTATTACAAGGTTTCAAGAGAATATATGACGAGGGTATTCACATATTAGTGATGAGATAAAAAATAAATACATCATGATATATGGGGGATAAATTCTAAGCTGATTGAGTTAAATTTTTTCAAATGTTTTGGATTTTATTTTTTCATACGGTTTATAAGGTTTTCTTTTTATTAAATGTTAAATTGAAACATAAGTGGAATTATTTTTGTATTAAGGTTATATTGATAACCTTTGGCTACTTAGTGATTAACTATATTTCAAGGATATCCATCCCATTTATTTTTGAAATTATATATATGTGGTTTTTGAAAAATAAAAACTTTATGTCTAGTGAAAAATAATCAATTCCAGCAAGGCTGCAGATCTTAGACCCATGAATGAAAGACAATAAGGGTTCCACACCTACCACTAGCCTACACGATTTCCTACCAACGTGTAATTTTTTTAGGTAAATAATTTGATGAATAAATAATAATTATAATCCAAAACTATTACTTTTTATATTTAGAGATTAATGAATTAACCATATTGATTTTGTATAACTGTTAGAAACAGATGAATAGACAATTCATTATTTTATAGGCCTTAAGATCTATTAAAATGGAATAGTATTGATTTAAGAATCAAATTTAATTTCTAGATATCCATTTCGTGAAGTAATAGTTGAATTAAAAATTAATCAAAGCACAACCAAAGAATGAATTTTTGTTTGTAGAAATATTTCACATTAGTATATTTCTTCATATTCATGATCAATAAAATAATTACTCTATTTTTAGAAAATGAACCAAAGATTAATTTCATAATAACTTGATTTTTGTTGAACTGATGTAATTTCATAACATCATATATTTAGTTATTTTAGGCCCTAAACATTTCATTGATCAATCACATTTTTTATCATTGACCTCAATCACTACTTATTAATATTTCTTTTGTTCCTCATAGTTTATGTTTTAACTTCCCACCTATATTCTCCTACATGAAAAACCTAATATGATTTACTAAGGGTAAACGTTATGTTTCCAAATTTCCATTTTTAAATGATGTTTTAGTGGTAATTTTTATTTTTTGGGTTTTATTAATGTAACATAAAATTATTAAACCATTTATAATAAGAATGAATTTCAAGGGAAAAATACATATTAAGGGTGGTAGAATGTAACACCACGAGATTTTTGGAAATATTTTTTCAAAATTAAATTAATATTTTAGATATTTTTCATTTCACACATAACTGAATAGTATTTTTTTATATAAAATTACTATTTTTTTACATACAATACACACAAGACATAGATTATCTTCTGATCCACTCAAAACTGACATTGATTTTGTTACACGGAATACTAAGAATCTAGAAAACAAAATTTTATTCTTATAATTATTTAAACAAGATAGTTATATCCTAGGAATTAAACATAGTAATATGAATAGAAATAACTACATTTAAAATATTTTTGATGATGTTTTTATATAGTAAAAACATTTTTATAATAAAAAATGTAATTTTTTTTATGTTTAAATGTGTTTTATAATACTATTTTCTCAAATCAAATTCTTTTATATAATTTCTTGAATTATAATAAAATAAATTTTTGACACTGTTAGATTTTTAATTTGATAAAATAAAATTCAATTTTGAATTCATAAAATAAAAACAATGAGGGTGTATTTTTGAAGTTCTATTTGAAGAACTTCAATTTTGGATGAATGGTGATAATACTTAATTTTTATTCAAAACGTCATTTTTATGTAATGTATTTATATAGTTATAATTTATTTTAATATTTTTTCAAATTATAATTAGATCAAATAATAAGAAAATAATCCAATTAATGTCATTAAAACTAATTTCACATTGAATTTGATATAAAAACATTGCAAACTATTGAAATTTTTACTTTAAAAACCAATAGTGTCGTCCCGTCTACGAGAAAAATTTAAAATTAATTACTTTTAATTATATTTTTTGAATTTATAAAAATTTATTGAATATTTTTAGTCATAATATTATATAATTCATAATATATTCAACTTATTTATATACCAAAAATTATAAGAATAGTGATTAAAATTAATTTCAATGATTAAGAGAAAATTTAGTATAGCAAAGAACTAAACATTAATATTAAGACCCAAAAAACATTTAAACTTGTCCAAAATCAATTTTCTGTATATATTTGTACCTTATACTCATGTGGGTATAATTTTTCCTATATTAGAGCTACATGGAATGGAAAAAACGTGGGTGGAATTCTCTTTTCAAAAATTTACAAGAATACTACTCCGCCTCAACTATAAAAATGAACTAAACCATACAAATTACTCACACCTATCAAGAAATTTTCCTCTCTAAAAATATGATAAAATAGTATCCTAAAATTAATACCTTTATCTTTTATGCCTATCTTTGGGAATAAATCCATCCAAAAAATCCCTTTGATGAAAACAAAAAAGAAGTTACCCAAATAAGAGGAAACATTCTTCCTCTAGAACATTTATTTTTTTTTCCAAAGACTAAATTATTATTATTAATTTCTTAGATAATAACATAATTATATTAGATATAATTATATGTTTCAATATTAAGGTTTCAACCTACACTTACACACACTTCCATCTAATGGGTAATGAACTTACCATTCTTGTGTTAGGAGAATTACAGTCTCAGGAAACGATGTTGTTTGTTCTTCATTTACCACCTCTAATCAGTGGGAATTATGATGGAAGAAACATTTTAAAAATATATTTGTTATATATTGACATATTAATGCTGGATTAATTTTAATATAAAACATACCTCCATGCATTCCATATTGTGGATATTATATAACTTCATTTATGGATGTATGGAATACTACATCCTCAATGTGATGTGTTCATTCACTATTTACATTGAATGTATTAAGGATTTTTTGTAAGAATGTAGCAATTATTTGAAACTATAATTATACAATAATGATTATATATATATATATTATTTACATTTTTTCTTTCAATATGATTTGTAAACAGGCTCAACATTCATGCATATGTATGACCTACCATCTCAATGTACGGTGTATTCCATTTAATCATTCTATATTTTATAGATTATTATAAATACATATATTATGAATATATATTATTTCTATATTTTTTAACATACTTTACGTAAGTAAATCATGATCTAAGTAGGATGATAGACAAGTATAAGCCAAAATATGTATAAAGAACAAAGTATATGTTACATAAAGCGAAGCCATAACAATGAATTATTAATAATCGGGTAATATAAAGTAATAATAAAATAATATATGGTGTTCAATTTAATAATATGTTTCTTTAAAATATTTATAATAAGCTTATATTTATTCTACATGAGTTTTTTACTAGAATGAAGAGAGCCAAGACGTAATGTAAGATAATTTCATCTCACTTTTTATTTCCTTGAGATGCACATCTTATTCACCACTCATTTATTTTATGTTGTGTATATAATGCCAATTGATTTTTTATACGCTTCTTATTGTTAAATTTATGGGAATTTACATATCTAGTTGATGATCCTTATTTCATGGGGTTTATGTACCCAATGTTACCAAATCGAGAAAATAATTTTGTCTCAATTTTCATTCTTTGAGAGACATTCCATGTTATGCACCTATATTTTTCCATGATATATATATATTATATGTGACATGGTATATCATAAATATAATTATTTTCATGAACTTTTCTAAATCATTTAATTATATTATTTTTATTGTATTCTGATTCAATGTTACCAAATTGGTAATGATTTATAGCTACAATCTCATAGTTTTTTAATATTTGTTTATGATTATGCTCATAATGATTATATATTCAAATAAATATCTCAATTAATATCCTGAGTGTTCATACCCTCTTGTTATTAAATTTATATACATGTAATGGTACCATTTTCCTCTCTTGGGTACATAATTTTATCATGATAGTGATTTTTAAAAAGTTTTACTTTACTTATCTCTATGGTATAGAAACTATGTTCCATCAAAATAGGATTTTCTAATACATTCCAGAAATATTCTATTATTCTGTTATGGAATTTAAAAGAAATTTTTACCCATGTTTAACACTTTTTAAAAAAAGGGTTTTTTATAAAGGGATCTTCTTCTTGTTTTTCAGATGACAAACTATTGTAAACCTTTTGTGGTGAAAAAGGAATGTCTGGCATGTACAAATTTAACCTTCATTATGACCATTATTCCTTGAAAGATTCATTTACAAGATTACAAAGTTATTTTTTTAAGAAAAAATTTATTTGAATATTTTGGAAATTTATTGTATTAAATAGGTTTTCAATGAAATATGTTTTCAAAAAATGTTATATTAATTTTTTTTAAATGAATTTTATGATTATTTTATTATTTTTCAAATAATTTTCAAAGAAAAGGTTTTAAAAATGTTTTTAATCTTCATTTATATTTTTTCAATAATATTTCAGAGAAAGAGGTTCTCAAAATGTTTTAAAATATTCCAATATAATTTTTCAAGTTTAATTTTATGAAAAAAAATTCGTATTTTTTTATGTTATAAAAATAATTTTCAAAAGAAGAGAGGATATTTTCCTCCATACATGTTTTCAAAATATTTTTCAAAATCATTTTCCATCTAAAATGAAATACATTTCTATTATTCATACATTTCTATGAAATTATTCAGATGATTCATTCATATTCTTTCTCTGAATGGTTTATGTTTTGATGACATGATATTTTTGAAAACTCATTTTCATTCCTGGGTAATTTGTTTATGAAACCTCTTTTCTTTTATCAGGTTATTTCATGAGAAATTCTTTTGAAACCCATCTATTATCATTGGGTTATACCATGATAAATTCTTATGAAACATTCTTCATTTCACATGTTATTCTATGATGAAATGATCATAAAACCAATATATTTTCTGTTTTCTATGATATGACTATTTATTAAAATCCATTTCATTTCATGGGTAATGATATTATGTTTAGGAAACCCAACTCTTTTCATGGTTCACAATATGATGAATGTATTATTATATTTTGGTACAAGTATTTATAGGTTTATTTTGTGATCGGTGGGACCTATATCTCCCTCCAATGAATTCAAAAATTATAATTGTTTAATGGGATCAATGTCTACGTGGGAGTGAATCCCATGCCCAAAAAAGGGGTTATATGGGAGGGAATCAACATCCTAAAATAAGAGTGTACACAGGAGGGAATCCCAAGCCTAGAACAAGAGGTGCACAGGAGGGAATCCCAATCCCAAAGAAGGTACATAGTTAATTATTCCAATCCTAAAATGTTATGAAGAACTGGGAATGAACCCTTATCATAGGGTTTTTATATACTTATTTGAATGCCAAAATTTCTATGACTTATTCATATTTTATACATGAATTTATTTTTGTCTTTCTTATATTATGATTCATGTATAATGAACTACCAATACCCATTCCATGATTCTTTATTATGATCTTTAATATGCATGTATGATATCATAATGATCATGATCAAGTTCTCAAACCCTTATGCTAATAGTTATGCTTACATATCTTCTTTGGTAACCAATACCGATTGTATAATATTGGAGCTTTTTTATTTACATTCCCAGGTTGTGGAGATATATATTATATATGATGTAACTAATAATGGCTTTAGTAATGAAAAAAGTAATGGGAGACAATATACCTCACGTTTATACTTTGTTACTATGTTTGCATGTTTCCCAATGAACATAACTAATAATTCCATTTTCCATCTATTGTATTATGTTTTAAGTATTTCAATAAAGTGATGTAATGATATTGTATGAAATAGAGGGCTGTTATACATATTTTCTTGTAGATATTATGATTTCATATGAATTTATCATGTAGATATCAAACAAGATGGTGGAAAAAGAATATTAGAAAAAAAATAATTTTTATATTGATTTAGAACAAACTAAAAAGGAATTACATGTTATGATATGTGAAATTAATTTCATTTAAATGAAATAACGATTTTTCTATATCATGAAAATTCTTGGAGAACACGGAGATATTGATCAGATAAGAAGAAGGAAAATTGTAGGAATTTAAAAAACAATCATATCACTTGTTGAATAAAAAATATTAGATGAATAAGTAGTCAATGATTAATGGTTATAATCTATAATTGATAATTTGGATCATATTATGGAAAATTCAATTTGGGTGCATGTCCTAAAAGAAAAAGGAAAAATTCCATTGGAACAAAATGATTTTTAGAGAAATTTGATTTAGAAGGGAGAAATGAAAATTAATAATCATTGTCTTATATTAAAAGGATATATTAAAATTTAAGTCATTTAATACAAAATAACCTTATATACATTATAATTCTTTGAAATAATTATGTTGTTTTATATTGTGGATAGAAACAAACTATAAAAGGTGTATCAAACGGATGTGAAATCCAAGTTTTTAAATAGTATCCTTCTGGAAGAATTATTCATTTAAATCCCAGATGGTTTCTTTCATAACAATGAAGGAAAATTGTGTTATGACAATGAATGGAATTATATATATTAAAATATGTTCATTGAAGTTGATACTCAATACATGACTGGTTCTTGAAGGAAATAGGTTTGAGAAAAAGAAAAATTGGAAAACAATTTATATATAAGAGATCTATCTAGATGTACTCTTATTTTCATAGTGTATATTAGTAAGAATATTTTTTCATCTGAACAAGATTATATTTTGAGAAATTTTATGAGTAAATTAAATAATATTTTGAGATATCCATTCTTCAAAAATTGAATTACATTGAATAATTATTGATTTAGATGAATCCAAATTTCAGATTTTCCTTCTTAAGAAAACAATGCCATAGAGTATTTTTTTGAATTGAATAATGAAGTTATTTTTTTAACATCAATTTCTGTTGGAACAAAATTGTGTAATAATTTATAATATAGAATAGTTGACTAAATGGATTTTGGAAGACTCATTGGAAGTCTATTATATTTGACAACATCAAGATCATGCATATCTTTTGTTGTGAATCATTATGGTCAACTTCAAAGTGACCCAAGGGTGTCACACATGTTTTTGGAAAATATAATACTAATATATGTGAAGGTAGAATTAAAATATAGATTGATTTCAATAAATGTATATATTTTAAGTTTCATGGAAACAATTATATTGATTTGGTAGGTGATTTTGAAGATAAAAATTCCATATCAGGTGAGAATTTCTCATTGGCGAGGGATGTGTGAGATGGTATAGTTATAAGTATAAATTAGAGAAGCATAGAGAGTGTGAGGTAGAATACGTGGCATGAACACATGGGTTTAAATTTATATTATGGTTTTTTATATAGTTATCATACATGATCTTTTAGAATTATATGTCTTTGGATATTTTTTATGATAATAAAATGTTATAAATCTATAAAAGGAAAATATACAACACTATATATCCAAATATTTTGAAATCTGGTATTATTTTCAGAAATAATGATTTGAAAATGGAGATATCATTCTTGAATGCATTTCTTCCTAACATTAAATTATAGATATCATTAAAAAATTCCATTCAAAGAGATAGTATCATTGAATAATATTTGAAACTCCATGTTAATCCCACTCCTCTTACTTGAATAGATGTGGAACTAATCACCCACATGTGATTAGATTGCTATGAACAAGGTTGATAAATAGTGTCTCAACTCTACGTCAAAGGAAAAATAAATTCATGAAAAAATGGGAGTGGTCATTACCTTGTCATAAAAAGATATGGTTAATGATATGTGGGGGATATTATTGATAATGAGATGCATTAATTGAGTTGGAGTCATCTATGTCACATAGACAATGTTTCTTGACACTATGGGATCAAATTCTCTAAAACACATAACCTTACTAGGTATCATGGTACAAGATACCTCTCATAAGATATTGATTATGATCTTAAAATTATTATATATAATGAGTATGTGTAAATAGTTATGATACATTTTTCATGAGTTATCATATATAAATAAAAAGTGCGAATAGTTATAGGGATTTGTTTTTGAGTTATTATATGATTCCATAAAATCATTAATGTATGTATTGAGGTACCTTTGGTTTTTTTGATAATGTTATTAATGGTATTAATTTATTCTCAATTGTATTGAATAACATAGTAGAGTTTTTAGAGACAATTAAAATGTTTTTTGGTGTTTGTAATATATTTTTAATTAAATGGAGGTAGTTTAATGATGTTATAAAGCTATTATAACAATATCAATATTTAAACCAATCTGAAAATTTTAATAAGTAAAATTAATTTGGAATTAAGATAATAGAATATTTCATTTATCATTGAGTATAAGTATTTGAGTAATATGCATTAGGATTTGAGCATTTTATGTAAGACATTATGTCTAAGCATAAGTATTTTCCTTGACTGTAGGATTCTTGTTCTAAAGATAAGACATTGATGAGTGTATACATTTGATCTCCCAAATATATTCTTTCGATAGATAATTATATTATGATTTTTTCTAGGTGAAAATATGAGATTTAAAAAATAAAATATTTTAAAAAACAAACATGAGGATTTAAAGAAGATCTTCAATGGTCACGACATCACATAGAGATTTTTTTAAGATGTTTATGGTGGGAATAAGATAATGGTGATTAATATTGACACAAATTTCATGTTATGAGTGTGATTTTTTCAATAGATAATGTTATGCTATATGGTATAACTAATTGTGAAGGATCTCAATATGTGAAATATAGATATAATATTTGACGATATTATACTATTCACAATAAAAATTATCACATTCTTGAGACAATGAAATTATTCATATTTATTTTTATAAATATTTTTTATATAATTCGTTGAGTTATATTATGAAATTATTGGTATCCTCTGATCATCCATTGTATAAAAAAGATTAATTTTGAGTTTGTTTCATTGAGAAAGAAGAAAATTGGTAATTAGGGTATTTAAAAATGAATTATTTTTGATCTATTCTCATTTTTATTTTACTAGAGAATATTCTATAATTTATTTGTTGTGACATACCAATAAACGTAAAGTATTTGAATATAATTTTGAAGTATAAATGATGTTGTTAGGGGGAATTGTTTTTTTGGAGATCATCTTTCATGTTTAAAAGCGTAACTAAATGTTGAAATAGAGGTGCAGCATACTGTAAGGTTATGTTTTGAGATGAATCTAGAATGTATAGATGGAAAATATTTTATATTAATTATATTAATTCATGTATTATGAGTTTCCCTAATATTAATATTTTTTTATAAAAGAATGTGTTCACCCTACATATCAATATGAGGGGAAAATTGGTGTTTGAAAAAGAGTGTTTTAATAAGAAGCTATGTGATAATCATTTTATTCAAATAGATCTCAAGAACCAGTGAGATTATATGATTCTATGAATTAAATATACATTATATCATAATAATATGAGTACCAATTCTAAAATATTTTTGATTCCCCATCAAAGGAGAACTATAACGTTATTTTCTAAAGATATTGTACTCTCAAGATGATCACTATTATATTGGTATATATTCTATATAAAAGCAGTATTAAACTACATTTTCTCACATGACTCTAGAATGTAATTTTATGAAACTATTCAAACATTTTATTCTTGTGATCCATTGTATATTATAGTGCTGAATATGGGGTTGTGGAGACTAACCAACCAGAACAAATAATAAGTTAACTGTGAAGGGAATAAACCTTTTAAAAATAAATATAATCAATATCTATTTATTTTATTCTTAAAAAAATTAGTATGAAAATCTATACTTGAGTGAATAAAATATTAATATATTTCCTGGTTTGATTTAATTAAGAAGAAATTGTAAAAACTCATCTTCATTGATTCAACCCCTTTTCAATGGATTAATTCATCCATAGGAACATCACCAATTTATGTTTAAGACCTCTACATAAATTTATATGATCATAAGATCTCATTAAAAAATAATTGGTACTTTACAAATCATTTATGTAAAAAAAATAATGATGATTTTTGTCAACATCATCTTAAATATCAATGATGTGAGATGACATCGTAGGGTGGTCAACTACAACTTGAATGGTATTATGGATTTTTATGGTCTCTGTAATACCGAAATAATAAAGAGTGTTGCTCACTTATTTCCACATAGATATGGGTAATGGTTCAAGAATCTCTTTATACACATATCATTTCTTCCAAACATAATAATATATAAAGTATCAAGATATATATTCTATAATATCACTTTTCATTCTGAATAATCAAAGGTATTGATTAAGATATCAATACATCTTTATGAGTCCCAAGTAAATAGAAAAGAATGGGCTATAAGAATAATCCACTATCTCTTTCTTAAATTATTGTTTTTAGTGGAAACATATTCATATCTCAAATATGAAAATTCAATGTTGAATTCTTGAATACTTCTTATCTTTGTTTCTATAACTATATCAAATTTTTAGGCCTCCTTGATCTTTACACTGATTGATGGATGGAAAATATTTATGAGAGGGGGGATTTAATATATTTATTTTGTTTTTCAATATCCATATTTGAATAGACATAAATACTATGTTAGTTTAAATCATTATTAATGATAGGGTAGTATAATGAATTTTTATTAGAGTACGTTACACTAATTTTTTTTCCCTAAATGGAAATGTGTTGTGAAATCATATCCATTTATTAACTATAAAAATACATATTTGAACATTTTGGTATCCTTATATGTCAATATATATATTAATATCTTCTGATCAAAATAAATATCATTATTTTAACAATACAGTTAATTCAACCATATCATAATTCAGGGATAACTTTTCCCAAATCTATATCATGTGTCAGGTAATGTTTTTCATTATTTTTAAATTATTATGATACATAATAAATTACCATGTAGATTTTCTTCAAGACCCATCAAAATAAATTAATCGAATAATCTTTTTATATGAAGAAATCTACTCTATTGTAGGAAATTGTTAAGAAATGTATAGAGACCGTCCTCTTCTTATGAAACTTAATGATGTTATCATATTATTCTATTAAAAGGATATGTACTCCCTTCAATATTAATATAGTAGATTTAAAAATCCTGGGATATTTTCCACAATGAATTTATATTATTTGAATAACATAAAAAAATTCTAGATCTCTATCATAGTGGTTGATGTGGTCCATTATTCAATAACCTAGAATTTTTTAAAAAGCATCATCATGACATGAATAACATAGCCTGAAATGAAATTCCACATAAACTCAGGTGTTCCTCCTCATACTTCATACGTATCCAAAAAATAGTGAGGGTATTGATTTGAACCCCAGGGACAATATACCATCAATCAGAGAGAATAACAATAGTAAATAACTGAACATGTAAATATTATAAAATTAGTGTAAGTGAAAACCAATAACATAACAAAAGTATAAGTGTCGACAGAAATAGTACACTCAACCTGAGTACAAAAAAATAATCACCCAACTAGACATTCACATATTCAAATAAAAAAAGAATAATGTAAAATAGGATATTATCCCACTCCAAGCAACATTTCATCCCTATATCGTAATTTAAATAATGTTATACCACTTTATAATCAACTTTATACTCTTACCAACCTATGCATCAATCAATTGAGGCATGCTCGGAAACCCATGTGGAATTTCCCACCTGATTTGGTTGTGAGTACAAATTAGTAGGAAAAAACCAACATATTCCAATACCAAACATGTATTATTTATTCTATGGTATTGTGATAAACTCATAATTAAATAAATAGTAAATACATAACTACAAATTAATAGAAAAATATCACTAATAGGACACAAGGAAACACAACTATGTGTCAAGTGTTCATTCACTTGATAATCCACCATGAACCCACGGTTTACCTGCTTCAAATTCATGCAGGAATATAGTCATAATTGATGTTGGAAGTAAACATGATCAGATAAAATGGGTAGGCCATGATTCCACACATATCTCTCAATAACTATATATTAAATAGTTCTCTAGGACATATCACACTTGGATATCATCCCTTGTAGATATATATTTGTTCAGATCTCATATACCATCATTCCACTCAATAGAATATTCAGTATGATCACATATAACCACCATTTAACTATGCATGATCACAAAAGGCCATCACACAACCCCATTTATCACTCTCCTATCATCATATCACATGTTGTTTCTAAACAAGCTACACTTATAGGGCTTCCAGGACACGATGGTTCCACATCTCACATTGCTACAGTGAAAACACATGTTATATAAAAATATATAACCCAAGGAAATAGTGGTATAATATAAAGTAACTAATAGTATATCACCAATATTTAAATCATTTAGGCATGTGACAAAGAATTACACATGGTCTTATAGGATCTAGGTCTCAAATATAACAACAACAGACCCTTAGACAACTAAACAACAAACATAGGCTCCATCTTCCACACACACACAACATGTGACCAATCATCAGACCTAATCCTCATGACCTACTCCACCTGTCAATACATGGCCATTGGATTCCATGAATCAATTCAGTAAACAAGGTCCAATGTGGCCCTGAGCACCTTGTCAATTTATTGTCCATGATTTCTTTAATTAATTAAACACTATCCTCAATAATTATTTAGGTGTTATTTTTATTCATGGAACAACATGAAATATTAGTTTCTTTCCCTAAGTGGCTAACCTAATATCTAAATCCAATAAACATTCATAAATACCAAATGTTATAGTACACAAGACAACACACTTCATGATTTTAGTTGTCAATGTAATGATTGGTCAAGGAGTCATCATCTGAATCATGTATATGTCTTAGCTGGTTCCAACCACTCACTATGGGCCCCTAAACTAATTCCAAACATTTTATTCCATAAAAGAAAGAAATAACCTATAAAATAATAACGTTATATCTCCTTGATAATTCCTAAATTATAAAAAAAAATACATGGTATCAAAAAATTATTTCATCAATAGAGAATAATTATAATTCCTCATGTGATAAAATTCTCTCTCTAGAATAATCTGAGATAATAATATTTATTTTTTACTATCATTTCATAATAATATATATATATATTATTATCATTTATGAAATATTTTATCCTTGATATCTACAGTTCAAAGGAAGAATAATATTTACACAATATATCTTAAAGGATAAATAAAAAACAAACATGATGATAAACCCTCTCTCAAGAATAGACCGAGATAAAATAGAATCATTATCTTTATTATTTTCCAAGGTTCGTAATAATCATAATTTAAGGAGGTCATGATTTTTTTAAATATTTTCTCAAATACATTAATCCATAAGTAAAACAGAAACATAAAACCGCCTAGTGTTTTTTATGAAAATAATAGACTCATGAAAAAAGGAGAGAGAAATTTCATGTTCACCAGAAAATTGGAAGAAGAACTCAAATCTAATGAAGAGGATGTTCAAGATCTTTTGTAAATGAATTTTCAAGATTCAACTAAAAATTATCAACCAAAGATGATGGCTAAAATAATTCAAATATATTAGGAACAATAATACTGCATATAGATTCATTATATTAGATCCACAAATTAATTAACCAATTTATTTTTTTCTCAGTTGTTTCTCAAAGAAGGACAGTTTAAATCTTAAAATATATAAGTCTCAACCACTTAATGAGTTAAATAATATTTTAACATATTTTTAGGAATTTTTAATAATTAAAATCTGTAAAATGGTCATGTTAGGGAATAAATAAAGGAACATCCCAAAATAGGGTAAAAACCCTTACCCATACATTGAAGCATAATGCTGCATAAGGGTAACATTCATTACCATTACATATTGGTATAAATATAGCACCCTTACACAAAATACCCATTTTCAGTTCCTCTTCCATACAAATTTATGGACATGACATTTTTCTTCTTTTTGTAACTCACACATACCCTAAGGCAATCCACACTAACCCTTACACAAAAACTAGGATACCTTTATACAAACAGATGATACCCTTACATGGATGATTGAATTTGTTCCATACCTTCATGTTGTGTCAAGTAACATTTATGTATCCTACAAAATTTACATTATACCATTGGGTGAGGTTAATAATATGGTTATGTTGCTTAATGAATTATAAACATAGACATATGAACAGTTCTAATATCCTTACACAGTGCATTTAATTTGTATATTACCCTTAAACAGCACATGAGGTGCCTTTACACAATAATATTTACCCTTAAAAAGTTCATATAATGTGCATTCTATCCTTACACAATGTATTTTTTCCCTTACATAACTCATATATTTTCTGATTTACAATTATGTGAGGTCCTAAAAATCATTCCACCCTTACATAACCCTCAAAAAAATATTAAGGTTAATAAAAATTAGAAAAAAATTATTTTCAAAAAATAAGAAAATTAAATTATGAAAATAGAATGCTTAAAAAATGAGGATGTTACAATTCCTTCCTTTAATGACTTATAATTCTCAAAGACCCTCTCAAACTATTATGCTCAGTACCTCAGTCATACCTAATTTGATTATTTTAATATAGGAACACCACATAAATATTTTCATTCAAACTCTAGTTGGAACGTTTCCATCCATATTCCACTAATGGTAACTATACATTATAAATTAAACTCTATGAACAAAAGAGATCAACACACAAATCAAAAATAAAACTCAACATTTCTATGTGGAACTAGAAATTAATTGGAAATAACTTTAGACCAATAATAGGTTCCCCACCATTTAAATATTCCCCAAAATTCAGGAACATGAGAAAAAATTCCACCAAAACACATCTCTTGAACTCAATTAAGTGACTGCAACCACATACCACAATAGAACACCTAATATATTATACTAAAACTTATAGGGAATGGACATCCAATAAAAAAAGGATTATTTAAAGAGGCTATGATCTAATGACACATCAAGGACTCAACCATCTACTAGCATGGGAAAACACTTACAAAGGACAAGTACTCGCTAGTTTCCTTCGATTTTCAACACTGATCCACATCCCCTTATGATCTCCTCAAATTATCTACCAGTACCTCTAGTTACCTATTCAATAATGAATACACATCATCCTATATACATGGGTACATTACCAGGGCTTATCAATGTCCAATAAAAAAGATCTCAAAAAATAATATATTCACAAATAGGAGTTACACTCTCATGTAGAAGATTTCCAATCACATCAAGATTGATCTCTAACCATAAATGAACAAGTAAGAGGATACAATGGAAAAATAAACAAATCAAATGATGCTTAACACCAACAATTACATGACACCCATAGAAGGAATAAAAATGATGTATTTCAAATAAATAAACACAAAACATATAGATATTCTAATTATATGATTTTATTCCATCCCATGAAGCACAACAAAACACAAAGCTATCAAAAAAAGCATTATTAAGGATAACACCATTCAAGATAGCAAGAACATAGGGAGTAATAAAATGTTATTTGGTGAAGGATACATCATCATGATCACATCCAAGGTCTATAAGATAAAATTAAAAAATCACTGAAAGAAAACCCCAAGAGATTTCTATAACAAGAACGTTTGAATCGAAATCACATAAGTTTTCTTTGTCGGTTCACCAACCACTTAAACAAGCCACATGGATCTCAAATTTTCATCAATGCACTAATTATCTAACTCATCCATAACATACACTAATTATTCTCCTCAGTCCAAGGTCCACATCTGGTCACTATTAAACATTACATCTAAAATAAAACAATAGAAATTAAAATGATAAATAGAAACTCTCATGTCCACTATACATCAGTATTTAAAGTCACAACGATCATCCAGCATTCAGTCTTATATAGACCATGATCCTTCATCAATAAGATTCATTTCACAAATGACAATATTGATGTTTTCTGACCATATAATTATCTTTATTAACATCCCATCACAAACAATGGCACCCTTATCCATTGTTGATTTTGTCTTCATTAAGAGAGAGAACTCTATAAGCATTAAACAATGGGAATCCTATCCTACGAGATGCACAAAAAAATGTAGGTTTATAACACAAATGGTGATAATAAACTGAAAAAAATAAAAAAACTAGAATCACAAATTCACTAATATCATCCCAAGAAAAAAAACAACTTCAATATATAGAAAGCCACATATTATATTCAACCCACACGTAACCATCATCGAAACAATCACACACAAGTATTTACGAGTAGGGCATAGAATCATACCAATTACTCAAAGATATATTTAATATTTCATGAGTCGAGTTTACTCATATAAAAATTTAATTACCATCAATTGAAGACACCCCAATAGAATTAACCATAACTGTTACATCCCAATTAATATCCATACATAGGTTACATTCATGAATTATAGAAAATTCACTTCCTAGTAACTAGAGTTTCATTTATGTCCACAAAATATTTAAAAAACACAAAAATGGTTTCATCAGGGATTGGGACTCACAGAACATCATTAAGGAACATTTCCAAATATATTACATTATGGATTTTATTATATAACAACCACTTAAATACCCATAGAATCCATTTTTTTTTCATCAACAGGACACTAGGTACTATATGGTTAACATCACATAGAATATAGTAGGAAATATAATTAACTATAACTAACCATTGGATACTGACAAAATATTATTATGAAGGAATTAACTCCAAAAAATGATGTAACAAGGTACACTTGACCAACTGTGTAGAATGTGGTTGCATCATCTTCTTTATTGTCACTACTAACATCATCATCACCATCATTACCTATATTATCCAAGTGCACCTCACCCAAGCCTCATATGAATTTATATTATATGTAGACAAACATTAGAGTCTAGACAATATAATTTCATCAAGAACTCATATATACAACACAACACATGACATTTACATCTAAGAGGATGTTCCTAGCAAAAATACAATAAATCACAAGAATCATACATGTCATGAGAATTCTGCATAAAAATTATTATGTATATGATGCATATTGAAGTTATAACCAAGAGTCAAATCCATTTTAAATCCAAATATCAAAAATCCATGTGCATCACAGAAGTTGACATCGTATGATAATAGTATAAACCAAGTAAATCATTCACATTTTCTAGTAACCTAGGATTACCTAATAATATGTGTTTGTTATAAACTTATCCTTTTTTATTCAAAATATATAACACATTCCTATACTTTTTGTCTACTAACTACCCATAATTAGAAAAACATTATACAATATGCTATAATTCAATTTTGTAACATCCAGACCTGAATATGAATGTCTGATTCAGAATTCCAGATCACCTCAAGTATACCTCCCCATATTCCATTGGTTGTTGATTATTAGTTATGGTCTTAAGAAAAACCATTGGGTGATTTTACCCTTAATCATTGATCATAATAATTTTAAATTACCACCCTTATAAATAATATATAGTATTTTTATGTGAAAAAAATCACATTCCATTAATTTTAATAAATACAAAAATAGTATAATCAACTAGAGTAAAAGACAATTATCACCAATGGGGTTGATCACATATACAAATAAAAAATGAATAAAGTTCAAGAGGCTCTACTCCCTATCCAAATCACATCTCATTTTAACCTTTATATTCAAAGAGAGATGTCTCATTAGATGATGAACTAACTCCTCATCTCAACCTATACAAACAAAAAGTGAGGGATGATACGGTGCCCAGGTTCCATGGACACTAACGAAAAGTGTGACTAAAACTCAGTAGGACACCACCAACATGGTTCAGTACCCAATAGATGATATAATGTGTATGTGCATGTAAATATCATATCCCAAATTAATCATGAAATAAATAAATTCCCAAGAATAACATGATATCACCAAGAACACACATGAAATAAAAAACATGTTTGGTGTGACTATGTTCTTACAAGGCCGCCATAATTCCCTAGCAATTCCATCATTGGATCTATAGAAGAAAGTAGTCATTACGGAAATAGGAAGTAAAAAGGATAAATTCAAATGTATTTCAAATAATTCCCTTCCTTTCACTCATAATTCTTATAGGACATATCATTCTTGTTTGGACAACACTAGAACATCATCCCATGTTACTATCTCTTAGGTTAGATCACAGAGACCATTGCTCCCCATTTTCACCTATCAGTTCTTATCAAATATAACTATCGAAACCCCAGTTCAGGCTACACTACGATGTCACACCCTATCATCTATCTCATTGATTTCATCATATCACATGAAACATCCAAACATGATCCCCCTCTAGGGGTATCGAGCCTCGATGGGTCCAAAATGTCACATTGATTCCATTGATAAAAAACATAGAATATAAAATAAAAAACCCAATGTAGAAATTTTAGGTTATCAAAGAACACTTATAATATAATCAAGATCCATAATAGTTACACATGTGATAAAGCATTAGACATGGTTTTTTAGAAACTATGTATCATGTATCACAAAAACACACCCCAAGGTGTGCAAACATCAGACATGGGATCCACTGACCACCCGCACCATGTGACCAATAAAAAAACATATGCCTCATGGGTTAATCAACTACACAATCATTTCCAATCATTCTCTAGATAACATGATAGCACCTAATTATGAACATAGACCTTAGCACCTTGTCGATTTATTAGTGACAGTTCTTATAATTGTTTAATACTAAAGCCTCATTAATTAATTAATCATTAATATTATTCATGACACATCATGAATTAATTTTCATTTGACCAAATTGATGAAAAATATATCTCATTACTATTAAAATGTATAAATACCAATGTTTAGAGTACACAGGACCACCTACCTCAACTTTTTTGATGTCAGAGTTATGCTTTGTCATGGAATCAACACTTGAATAATGTTTTTGTCTTAGTTAGTTCCAAATAGTCTCCAAGGATTCATAGGACTAGTTCCAAATATTTTATTACTAAAAAATTAAATATCCCATGAAATTAGAAAATTTTCTCTCTTATATAATTTTTAAATTATCAAAATAATCTAGGGTATTAGATAATAACTTCTTCTTAAAAGAATAATTATAATTCCTCATGTGATAAAATTATATCTATGTAATATTCTAGAATAAGAATGAAATTTATTCTTTATCTATTTCAAATAATTCAAATATTGATGTCATTTAATAAATATTTTTTCATTAATATTTAGAGAGCATAGTGGGAACCATATTTAAAAATTATTTCTTAAATGATGAGTACAAATCAACATATGCTAATAAATACCCTCTCATTAAAAGCATTAGATAAAAAAGAATAATTCTAATTATTATTTTCCAGGGTTTTGGGTTATTATCATTTAAATAGTTTTTTTGATTTTTCAATAATGAATCAGAATATAAAAAACCCGGGATAAAAGTGAAATTAAAACCCACCTTGTGGTATCCCTACAAGATTCTACACCCAAGTGTTAATTATAGATAGGGTACTAGTGTACCTAGAAACTTGAAGAAAAACACAAATTGGATGAAGAGTACTTTGTAGATGTTGTAAAATTAATTTTTGGTATTCTTGGAAGCATTGTATAAAATAAAATGAAATACAATAAGTGTTTAGTTATTTTATAAATAATAATATTGTGTATATAGTTTTATCCTTGAAACTCAAAATTAACAAACAATTTAATTTTTCTCTCAAAGTTATTATAAATAAAAGACATTTAAGCCTTCATAAATATGAGTATTAGTAAATTAAAGAGTCAAAAAAATAAATTCCCATAATCTTCAATCTTTGAGAATAGTGAAAACATGGTTTAGAGTTTATAATGGGAAGAAAGAAAAGAAATTATAAAAAACATTGTAAAAATCATTACCCATACGTGACAATATAGTGCTATTTAAGGGTAAATTTATTTTCTATTTAGAAATGGGAGAAATCCTATACCATTAAAAAACATACCTTATTAGGTCTTTAACCCTCATGAATGCATAAATTATGATTTATATACCTTTTTATAACTCACATAAACCATTACACGTGCCACAGTTACCTATATGCACAGAAGAGGTTACCTTTAAGGAAGTTGAGAACACACATACATAGACATTGAATTTCATCCTTACAATTTGGTAGCATCAATGAACATTTATGCAGCCAATATCATTTCCATTTTATCCTTACACGAGTTTCAATGTAACTTTACATATCATAAGGGATTAGTGGGATTCCATTATACAAATCTAGAAGACCCTTACACAACAAATGTAATTTCAATCGTACCCTTACACAATCCATGAGGTTAAATTACACAAAATGTTGTAACCTTATGTGGTGCATAGAATATTCAGTATATCCATATGCAGTATCTTTTTTCCATTGTGTATCTGTTATATTTATGATATTACCATCACACAATGTCTTAAATACCACTCTATCCTTTTATAAAAATCAAGAAGCAAAAGTCTGGGTAATATTTATTATAAAAAATATTTCCACACTAGAAGACATATAAATTATTAAAAAATAGTGATTATACTTGATAATGTTAAAAAATACCCATATATATGTCCTCTACAATAAAAACATTACCTTGGGAGGATACATTTTTTTCCAAAATTCACAATTTATAAAGATGACATTTAATTTCCTCTCTCACAAGTTCTTTATAAAAATAATCAAATTATATTCATTTTCTTCCATGGCTTCAGAATATATTAAGATATCAATGATAAATACTACCATCAATTTTTCATTATAATATATAAGTACTATATTCATCATCATAGGTGAATTTTTAGGTTTCAAAAGAATAAATATGGATTCATAGTAACCATATCTTGTGAAAAATGTTTTCTTATGTATGCCTAGTGTCTTTAACCTTAATTTATGTTTTCCATATTGAAGGTCCACCATCAAAAAGTAATAATACTCATTTACATGATCAAATAGATCATAAATATAGTGTATGATATACCTTTTTTATCATTATTTTTTATTTTCATGATAATTAATGAAAAGATGCATTGGACCATATTTATACTTGAAAAAAGTAGCTGGTGAATCCTATGGTGAAGCACATAAGCATATAGTTAATTTTCTATATTCTCCAAATATTTCTTCTTCAATTAATATAATTCAATAGGTGTAATCCTATATGATCTATTTGATAATAATGAAAAACTTGCAGTGATTTTAGGTAAAATCTCAAAATCACATTCTAGGTGAAGACTAAAGAATTATTCTAGAAATACAGAAATATTCTCTAATATTATTGGAATATATCTAATTTTATATTCCTCATAATTAATTTATGAAAAATGTCCCTAATGATTGGTTATCAAAGACCATATTATATAATTTACTTCCAAAGATTGTATATAATCATCTGATCAATGATATTGGATAATGCGATGAATTGGGAAATTAAATATGATTTCCTTATCAGGAAATATAAATGAAATTAATGTACATAGGGAAAATCAATGACCACTATCACATTAAATTAATCATATGTAAGAATAACTATATCTAAATAAAGTATTATCCCACAATCCTCAATCAACAAACTTCTATATACCACAAATACAATCATCACACCACCAGGTGATTGCACCATTAATTAAATATTCAATGATAGTGGTGATGAATCATCATTCATAGAAATTATGTATTATAAGAAAGAATGTGATTAACCATAATTAAATGATACATTTAAGGGTATATTTTTTAGTATAAATGTTCCATTAAACACTTAAATATAATGGTACACTTCATTGGTATTGATTTTATATAATCCTCTATGTTTACTTAGTATAAGTAGTTATTGAATCCTATTATTCTCATTTAGCGTTATATTGAGATTTTTTTCATAATGCTCCAACTCCACGCATTTGATTCATTTTTGTTTTTGTGATACATTAATTGGGTCCTTTTTATCCTACATTATATTGATCAACCTATTTGATTATTTCCTTATAATAATGTTCTTGATGGTTGACCCTTTCATAATTTTTTCATTTTCTTCTTCAATTAATGAAATTTCACTAGTCTTTCCTCAAATGTTTTTAGATATTAAGTTTTTTAGTTGACATTATTTCATGTGATTTATCTCTATATATCCCACGATATTTAATTTTCATTTTATTATAACTAAATAATTTAGGGTAATGGGAGTGTTTGTTTTTATTTGGTCCATAATTTCACATCAATGAATTTATTAATAGCATCTGATGTCTCTTATTTCAAATGATTTTTGCATACATGGCTTTAGGAAACTAATGAAATGTCCGATCTTGCTATAATTGTCAATGATAAAATAGATTTTTTACCTTATGAGTCTCATTATGTTTCCTCTATAAGTAACTATTGAATCATACTACTTTTTTCAGCTATAGGAATTCTCTCTTAGTTTTTTTTGTGATGAGTCGGGAGAAAATATATAGTGAAAATTATTTTCATGAATTCTTCACAATCTATAATGTCTAGATTTTCATTCTATGGGATATTATTTTATAAGGACCCATGCAATGACCCAAGATTTAAATATATATTATTATTATATAAATATTGTGTAAATATTGTGTTTAAAATTTAAAAAAAGAACCGAAATTGATAACATGATACATCAAAATAAAATGTGACCATTATAATATAGCCATTAAATTAGCAGGTGTGTTTTTAAGAAATAATACTCTAAATCTATAATGAAAGTAGACATAAATGGAATCAGAAAGGGGAAAAGTTCCTTATGATTACCATTTATCTAAGATCATACGTTAGGTATATTGAATAGGGGTTTCCCTGGAACAAACCCATGATAAAACTGATCAAATATACTTTTAAAAACACCATATACATAAGATCTTTAATTATATAGATATTTCCACTAGATCCATTCTAGCTAAGACACCACTCAAAACTTCAACCAAAAGTTATCTGATTCTTAGGTATTAATTAGAGAACATAACATTTTATATAAGTAATAATTAGGATTATATCAACATTTAATTATATATTATTATTTATAGATAAATATGGAATTTTTTAAATTTCCAAATGTATTTTTTGTGTAATTCAATATAATTTTTTTAAAAATAATTTTTTTAAAAAATATATTTTATTTTAGTAAAAAAGTTTATAATGGTTTCATAACAAAAATATATATTTATTTTTTAAGTTAAAAATAAATTATATACAAATTTATAGTAAAAATAATAGTTAACAAACCACAAATCATTTTTATATAAAAACTGTTTTTGGCTATATTTTATATTATTAAACATAAATAAAACTTCTAAATATTAGGACTTTAATTTGAAAAAATTAAAATCAATTTTGATTTATCGTGTAAATATTATACTAATAACTTATTTATTTTTTGTAAAAGATTTATATCTATCTAAATAGTAAAAAATGTTCTTTTTTTCAAATTACATAACACTTATGAAATTATTTGTATATAAGTGTGAGTTTGAAATTTATGATACATTTTTCTTGGACAGAAGAGGTTTTTTATAAATGAATTTTTAATTATAATTTTTTTAATAATTTATCAAACTAATTTTTTATTTTTTAGAACTTATACTAATTTTTTTAAAAATAATTAATGTGTTATAGCTTAAAGAATTTAAAATTTTACTTTTAACGCATTTGATAATTAAATAAAAAAAATTTAGTTCAATTTCGGAGTCATTAGGTGAAAATTATATAATAAGTACCATTATATTTTTGGGAAAAAAGGATAAATTACATTGGTAAAAACTAGTTAACCTCCTTCGCAAATGAGATAACCCAAGATGTGTGGTATGGATTTCTAACTGATTCTCCAACATTCATTTTTCTTGTCTGCATTTATTATTTATCAAATAACATTTAACCATCCCAAAATGATTACATCAATATAATTGTTATACTAGTATTTTGTTATGATAATGTAATAAACTTTACCCCCCCTTCCCATTTTACTTAAAAAAGAGGAAAAAATTATTTTTTGTGCATAGAAAACCACCTCCATAAAGAATCAATTTTCATTTTCCTTAAACACTATATAAATATTGTACTAATGATGAATTTAATAAATAATTTAATATAATATAAAAAATTAGATATCAAATAGTGTTGAAATTTATTCTCTTTTGGAAAATTATAATGATTTCAGCCTCGTTTAAGGATCTGGATACATTTCAGAAACTCATCAATGGTGTATCGGGCTACCATAAAATACTACATTTTCACTTACATACATGTATAGGTAAATCATTTATCATGTATACTTTATAAGTGAATGGTCAGTCTTCATAGACCCATTAGCTAGTTGGTGGTGTCTAGTGTCTATCTGGGGGGTCCACTAGTTAGAATTTGAAGTTAGAGTTATTTTATCTTTTCACATAAAACACCTGCTTCATCTCATCCACCTATTCAGTGAACCATAACTCATGTTTAAATTTAGGGTGTCTTCTTTAGGAATAATTTGGCCCTATTTATTATATCTCTTCAACAAATTTAACATTTTATTCATGTGTTTCACAAGGTAAATCAAACACTGTTCTAGATTATAATCATGTTTTCTATATTTTTTTGTTTCTATAAACCTAATACTAAATATTGAAGGCTAATTTTTGGGATTTGGTTTGTCGGGGATGTTGTATAAAATTATTCTTGTTGGTTTACTCTCATTAACCTTATGACAAGATACCCCTTACTATTATAGGGCCTGTTTATAATGTTTCATGTGTCGTTGTGTGTGTTATCGTGTCAATGTCCAAGGAGACATTATTATAAGGTATAAATCCACTCATTTAGATAAATATAGAAGTTATGGGTACTTTAGATGAGTCACATTATGATAATTCAACATTTGAGTGGAATTTACACACAAAATTTTAGATGATGTAATGGATGTCCACTTGGGAACCATGACTTCATGGGATCTATTTGGTCTATGTTTATTGTTTTTAGGCCCATATTGATGATGGATGAGATGGTATAATGATTACATATGATTAGATACTTTTTATAATGAATATTGATACCTATATTATGTTCACTTGTATTTTTTCTCTTAAAACCCATTGATATGGGCCATAGTGATATATTAGGCCTCCAAAGAACCTTTTAGGTAGGTTGGGATGATATATTTTTCCAACTAATCACCCTTGGTATTGTTTGGGTGATATGTTTTATTTTTCTATAACCATCAATATGGGTGAATATGACATAGATAACACCCTAAGGAACTTTGGAATGGTTTATAGTTGAATTGGGTTCACGTATTATGAGGCAGGGATGATCGATTGGTATTGTTTAGATATCATAGTTTGGATAGACCATCCATCTAGTATATATATAAAGAAGGTAGGTATGAGGTTCATAGTGTCATTTTCATAAAATTATTACTCGATAGATTTATGATATATTTATATATTTATTTTTAATTTATGTACCCACCTTTATACACTTTCTATATTTATGTTAAGGTCTAGTTGGTGGTATCCTAATGATTTTATTATCACACCCAAGAAGGACATATCAATGAGAATATGTATGTTATTTTCAGGACCCTAGATAATGGATGGACCCATGAAATATTGTTGAGATGTTTCTGTTGGATGGGGTTTTGGGTTACCCCGACATGCACCCTGGGAGTAACAACACCCCTTTTTTTGACTTTATTTACTTTTCCTGATGATCTACCCATTTCTTGGAACCCTATTTACATCCTTTTATTAATTTGGATATTGTATTTCGTCAAATTATAGAATTATATCCTGATGTCAAGGCATTTATTTATTTAGTTCCTTACTCATGCTTCTTGATGATTAATTTTTTTATTTATTCTATTTGAGTTATCACTATGATTTTCTTAGATAAAGGGTTATATTATACACATATGTTTTATAGTCCATCGTAAAATGTTGGAATAGTCTTTAGTATGAGGAGTTTTGTATGAGGTGACATTCCACCTCATCTTGGACAGGATCATTCATGTGTGGGTGTTACAAAATGGTATTAGAGTTTTTTATTATCTTATTATATGGACCTACGTAGAATAATGATAGGTTGGATGGGAGTCAGGTTTGGGGTCTATTCTTATTCCTTTACAAGACTTGATTATTTGAACTAGAGGTTTATTGGGAAATTAGTTTCATTCTTCTGAAGGAGATTTTAAATATTCATGATGGTATTGGGTGTAATTGTGTTGTTATAACTTTTGGGTTTTAACTCATGGCCCCTTGTAAATATCAAGTCTGTTTATTCATCAAGATTAGGAAAATAGGTTCAAATTTCATATTATTGATTCATTATGATTAATAAGGGTCTTAATTAAATAAAATACATTTAAAATATATCAGTCTTTTAATACATTTTTTATTACATATAATTTATTTAACTAGATAATTCTTAGTATTTTCTTGTTATATCATTATGAATGATGTAAAGGTACAATAATATTGGCCTATGTATTTTGTAATTCATAAGTGTGTTAAATTTATTGGGTGTGGGTATCTATAGGGTGTATCCCCTAGCACTATTGTGTGTCTATGTCCACTTTCTAGTTGTTTAAGTTTTTAAATGATTAATTTGTTGATGGTGTTTTGTGCATCTATATGAATTTTTAAAAATTTCACAACATTGAAGTCTCATGGTGCAAAATTTGAATCAGGGTGAGGAATATCCTATAGTATGTAATTTTCTTGTTTTACCACCAAATATTTATAAGTTTAAATTTTAGAATTCCCCATATGATGATCATGTTGATCATGAAAAGTATTCCCATCATCCTGTCTTGTTCTGCATCATATCAATGGGGGGTGGGTTCCCACTAGGGAGGGCCATCCATGGTGGTTTTACCCTAGGAGTTTTAGAAACAACATCCTCCATTATTAAAGGGTATGTATGGTATATATGAAATGAAATGTAGGATTCGGATCATTGAACAAATCACTTACATGGTGGAGACTTTAGTGGATAAATTCATGATGTAGGTGAATTTTTTATTACAAGGAACATCTATGGAATGTTCGTGTGTGAGGATTCTTGAAGGATGAAATGAGTATCTAACATGGTAATACTTTATGGACATCTTATTTTAGGAATAAATTCTTATGGTATTGTGGTCAGACAAGGCTAAGAGGATTATGAAGATTCAATAAGGAATGATATTAGTGTTCATGAATGCAATCCATTTTTGGGAGTTAATTTTTTTACTCCACTGATGAAAAGTAATAAGTTTTATAAGTTTTGGAAGTTCATGATTTGTCTTCATCCTGCGGTGATGTGATTGGTTCATATGTTTTACTAAACCTCATATTTGGTAGTGGTTCATAAGTCTCTTTCTATTGATAAGGGGTTTCCTGGGGATATTGTCGTCAAGATTCATCCATCAATCAAGAGTTGTTTTTAGAGTGGAAAGATAGATCCTTACATATGTAGTAATAGTATTTCTGTTGAGATACAATAGGGAGGGGAGTAATATGTGGGGAAGTAGAGGGGTTCATCTCTTCCGATTTTAGTAATGACTCAACCTTTATTATTATATTGTGCAAACTAAATGAATTATATTAGTTTTGTTCCAATTAATTAATTGAGTTCTATTTATATTAAAGGATTGGGAATATGTTACATTTTTTATTGTTTTCCTTATTATAGTGTGGAATGAGTTTCAAAATTGATTCAATCCTTTAGGGATTTTTCAGGAGTACCCTGTTGGGTTTTTTGTATTTTTTAGGGAGGTTGGGCATGAGATCATGATAGGAATCTAAAAAGAGGTAGTTATAGGTTATTCTCGATTCATTCCCTTCAGTTATCCATGGATTGTAGGGGTTGGGCAATGGATCAATTCTTGGTAGGGTTTATTCACTAGATTATCTTCCTTTTTATTACATAGAGTGGTCGTCAACAAAGAGAGGTACAATAATAGTTTCCTTGACCCTTTGAGTTTTTTTAATACTATGGCTTCCCAATCCTTTATTTATGGTTGATTTATTATTGGGATTGTTATTTGGGTTTTCTAATGATTATTTATCACTAGATACACATCATGGAAAAATGATATATCATTTGAGAATGTTTCCTACAAGTTTCTTAGTGGTTAGACATTATATTATTATTTTTATTTATTAGCCCTTGTTATGTTGAGCTTCTAAGTCATCATTTTTATTGATTGGTTGATGCAAATTATAGGTCATAGAAATTATTATAGTAGTTTTTTGGTTTTTACAACCCCTAATAGAAAGATGTACCTCTTTATAGGGGAGTGGAATTTGGAAATAGGTAGAGTAAAATAAATTTTTATCCATATTGGGGACAATACAATGTACATGGTATCTTTGGTACATATGTCATAACATGTGATGGATGCAATCCTAATTTCTCTACTGGATGATCATTATTAGGAAATACATTTTGGTGATTTATAGAGCCTTCCTACTAGGAGGGGGATTGAGTTCGTGATCATTCTCATATCATGTGTGTAGCCTATATCGATTTCCCAATATCATATACCATTGGATTAAGAGAGAGAACATTAGGTGTAGCTTGATAACCTAAATTCTAAGTTATTCATTCTCCTAAGAAATTATTCTTCGGATTATATAGTTTTAATCATCATGAAATCGGATAACAACCTTTGATAATATATAGATTACCAAAAACAAAATATATTCTTGGTGAAGAACTGATATCCACTGCTGTGATTAATCATTTGTTTCATCAGTTGAGGGGATCCTAGTGGGAATTCAATATTACCCTATAATCAATGTTCCATCAGTTGTAGGTTAGGCAGGAGGATGATTCAAATATGGAATTTTGTAGTAGGAATTAAAAATCTGAGTATCTCATGATTTCATTCAATTATATGAGTGTGATGGTAGTGTTCATGAATCTCAATAACAATTTCATTCACCTCTACATAGTCTCTTTTGTCTTTGTATTTATTATTGATATTCTAATCTACCCATTGCACATGGAATGATTACATGGATCCTGGAGATTGTTTTGAGTACACTTAGAGAACACTGACTTTATGCTATGTTTTTTGAGTGTCATTTCTTGATAAAAGAGTTATATTTCCTAATATATTTGATTTATGAGGAATGAATTTCGATCCATCAATAGAAAGTGGAGGTTGTTTTTTTATTTCCTCAACCTAGGAATGTGTTCAATATTTGGATATTCCTTGGGTTGGACATATTTTATATGCATTTAATTTTATAATTTTACCATGTAGAGAACCTATGATAGAGCTAAATGTATTAGGGGACATTATGGTGTGATGATTTCTTCTAAGAGTTAATGAGTAGGTTGTCATATACTATGATCTATTTTTTCTATAATAACAGGTTATCTCCATGGTTTACTATGACATTTCAGGGGTTGGTATAGTGGTAGTATTAATGTTGGATTAGCAGGTTTTTGTAATATGTCACATCAGTTACAACCTAAAAGGGGAACTACAATACTCAAGACCTAGTCTTATCCACTTTGGTTTATACTCTATAGTGTTTACACAATTATCTCTTCGATTAAATGTGTTTGTATACATCTACATCAAAATATTATGCTTTATATTTTCTAAGTGAGGCTTGAACCAATGATAGAGATATTGTCTTGAGTACTTTTAGAATTTAGATTTTGAGATCATGTATGCCCCCATGGAAGGGAAACGTTCTAAAAAATTATCTCAATAAGAAAAAAATGAACTGGGGAGGTAGACATCATAGAATGTGTAGAAGATCATGAGTCTACTAGAATTATAAAAAATAAATGATTTAGAGGACCAAAACACTATGGATTATCCTCAATTGTTTATCAGATCATCCTTGGTGGAATAGGGCAAGGCTAACAAGGAATATAATTCATATTTTAATAATCTACAAGTCTGTTTGATTGTTGATAAACTTATTTTTGGATGTTATATAGATGAGAGTGATGTGATTTAGGTAAATGAGAGGGTTTTCATTACCACATTCCTAATAGATGAATTGATGAGAGACTCTCATGATGTGATGTGGTTAGTGTCTCGAAGACTGACTCAGATGTATAGGGATATGAAGATTAATTTGTGGTGTGATAGCCTGAGGAAGTATATAGAAGGGTTTTTCAATCATTACCATACCTATTAGTGATTTATGGGTAACATCCTATCACTTTGTCGGGTAATATTCTTCCTCTCTCGAAGTTCACTTTTGGTTCCATGTCCTTAAATATTTATTTTCTGGATTTTATGCAGGATACAGAATAGTTCCACACCATGTATCCATGCTACACATCATGTAATGGTATCTGGGTACATGTCATAAAAGGGGTGATAACAATGTGAAGGGTTACACATCATGATCGAGGCTTACACAACATGACATTCTAAAATGTGATTTGTAAGCCGAGGTGATACATTTTTTGACATAATTATCTAGGATGGACTTCATGACATGAATAGGGGTTTCACGACGTGACATGTCCTGGGCCTAGTATTAAAACACATATTTCAATGTTTTTCTTGGTTCTTTAATCCCCAACTCCTCTACTCTCAAACATAGAGTCTTCTTAGGGAATTTTCAGAGGTTTCTTTCCCTCGGGATCGGCCCATTTAATATCTGGTCTTTGTTTTGAGTACAATGTCTCTCTCTAGGTTAGTAACCTTCACACTCATTCCTTGATTTTCATCGTACTAGAACCCTACAGTTGGGTTAATAGATCCACTAATCTATGATGGATGATACGTGTTGTCTTATTCTAGATCTGTTGTGAGATAATCTTCTGGAGTTTGTTCCTTGGTAAGTTGTGGTGAGGCGGACATTCTTTCTCATGGGATGTGGGTTTTCTTCTTTCATCCAATCCCATCAATTAGAAATTGAATTAATCCTTACATTATTGGGTTTCATTCTAGGGTCTCTTCTACTATGGTTGGTTTTCATTATTGTAGGATTCTTTTGTGGGTGTGTGAAACCTGATGTTTTAGGTAGGTCTTTCTATCTATAGCCTATGTCGATGAACCTGATTGTTATTCTTTATATACTATTTTTTATATTGAAATTTGAATGCTTGTTTTGAGTGTGTTGAAAAGGGTTTGTAATGAAAAATGGTTTCCCCCTATTTTCTTATAAATAGAGATAAAATTGGTATTTTCATATCATTGAAATTATTTTTGTTAAAGAGATCAAGGGTTAGGTTGAAGGATTATCTTGGGGCCATCTTCCATTATTTTGTGATTATAAAGAATGTTTATCTTGGGGATTTCCTATGTTTCCTATTCCCATTTTTCTAGGGAACCGATATTGATAATTTGGGGGGTTTATTCATAGGGTATTCCTTTTCTTCTTAGACCTATGTTCTGGGATTAGATTTGTGCACATGATTTTCATAGTACCAGTAGTCTGCGACTCGAACATCTAGTATTCCTTGGTGTTGTGAATCCTGTACTTTTATTTTGAATTTCTTAGATTTCTTAGATATCATTTGATATTAATTTTTATGATTTTGGAAATCAATATAAAAAAATTTTCTTTGAAATTAATATACATGGTTTTGTTTAGAACTATGTAAAATGGAAATGTTTACAATGTTTTCAATAAAAAATTACTACTTATCATGAAATGTTTTAATTTAATATATTCATACAAGATTTTTTATATTCAGACTTGTTATGGAACACATGGTGGGATCCTACTGAGCCTATTAGCTCACACCCTAGGGACCAATATAGTGGTGCATAGACCATTTGTCGTCTTCCACTGTAGGGATAATAAAGGTTTTGTAGTGAGACGAAGAGGTCCGTTTATGCCAATTGGGTAGCTGGTGGTGAGATGGTGTGAGTTTATACACACTATTTCTTGGATTAGATGTTTGTTTTAGTCATATTTAGTTGTGCTTCTATTTTAGAGTATTAGATACCTTTTTTGTTGTATATTCATGATGTTTCCATGTAGTTATAGAATATATATATTCATTAGTCTTCCTCTATTTAATTATTACATTATATATGTTGACCATGTGGTTGTTCAGGTATGTGATAGAATGGGTTGTGTTCCAGGATTTAGGGAAACCCACGTCAGTTCATTACAGTTTTGTTTTAGAGTGGGTTTTCCCTAAAGAATACTTTTATTAGGACATATGTTAGGCTAGAGATAGGATTTTTTGGATATGAGAGTAATGTTGCGATGAGTACTTGGTCAGATCATGTAGTAACGAGACTCAAGATTCATTGGGATGTTGGGATGTATGTCTATAGTATTGGTACGTGTTTTAAAAATATCATTTTTCTCTTATGCGTTTTCTATATTTGATTGAGATTTTTTCTGTTATCTTATTGTTCTTATGTTTCAGTGTGCAGTAGTTTCCTCTGAGACATCTTCCCTGAGTTCCGTAGGAGGGTGTAGTTGAAACTCTTCAAGGGAACCCACCTATTGATCAGAACCTTATTGAGATGATCATATGGGATGTTTGTGACATTTATTAGAATGTACCATGGGTGTATAACACTGTTGTTGAATTACAATCAATAGTTACAGGAGAGAGAGATCGATAACGGGAGTTATTGTGTGAGAAGCCACTACCCTTTCATGAAATGACTCAACCAAAATATGTGGAGGATTGGATGGACATTATAAATAAAATATTAAAATTCATGAAGACACATGAGAATATCAAGGTGAAGTGTACATCATTTAGACTTGAGGGTTTTGGAAAGCGTTGGTGGGACTCTATGGTCTAGGTAGAAAGATATGTGGGCTTGGATTTAATGTTTTTCAAAACCCTGTTCTTTCAGCCATTTTTTTCAAAGACACTAATGTTCAAAAATTCTATAGAGTTCTTATAGTTTCAGTAGGGAGAGTGTTCGATATCGTCATACACCAACCGGTTTATTGAGGTTTTCCTTTTTTCTTCGAACGTTGTAAAGAATGACCAGCTTGAAGCATGGAAGTACATGCAGGGTCTGAGACCGGATATCAGATCATAGGTTTTTATGTTGAAACATTGATTTGATGTGGGCATTTTGGATAGATATATGATGGAATAAATTAATATGTCAGGAAAGGTCGGATTTTCCGTACCATCTATTCCATCTACTTATGTCTTCATTGGAATATATGGGATGAAGAGGAAGAATTTGGACCATTGAAGAAGTGTTGGAGGAGGGTCTCATCAGAAAGATTCAAATACATAATTTTTTATAGCTGGTAGTGTCCCTATATGTTTTTATTAGTGATTCAAGAGAGGGACCACTAGTAATTCTTGTCCAAGGACTATGAAAATGTGCAATCGTTGAGGGTGTGTTGTTCATCTACATAAAATTTTTAATCTATTAATACTCCATCTTATGGTCAGGGTTCATCACCTAAAAATGGTACTATAGTGCAGTTAAAATCTTAAAATATTGTATGGCTCCAGCCACAGGACTCAGGAGTGAAGCATTTTCATATAGTAGATGAGTTACAGCAGATGTTGGCCCAGGTCTCGCAATATTGAGAGGTACAATCCTTATTTCATCTTCTATAGAAATTGATTTATTTGATACTGTTTCCACCTAATCATTTATATCTCCATATTTTATTGAAGTTATTAATCGTCCAATGGAAATTATGTCATTTAAACTAGAGTTAAAGACACATATTGGTATGAGGAAAATGAAGGGGATTTGATGTCCTTCTTATTATTTAATGTTATCTGATACAAATTTTGGTTTGTTATTTTCGCGTTCATGATATAGATCTATTTGATGTCATCATCTGTATGTATTGGCTTGTCACTCATCGATATGAGGTTTGTTTTTATCATCATTGTGATTCATTTCTTGATAAGTATTGGAGCTCTCGTGTGTTTCAGGGGGAGAGGGAACTGATGTCTAGTCATGCCGGACCTTCCCATCGATAGCTCATGTGTTCGTTGGTGGCTGTTGCATTTGAGCCTGATGTAGTTTCCTCAGTTGTTGATCTTACCTATAACACCATGAGATTTTATTAGATAGATTCCTAGAATTTTTTTGATGTATTTTGTTGTACGCTACACCAAAAATATCTTGCGCTATATGAAACACTGTATCAGCTTGCAGTATACACAACACTATTCCAGGCACGTGTTGCACACAATTTAATGTTCTTTTGATAGAATTAATTTCACACAACACTGAGCATAGATTTATTCAATTTTTAAATAAAATTTGTTTGGATTATGATATAAACAATAGAAAAGTAATCTTGTACTACAGAAAACACTATCTTGTCTTTCTTTATATGTAAGACCAACCGTGATATCTTGCATTGTACGACATACTGAGTTTCACTAAACAATGACATATTATTAAAATATTATTATTTAATTGTATATAAACTAGCTATTTTGAATATTATTAACATCATATTGAATTTTATATGTCATTACCATTCAGATTACGCATTTTTTATAACATGATATGAGAAAAAAATCAATTTTTTGGCTAAAAGAAGTTATTTTTTTTAAAAAAATGCAGTTTTATCACCACTTATTGGCACACCAATTTTATGTCTACTTATTCACACTTTTATATATTATTTTTGAAAAAATTAAACTTCTTTGTTGGATGAAGTAAATTAAAAATTAATTTTGTCGAATTTTTTGTATTTTTCCAAAAAAAATTAAATTTTAATTAATAGTGAAAAAATTCAGCATTTTAATTCAAAAAAAACAATTTCATATATTTTATTAATTTAGATAGATTATATTATTAATTGGGATTAAAGTTTAGTAGTATTTTTTGATTGGAAGTAATTTAACTTTTCAATTGGAAATAAACACATGTAAATATTTTGATAGTTATTAATTCTTAAATAACATGTTTTATGGTTTTGACAACGAGAATTAATTTTAAATTAATAATGGAAAATTATGTGTTTTTTATTTGAAAAAATAGACTCCATGTTTGGAATCAGAAGGTCCATATTTTTTTACTAGGTACATTTTATTTTTGGATATCTTGAATAGTAACTTAAGTATTTAATTTTATTTTCCATGCTTTAAGGGAAAATCTGGTAAATGTGGTTACAAAATAATTTAACAATAAAAAACTATCGTAAAAAATGTTTTTATCCTATTATATGAGATATTTACAACCACGGAAATCCTTAGGACTATTTTGGGTCCCCATAGATCCACTGGAATGTGAAAATGACATTTTATATGAATTAATTTAATGTAAAGAGAAATATAACATAAACATGTATCTTTTACTAATACAATTTTAAGGAGAGGTTATATAACTGATATATATGTCTATAAATAGTCATTAGAAATAAACAATATTCCTACATCATTGTGTTTTATTTATAATTTTTATGCTTTAGATGAATATATTTATTTATGACACAATTATGATGCAGTTTCTACCTTATTAATGAAGGGTTTAAATAAATGAATTTATAAATATTAAAATAAATATATTTTGAACATCTTGATGCCATAAACTAATTTTTTTGATGATATTGACATATTAGGGATGAGATAATTTCTTTTTGGAAGGAATCAAGTTGTTATGACTTTATAAAAAATCAATTACTAAATAGTGTCAAAATTGACATAATTGTGATTTTAAAATAAATTTCATTGTATTAAATGATATAGAAATAAATAAAAAACTAAAGTACGACTAAATAACATTGAAAGTGACAAAAATGTCATTAATAAGCCACTTTTGGTTCTATTGTAATTTTACTATAACTATATTAACTGTATTGAATTAATATACAAGAAGACGTGGTAAGAGTTAAATTAGTTAGCTAAGGGTTAAAGATAAAATATATGATTACATTGGATACCTAAAATTATATAAAACCTATTGTTTAAGAAAATTTTGAACAATAATCATCCATTCATTGAATTAAATTTGTTTTGGTCTTTTTGAAACCGAAATTATTTTTTATATTAAATAATATTTCAATACCATCCTAAAGTGCCCCTCTTCTACACTTATAAAAAGCCATCACCTCCCAAATTTCCTAACACCACCTTGAGAATTTTATCTTCACCAACCCCTTAAAAATTCTCCTATAAAAATTCTTATATAACTTTTGAAGGTCATAGTTTTCCCAAAAGTACATTCCTAGTGTCTTTATTAAAATTCCCAATGTAAGTCCAATGAAGAGGAGGTAATTTCTTTACCAATTCAAATAAATTTCATTTATTCTTATATTTCATCATTTTATATTAAGTCCAAAATAAAGTAATAAATCCAGTATATTCTACATTATTATAAGTTATTATAATTATGGTACAACCTTATACTCCTTTTATCCATCCTCTGAATAATAAAATCACCATTTGTGCGTACTTACGACTTACCGTCTCCACACCATGGTGTATTTTGTTATTCAAAAATACATTAAAAGGATCGGTAGAATGAATCATATAATGGATTCAAATAATGAATATAACATGATAATTAATATTTATAATTTATATATCATCCACTTACAATCCATTTAACCATCAAGATAATGATATTGTTGCTCATGCGTATGTATGACCTATCGTCTTGACGACGAGATGAGATTCGTTCCCCAAATTAACAATTATAGAATGATTATAAAATTTATATGGGGAGAGAAAATAATAGTTATGAACCTAATTCAATTAATAAAATATATCCTATTCAATAAAACATGACTTACACGGAAAAACTTCAATGGAAAAAATGAAGTAGTTAACACCCGAATTAATGATTGAAATACTATTATCTATATGATATAATAGGATCATATATGATATCATAAATACATATATGGTCCCAATATAATTTAATAACATTATTTAACCATTATAGAATATGTGACCACAACCTCGATTAATGAAAGGTACAAGGTATGGGATAATTTTTCAATCATATTTTTATTTAAGATTGTTTATACGTAAGTACTTATGGGGGATATATTTTTCATCCTTGTACATGATTCCTAAATTTTTTTACATAAAATGTTTATTATTATTCTATTTATTTTTAGATTCAGTGTTACCTAATTTTTCATTTTATTACATTGCATGTATGGATTCTTTCTTTTTTTCACCATATGTGGTATTTTTTGACTTTTCCAACAAAAGTACGAGAACAATGTTTTTAACTTGTATGACATGAATGTATTTTTTGTGGTTTCACGACACCTTATTTCCAAGAAACTTTCAGTACACTATTTAATTTTATATTCAATTATATTTTTTTCTTTTCAAATTGTCTGAATTTTTAGAAAAGAAATTCTTTTTGGAGAAGAAAGGATATTTTCCTCAAGAACTAAGTTAACGTGTTTTATCATAATTATTTTACATCTATGATGACACTCTTAAATTGGGTTATGCTTCTATCCCTATTATTAAATTTATTTTACAGTTTTTATGATGAAATTATTTATATGGAATTCATTTATCTTATATGGATTATGTTATGTTTAAATGATGTTTAAGAAACCCATTTTATTTCGTGGGTTATGCAATGATGGATGATTTATATTTTGTGTCACATGTAAGAATGATTTAATTATGAGATGGGCGGGACCTATATCTCTCTCTAATAAATTGGGTATGTATTTATATCTCCTAAGATATACATGACTGGAATAGCAAGTAAACCTGGTTCAGTAATGGAATTTGTCCACTATGATGGTATTGGAAACAATGTCTTTGCTACTATGGAAATCATATTATGTGATTATTAGTTTTTCTCAATTACATGTTTTATGCCAATTATATTCTATCATGGTTAATGTTTTAATTTTTTATGCCTTACGTACTTCCTAGGTTTATTTCATACCTCAAAATATTGATGTTAAAACATTAGGTCAATGTTTTTATGTTCAAATGTTTATGTTTTATTTTATGTTCTCGAGGTTTACCCTTACTGGGAATTTGAGGAAACCATTTTTATGGTTTATTTTCCTTAGGATATAAAGAATGGTCTTAGGTAGGAAACAATAGGGGAGATATCTATGGGAGATGTTGATGATATTTCACCATGATAGGAGATGATGTTTCTGAGTTTCCAAAGACACTAAACTAATGTTGTATTTGGGCCTCAGTTTGTGTCATGTATTAAGTATTCCAAAAAAGAAATGTAATTTACATATGTGTAAATCATGGTTGTATATAGTTGGTATCAGAGCGAAGGTTTAGTCAACCTTTTGAAACTATTATACAAAATATTTAGTGAGATCCCTAGAGATATTTCATAAGTATGTCTAGGGATGTTCATAATTGTAAGTCTAATTATAGGTTACAGTACTATAATTTTGGAAATGATCAGGAATAACCTATGATTTGTCCTAATATTTTAGAGATTCAAAGTACTCCCCTTGATTAAATTTTTTTCCAAGTATGATTTTTTCATCTTACACAATTATTTTTGTGTTTTAGAAAATGGCCGGAAATATGAGGATTCATGTTAATAGATAACATTATGGATAATGGAATGATATTTTTCATGATAAACCAAATTAAATGGGAGTTTGAAGTAAAAAAACCATTATTATTCCAAATCATAAATCTCTTAATATGATCAATAATCTCAACTTTGTTGAGTTTCCTAAAGCAGTTAATAAGAGAAAGATTGAGTTTCATGGTGATTATAGAGGAAAATAAAGATCAATTTTCCTCATGTAAATCATGTGGGAAAATGTATAATGGAAAATGTTTCAAAGGAACTAGAAGATTCTTTGGGTGAGTAAAAGGAAACAAATACAGTAATTGTAATGTAAAAGGTTCTGCTAACACAATGGACAAGGATAATTTTATTGCTAAGATAATAACACTGGATATATTTTTTAAAAGTGTAATGTGTGAGCATTATAAAAATAGATTCCCTAAGGGAAAACCTCATGAAGAGAATCAACAAGGTCTTATGGGTTGTATTTATATTGATCATGATGAAGAGACAACACATTATTTATGAGACACAAGACGTTTTGAGTAATAAAATTATGAAGATCAGTTAATGGTTCGATAAAATTATTTAATTATTGCATGTTTGTCAAGAATAATGTATGGTACTATGGAATAAAGAAACATCTATGAATTTTTACAGTATTACTTTCTCCTTAAGTAATTGAATGTATATGTTGAATGGTAATGGAAACCATGAAAGATAATTCAGATATTTTTGGAAAGAAGATTATATGCAAAAAATGAAGGGATAAGGATATAATGAATTGTTTGATAATATTAATGACCTCATGACCGATATAAGGGAAGAGTGATATCATGGTTTTTGTATAGAGTATTATTGGGGTTTTGGTATGTAGAAAGATTTAACTTTTGATTGAATTCATGTTTTCACTAATGTTCTACGGTAATTCATGTTTGAAGAGAATACATAGTTATGGTATTCACATGTTCGGAATGTGACAAACAAGGACAACCAAATGAGATATGGGAGACAAATGTTAAGTAGATTTAGTTCACCTCCTTCTAATGTTTTATATTTTTAGTTTTTGGATGGATTTTAATATTTTCTTGTTATGAATAATAGAAGTTATATTCTGATATAAGTTTGTTAGATTAATTTATTATCAAACAATAGGTGGACTTATGTATATTTGATAATTTGTTCTATCATTTTTTTAGATTGGTGGCATGACCTATCATTCAATCACATGATCTTATAACACATTAAGAATGATAAATTCAACTTCATTTCATTAAATAAGAGATCAAGTGGAAATTGATCTGGGAATGACCAATGGTGAGATTGTGCTGAAATCAAGTATTTATTTAAACTTGTGAAAACATTCATCAACATGAAGAAAATGATATTCAAACCAAAAATGTTATCCTACAACCCTATTATCTAATGAATCAGATGGACTATTAAATCATCATAATTTTATGTCTATCTAATTTTTAACTCTCTCAAATCCTTATTCTCTATCACTATCAATCAGAATGTGATGTTTAGATTTCTCTTCCATATCTATGTTTTTCCTTCCCACTTTTGTTCCCATTTGTGGAAACCCAATGATGAGTTAATATGGGTAAACATTATGTTTCAAAATTTCCTTTTTAAAATTATGTACTAGTTTCCATTTTTACGAAGTGTGTTTCCATGAAATAAACATTCAAGTAGTAAACATTTTATATCCTCGATAAATTTCGAGGGAGAAATTAATTTTAAGTGGGTAGAATGTAACACCATGAGATTTTATGAGACATATTATTTTAATTTCTTTGATGGTGTGTGATGTACACTACAAAAATATTTGGTTGTGCTATACAAAACATAGTATTATTTTACAGTATACACAACATTATTCTTGGATTGTGTTGCACACAATTTCCTATTCTTTAGATAGAATTCATTACAGGTAATAATGAGTATACATTTATTTCAATTTATAAATGAAATAAATTTGGATTATGTTATACAAAACACAAAATAAATCATTTACTACACACAACACTTAATTGGATTGTGTTAAATGCATGAGCAACCATCCTCGATAGCTTGGGTTGTAGTCCATACTGAGTTTCACTAAAAATGAAATATTATTAAAATATTATTATATAATTGGATATAATCTAAAAATTATTAACAATATTAACCATGTTTTGAATTTTATATATCATTATCATTCATTTTACATATTTTCAAGAACATGATATGAGAATGAAATCAATTTTTCGGAGATAAGAATTATTTTTTAAAAAAATGTTGTCATACTACCTTTTGATGGCGCACCCATTTTAAGTGAACTTGTTGAAACATTTACAAGTTAAATTTGAAAAAATAAACTTATTATATGTAATAAGGACATACAAATTTAGTTTTTTTAAATTTTCCGGGTATTTTTATAATAAAATTTAAATTTTAATGAATAGTGAAAAATAATGCATTTTAATTCGAAACATCCTTTTCATATATTTATTTATATAGATAGATTATATTTTAAATTTCTTTTAAAGTGTAATAGGATTATATTTTTATTATTTAATACATTGTTTTTCATTGGATGTAATTTCACTTTTAAATAGGACACAACAGACATATCAATCTTTTGATAGTTATTACTTCTTAAAAAACATGCTTTTTGGTTTTGACAATGGGAATTAATTTCAAATTAATTAATGAAACATATTTGGCTCAAATTTTGAAAAATGGATTCCATATTTGGATCCAGTATTTCCAGACTATGTGAACAGAAACCTTTTCTTTGTAGATATTTCGAAGGGTAAGTTAAGAAATTATTTTTATTAACAATGGTTAAAGGGTAAATATGGTAAATAAGGGTAAAAAATAACAATTTAATAATATAAAACAACCCTAAAACCTATGTTAATCCTATTTTATAAGATAGTTATTTCCATTGGAATCCTTGGGTCGATTTTGGTAGCAAATGGATCAACATGAATGTGAAAATGACATTTTATAAGAATTAATTTAAAGTAAATAGAAATATAACATAAACATTTATCTTTTTCTAATTAAATTTTCTGGTTGGGTAATAAAACTGATCTATAGGTTTATAAATATAAATTAGGAAGATAAATATATTTCCTACATCATGGTATTTTATTTATAATTTTTAGACTTTAGATAAATATATTTATTTTCGACAGAATTATGATGGAGTGATTACCTCATTAATGAAAGATTCAAATACATGAATTTGTAAGTATTAAAATAACTATAATATGAAAATATTTATTCCATCCAATAATTTTATAGAATAAATTTACATATTTGGGATGATTTAATACCCTTGTTTCTAAGTAATAAATTTTTATTACTTTAACAAAAATCAATTAATAAATAGTCTGAAAATTGAAAAAAATGGGATTTTAAAATAAATGATGTTTAATTAAATGATATAAAAATCATAAAAACTATTGTGCAGCCAAATAACATGGACAGTGATAAAATCTTCATTAATGATCCACTTGAGATTCTATTGTCATTTTATAGTATCTATATTAACCATATAGTACGAATATACAATAAGACATGGTAAGGGTTAAAGTAGTTAACTATGGGATAAAGATAATTGATAAAGGTAAATTTGAGAACTAAACTTTTCTAAAACCTATTGGTTGAGATTATTTCATACAATACTCATATTATCTTATAGATAAATTATTTTTTGACCATTTGAAACCGAATATAATTTTATAATAAAATTATATTCTAATAACATCCTAATGTGCCCCTCCCCTCTTAAAAAAAGTTATATCCTCACACATTTCCTAAAACCCCAATGAGCCTTATATATCGACCAAACCGTGATTAATTATCCTATAAACATTCTTAGTTAACTTAATGAATTCCTGGTTTTCCAAAAATTCCATATCTAATGACCAAATGAAGAGATCTAAAGGACGTCCAACAAAGACAAGGTAATTTATTTACAAATTCAATTAAATTTCATTTATTATTCTACTTCATATTTATAAGTTGATTCTATAATAAAGTAATAAATCTAGTTTATTATATATTCTGATATGTTATCATAATTATGGTACAACCGTATACCTCCTTCTATCCATCCTATAAATAACAATATCATTATGCGTGCGTGGTATGACTTACCGTCTTCACGCCATGGTGTAATTTGTTATCAAAAACACTTTATTAGGATGTGTATAATGAAGAATATAAGGGATTTAAATAGTGAATATTACATGAATATGATTATTTATAATTAATATACCTTACTATTACATACCATTCAACAATCAAAACAATAATGTCAATGCTCTTATGTATGTACGGCCTGATGTCTCCACGACGCGGTGAGATGAGTTATCGAAGTTAACAATTCATGAATTATTATATAATTTATATGATTATTTCAAATAATAATTATTTAATTATTTACATGAATAAAATAAATCATATTCATAACAAACATGATTCACATGGAAAAACAAGAATGGAAGAAACGAAGCTGTTTACACCCGAACTAAATGTAATATTGAAATATTATTAACAAAATTGTCTAATAAAATCAATAATGATATAATAATTATTAATATACTCCTGGGATATTTTAATAACATTATTTAACCATTATACAAGAGGTGACAACACCAACAACTATCAAAAATTACAAAGTAAGGGATAATTGTACAATCTCATTTTTATACAAGATTGTTTATAAATAAGTAATCATTTGGGGTATATTTATTATCCATGTCCATATTTTCTAAAAATGATTTCACAAAATTTTTAAAATTATTCTATGTATTTTTATAGTTATTTTTACCCGTTTTCTACTTTTACTACGTGGTATCAAAGGAATATTTTCTGTGATTACCATACGAGTTAATTTTTTACTTTTTCGAAAACATGTATGAGGAGAATGTTTTTTAAATTATACAACATGAATGGATTTTTATAGTTTCATGACACCATATTTCAAAACAAATGACCTCTACACTATTTCATATGTATATTAAACTAAATTCATTTTATTTAAATCTCATTGAATGTTTTGAAAAGAATTTTTTTTTGAAGAAAAATGATATTTTCCTTAAGAACTCTGTTTAAGTGTTTTATCAAAAGTATTTTCAATATATGATGATGCTCTTAATTAGGGTTATGTATTTAACCCTATTATTAATTTTTTTTAATGTTTTTATGATGGAATTTTTTTTTATGAAGTCCATTAATCTTATATGGATTATGTTATGATAAAGTGATGTTTAACAAACTCGTTTTATTTATTGGTTTACGATACGATGAATGATTTAAGTTTATTGGAACATGTAATAATGATTTCATTATGAGATATTTGGGGCCTATATCTCACTCTAATGCATTGGGTAATGATTTATATATCATGAGATATACATGAAGGCAACAAAAAGTATGTCTGATTCAGTAATACATGGTTGGAATGGAAAGTAATCTCTGTTCAGTAATTGACTTTGTCCACAATGATGGTATTGGAAGAAATGCCTTGGATACTTTAGAAATCATATTATGTGCTTATTATTTTTCCATAATTACATGTTTTATTCCAATTTTATTCTATCATGGTGAATGTTACTTTATGATCTATGCGTTATATACTGTCTAGATTTATTTCAGAAGTCAAATTTTTTATGTTAAAATGTTATTTTCATGTTTTTACATTCATATGATTATGTTTTATTTCATGTTCTCCATGTTTTCCCATACTGAGGATTTGAGCTCACCATTTTTATGTTTTCTTTTACCTAGGATATAAATAAAGATTTTAGTAAGGAAAACAAATGGGGAAGATCATTATGGGAGATGTTGAATATGTTTCACCGTGTTAGATGATTATGTTTTTGAGTTTCAAAAGACACTAAAATAATACATTCATTGGGCATCTGTTCCTCTCTTTTATAATGTATTCCAAAAAAGAAATATAATGTCTATGTGTGTCAAGCTTGGGTCCCTACATTCCCATTGTTATTCGAGATATTCCTAATGTTTTCCTAGAAAATTTCTCTAGTATTCCTCAAGAGAGATATAGAGGTAGAGTTTACGATTGATATAGTGTCAGGTATGCATCCGATATTGATTACTCCGTATGATATAGCACCATTAGATATGAAATATCTCATGATTCAGTTGGACGACCTACTTGAAAAAGGATTCATTCACCCTAGAATTGCTCCTTGGGAATCTCCTATGTTATTTTTTATTAATGTTGATGGTTCACATCATTTATGTATGGACTATGGAATGTTTAATCGGGTGAAGATTAAGAAAAAATATAATTTTACTTCTGTGGATGATTTGATTGACCAGTTAAAGGGGGAAATAAGTTTTCAAAGATCGATCTTCTATCAGGTTATCATTATCTTGTAGATCAGAAGTCTGATATAACAAAGATACCCATTAAGATTAGGTCTGGTCATTATAAATATCTTGTGATGCTTTTTGTTGAAATGGATTATCCTTTAGTTTTTTTGGCTTTGATGAATTTAATATTCCATCAATATCTTAACACAATTTTAGTAGGGTTTGTATATGATATTATGGTTTATTGAAAGTATGAATGTTAGCATGAAAACCATTTGAGTTTGGTTCTGGAAATTTTTATAAATCACTATTTCTGTGTAAATATTTTTAAATGTAGTTTTTGGATTTGATAAGCAATGTTCTTGGGACACAAACATTCTGATTAGGGCTTGTAAGTTGATATTGAGATGGTAAATGATATTTTTTCATGAAAGGATCCATGGAATGTATTTGAAATCAATAGCTTCCTTGGACTTACTAGAAACTAATGACATTTTATCAAGTATTTATCTAATTTGGCATCACCATTAACTAATCTTAACATGAAATTAATGAAATTCACATGGGATGCAATGTATTAGTTTTCTTTCAATGAACTGAATCAACTTCTAACACAGGGACCTATTTTGATCATACATGAGCCCGGTAAAGGGTACGTGGTGTTTTTAATTCATATGGTGATGGTTTGGGATGTTTGCTTAATCTATATAACCAATAGGTAGCTTATGGCTGTCATCATCTCTAACCGTAGGAGAAGTACTACCCCACTAATGTTTTAAAGCATTCTGAATTAATGCATGTGCTAATTTGTTCAAGACACTATCTCTTTGGGGAAAAGTTTGTGGTCTTCTCTAATCATAATAGTTTAATTTATACCTTTTCTTAGATGGAAATAAATATTTGTCATAGATGATGGGTACAATAGCTTTTTATTTCTGACTTTTATATTTCCAATACCCCGTGGAAAGGGAATGTTTTCATTGATTCTCTACGAAGGAGGGTACCATCACATGATATTTTGGAATCGAAGGAGAAGTGTAATCGTATGGGTATTTTCGCTCAATTGAACATGGATTCTCTGGCTGATGTTTTAGTTATGGTTCTGAACAGTTTTCAGTTATCATCATCTGTCCTTCAGTATGTATTATAGATTCAATAGTAGGATGATGAGTTTAGGAAAGTTAGAGAATGTTTTTATGGTGTGGAGACCCTTCTTGGTTGGCCTCTTTATTCATATGGCATAGTTCACAATGAGAAGCGAGTTAACATCCCAACACCTATGAATAATTCAGTATTGTTTTATTTTCAAATATCTTCATGGGCCATACATATAGGATCTATGAAGATGTATTATGACATGGGAAGAAGATTATTTTGATTGGGTATGATGTTGAACATTGAAGAGTTAGTGTCTCACTGTTACACCAACCAACAGATAAAGGCAGCGCACATGAAACTCTCTAGTTTTCAACACCCTCTTCTGGTGCCGGTTTGGAAATGGGATGAGGTATCCATTGTTTTTTTGCTAGATTTCCATTGAAACACTTGGGGAATAATGCTATCCAGTTGGTAGTTGATCAGTTGAAAATGTGTTCTGATTTCATTTAGGTCAATGACACCAATAAAGTTGATGATATGGGTAAGATATATGTTAAAGAGATTGTGAGGTTACAGAAGAGTCATTTTGTTGTTTCAGATAAGGATCCTCAGATTACCTAAAATTTCTATAGGAGTCTTCATGATGCAATGGGAACACAGGTCAAGTTCATCACCGTGTACCCTCCACAGAAAATGGTCAAATAGAGCAAGTAATTTAGATTCTAGAGGATATAATTCGTGCATGTGTCAATGATTATGGAGGATCATGTGACAACCTCTCGGACTGGTTGAGTTCGTTTAGAATAACAATTATTAGTCATTAATCAGAATGACTACTTTCGAGGCATCGTATGGTCTCCCATACAGATCACATGTATCTTTAGATTTACAATGTTTGGTTCTAGAAATGTTTGTGATTATTTTGGATGTACATCGACATCAAGTTATAGGCCAAGTTCGACATAAAATGTATACAGATCGACGGGGTCATACTTTGGATATTTCCATAGGTAATAGGGTCTTTTTGAATGTTTATCCTCATTTGGGTCACCATTGACATGGAAAATAGAGAATGTTGACTCTGATATATGTTGGACCATTTGCAAACACTAAATTGATTGGATATGTTTCTTATTTCTTAGAATTTCTAATTCATTTTACAGGTGTTGATGATGTTTCAATATATCTCATCTTTGGAAATACCATCTTAATACCACTCACATTCTGTGTTGGGAGAAAGTTGAGTTAGAACATGATGTTTCTTTTCTAGAGGAACCAGTTGAGATCATTGACTCTCAAGGGAAATTATTATATGGTATGTGAGTTCTGTAGGTCAGAGTCCTGAGGAAATAAGGATCAGATTGTCATGAGACTTTGGAATGAGAGTAATTGATGATGGATTAGTGGCCTCATGTTTTTCCCGGGATTACATCTTCCACATGAATTCCTCAGGATAGAAATTATTTATGGTGGGGAGTTTGTAACATCTCATTACCTTGGGCAGGTATGTTTTATCATCTCTCCATGTTCCCATTTGGTTAAAAATCATTAATTTTTTTTTTTGGATTTTCTACATGCGAAAGAATTATTACACACTATGTAACCATGCTACATGTCGTGTAATGGTTGTTGGGTATATGTTGTGAAAGGGGATATCATGCTGTAAAGGGTTACACATCGTGATCAGTGCTTACACGACATGACTTTCTAAAAGGTCGGTTTTTTAGATAAGGTGACATGTTTTTTCGGTGTAGTTATCCAGAATGGACTTCACAACATGAATATGGGATACACGATCTATCCCAACATGTTCCCAATATTAAGAAGTACCTTTGGTTGTTTTTCTCGGTACTTTATTTCCAAACTCCCCAACTCTTGAACAAAGAGTCTTCCTAAGAATTTTTCAGAGGCTCCTTTCCTTTCAGATTCTCCCATTTGATGTCTAGTCTCTATTCTGAGTATGGTGAATCTATTTTGGTGGGTAAAATTGCCGCTCCTTCCTTGGTGTTTATAATATTTTTTCCCTAGGGTTGTGTTATCAGATCCATTGATCTAATTCGAGTAATCCTTGTTCTCTTATTATATATCCATTGTGAGATCATCTACCAAAGACCATTCCTTGGATAGATGTAGTGGAGTGGCTGTCCGCTCTCATGTTATGTGGTTTTCTTCTATCCTTTGAGTTTTGGTCATCTAACTTGAATTGATCCCAATATGGATGAGTTTTATTCTATGGTCTAGGTTGTTGTGGTTGGTTTACGTAGTTTGTGGATCCTATTGCGGACATCTGTAACCAGATTTTTGAGGTAGGAGGGTCCATATCTGGCCTACATTGATGAACACGATCATTTTCCATTATAAACTATTTTGTATATTGAAATTGGTAGGGCTATTTTTTTGTGTGTTGAACAGGTTTTTTTAATGAAAAATGGTATTCCCTTGGTTATTGATAAATGGAGGGAAAATGGGTTTTTTAAAATCATATAAATGATATGTGAAAAATATCACATGGGTTACCTTGGGTAATTAGGTGGAAGGATTAGCATTGGTACATCTTCTATTGTTATGTGATTCTAAAGGAGGATTATCTTGTGGATTTCCTCTGTTCACTAGGTCCATTGTTCATGGGTAACGATATTGATATTTTTGGAGTTTTATTCATGGGGTATTCCTCTACTTCCTATACAGATGTTCCATGATTAGATTTGGGCACTTTAGTATTGTGGTACGAGTAGTCTATGGATGGGACCTTTTATATTCCTAAGTGTTGTGCTACCTCTGATTCTGTATTGTATTTCATGGCTTTTGAGTAATCCATAATATGCATATTAATACTTGTGGAAATTGATTTTAAAAATTTGATTTGGAATTTATATACATTTTTTGTTTAGAAATATGAAAAATAGAAATGATTAAAATGTTTTCACAAAAACATTACTGATTATCATGAATTTTTTAATTTAAAATAAGCATACCAGATTTTTTATACAATGACTTTTTATGGAACACTTGAGTGGGATCCTTCTTGTCATGTTACCATACACCTTACACACATCTCTATTTGGGCATGGGCCTTTTTTTTCTACCAATTTAGGGAAAGGAAACATGACTTAGTGATGTAGAGAGGTTTGTATCATTTGGATAGGTAGCTGGTGGTGACATTGTAGGTGTTTTTCCACACCATTTATTGGAGTAGCTATTGGTTGTAGTCCTTTGTAGTTGGACATTCCTCTTGGAGTTTTTTATACTATTTTTTGTTTATTATACTATTTCCATACAATTTGGGAATATATATATATATATATATATTATTTGTTTCTTTCTTTCTTTAGATATGTATTCAATGTGGTTGTTCAAGTTCGGAGAAATTATTTCCTCCATTTCATTGATTGATTCCTGGGTGCTTGTCACCAGCACGTGGGGATCAGGAAAACCCTTAAGGTATATGATAGAAGGGTTCAGGTTCAATGTTTTAGGGGAACCCATGTCATATTGTAACATGATGTCAGAATTCCAGTGACCAGGTTGGTCGATTCATCCGCTGCTAGCACTATTATGGAAATGGGATGATATTACTATCTAATTTTTTATGGTTTTACACAGCACTCTAAAGAGTTCATTTATCATGTGGGTATATATTGACCATGTGAAGAAGTTTTTCCACTATATTACCATAAAAGATATCCATTCAGTTTCTGATTTTGGTAGACATTATTTTAATAATGTAGTGCAGTTGCATGACGTTCCTCTATGTATATTTCCATGTTGAGACTCTCATTTAAAATTACTATTTTTTTAATTCATATATAAGGAACTAGGAATACAACTGAATATGAGAATTTTATATCACACATTAATAGGAAATTATTCCAGTAGGACAATTCAGAATCTAGGAGATATTCTCAAGGCATGTGTGCTTGATGTCGATTGGACATGGGATGAACACCAAGCCTTGGAATATTTCTCATACAAAAAAAATTCAATAATCAATTTAAATGGATCATATTGATGCTCTATAAGGTTGGACATATTGAACAAGGATTTGTTATAATTTTATTTGTGGGTCAGCAATGATCGTACCGAGCCTGGTCCCAGAGACTTTTGAGCGGATGCAGTAGATCAAGAAGTTGTATGTTATCACCCAGAGTAGGCAGTACTTCTCACCAGAAGAAATGATCCTTAGCGTTCATAATGGAAAACTAGGTATTCTTATGGGTTTAACTGGAAATAGGGTATTACTATTTTAGGATATAGGTGAATCTATAATCATAGTTAATTGGATCATTCGAGATTGAAAAATAAGTCCGGATGGTGGATTATTGGTTGGATATCCCACCACGATATCGTGGTATGCACTATGTATATTAATTATTGGAGATTTTGATGTATAAGTTAGATCCTTAACTTATGATTTATAGTGGGGATGTCGAGATAGAGGCTGATATTTAATTTTAGGACCATCATGGGGGTTTTGGATAGATGATAGAGGGTACATTGTGGAAAAACAACTCCTCTTGTTTGTGTATTATGGAAGCACAATAGAGTCTAAGTGGAAAGGATAAAATGAGATTGATATATAATAGGATTATGGGAAAATATTTTGATTAGGATACATTGGAGGAGTTATTGGTTATGATTATCCATTAGTGCGGGTCTTTTTAACACCCCTCAATAATTTTTTGTGCATTACATTTTATATGAAATTTATTTTCATAAATTTTAATTAATATCAACTCATTAAGGGATAAAGAGATGGTTTGAAATATTATTAGAGATAAAAATACTATAGATTACCACTATAGGGTCACTAACTAGAATGTATAGGCCAACCAACTAATTGTTGGGCTGTGTAGGGGCATGCATTATTTTTTTGGACCAAAAACATAAATGGTGGTTTACAGTATCTGGATGATTGGGACACAGGGTAATATTTTATGTGGGGGATTATTTTCATACAACACAAAATTATTATTACATATCCTCCTCTTCTCCAAACCATCAGTCAAATTTTTTTAGTGGGGGTGTCCTTGGGAATATGTTGGGCATACTCACCTTATATGTTCACCAATTTGATTTCAATTTTTTATGGTGGATTTCCCTAATTAAATATTACATTGTTCTACCTTATAATCCTATTTTCTCCATTATTTCATTTTATTTAACCCAAATTTTACAAATTTAAGGATAATCTTATAGTTTTGGTGTGTTCGTGTTCTTGAAAACAATGATTCCTTGTGTTTTAGTGTCTATATTCCTAGTTAAGAAAACCCAATACTATATTATAGTATTTTCATAATGTTTTTTGTAATTTTTATGTGTGGGTTGAATTTGAGACTTCCACGTATGTTACAAATAAAAATTATTAGGTCATTATAGGTGTAGTGCACAATTTAGAGGGGGGATATCTGGATAATTCTTGGTTTTAATATAATTTCCACATGGAATTATGGATGATGTATGGGCTTTTAGTTGAGATCCTTGACCACAGGGAAGCCTTTTGAGCTCAGTTTGGGATACCTATGATCATATAATTTATGGATGAGATTTTATGATGATTACCCTTTCATTTTAATTTTTTTATAAATAATAATGATATAGTTATGCTTATTGCTTGGGTTTATCAAGCCATGAACCTTAATGATTGGTCAGTGTGATATGTTGGGCCTCCCAATTACAATTAGAAAGGGTCGAGGATATATATTGGGCCTCCCAAAAGTATTTATGAAGAATTGATGTGATGCATTGACCCCCAAAGATCCTTTGAGATGGGATGATGTGATTTGGTTTACCTCCCAATCACCTTATGTATAGATCATGGTACGATTGAGGTTATAAAATATGGGAAATGTGAGGTTTTTTGATATATATGGATATGAATATATCGTAGACCATTTTTTAATAATGGTTCTGAAAATTTAGGGTCTAGTTTCCGAGAGGATATTATAGAAAATGATGTTCTTTTAGGGCTATGAATTTTTTATAAAATTAATTTTTTCAATTATTCCACATGTATAAACTTGATTCATTTATTTTAAGTCCTTGTTGGTGGTGTCCTTCTATGTTTATTCCAACCAAATGTATAGGCATTTCAATGTTCATGTAGACATTATGAATAGGGACATGGATAAGGGAAAGTTCCTCATGAGAAATTGCTCAATTGGTGATGGTGTCTAGGTATTGAAGCAACACTAGGATACCCCATGAGAAGTGACACATTTTATATTTCTTTTCTTTTTTTATTTTTGTGTAATGGTCTACCACTTCTAGTCATGCATGTTTTCTTCATTGTATGGATTTAGATATTGTTTGTCATTTAATTATATAATTTTATTATAATTTTATTTTTTATTGGATATGTTATTGATGTTTATTGATACTTAATTTGATTATTTATTCTATTGAATGTGTCACAAATTTATTAACAAACACTTAAGGCATATTCTCCACAAACATTTCTTAGGCACTCACCATTAATCGACTACCTCTTTCATAAGGGGAGGCCTGCATGAGTTCACATACCCCAAAAACTGGATAGGGTGACTCAGGTTGTGGAGTTACAATTATAATGATATTTATAACATATTTTATATTATTAAATGATAAAACTCATTATATGGAAAAATAATCTTCAAACATGAGTTCATCTGGACTGATGCCTCTAATGGATGATTGATTTCCATTTATCTATTCATAATATTATTACACATAAGATCATGAGAATGATTTTAATTAATAAATAAATTCATTATTATTTCATTAAGGTTATAGTATGAAAAATATTATGACCTATTAATGATATGATCACTAAGATATTATACATAATTAAATCATTTAAAACAAGCATTTTAAGTGGAAAATCATTAATTAAAAATATGCAATATTTTAATATCCATTAATTATTATTCTAATTATTTTATAATTCTGATATATCACACTAATAAAAAAACATGATATCATTTTTCTAATGGTGTAATTATATTATATCTAAATCACCTCATAATGATCTGTTAAGCATAGAATGTTTATGTTTAGGTCAATTTCAAAACATACTTTAATAAAATTTAAATATTATATCATGGATGATTATGAAAACATAATTACCAGTACAATATGATATAAATATATAAATAATGGTTTTTTATTTTGTAAAATATTTATCATTATTTAACTCATTAATTAAGAAAACTCCCTTAATGTGTTAAAAATCACTTAAAAATATTTGTTTTTAATTTCATATTCTAGGGAAAAGACTATAGTATGGACGAAAGGAAAATTAATGTTAAATAATCTTTATAATTCATCCAACATGATGAATTTTTTGAAAAGAATGAATCACCACACTATTATTAAGAAACTAATTCAAAATGATCCATATTACCCACACCCAATAATGAAAATATGTAATAACTAACTAATATAAATGAAAATATAATATTAAACGAAGTCTATATAATTTTATGTATAAATGATTTTTTTTATAATTTGTCATTAAGATATTTATGTCGGTTATTTGTGATCTTATAGTGCATTTGACTAATTAGAGAAATATGGAAATGAGTATATTTTCTCGAATTTAATTTCATTACAATTTTTTCGTGATGTGTACAACAATTCCATGAATATAGTGCGATTACTGTGTAATATTTATATATTAACATATCCATTATAATTAATGAGATATATAATATAATTTATTTATATGACCAACAATTCAAAATATACCCAACTTGAATGTCGTATTGATTAAAATGTTACTCAAATTGAAGTGTTTCGTTTTCAATTTTATTTTAAGAAAATTATTGTTATTATAGGAAAATCTATTTGGGAAATTTTAATAATTTATATAACCAGAAAGAATTTATATTTTATATTCATGGGGTTTTATATTTTCCATTGATATTTCATTTCCCCTAGACACAAATTTTACATAAAATGTTTCTTGTAGGAGAAATTATACTTGTCACTTCTTTTTAGTCAGGAACCACAATTTTTACATGTCCTAACTCAATAGGAATTTTTAAAAATTTCTATATCTATACCTTCTTAATTTACTAGGGTCATTTTATACTAAATTATCTTCTTTAAAAAGTTTTAAATAAATTTTTTACATTTTCTGTATTCGAGGTTTTCATCAATTTGTAAAAATAATCTATTTTTAATGATGTCTATTTGAACACCATATTCATTAATATTTTTTGACAATGATACATCAATTATAAACTTTAATGGTTTTCAAAATAAAATAATATTCTACTTTATTTATAAAATAATTATATCTACAATGTTTTCAAAAATATCATGCATATTTCTTATCACCAAGGTGATTTTTTCCAATTAATCCTAAAAATGGTTTTCATACAAATCCACATCATATGATATATAAAATTCTTAATCATATATTTTATTAAAATATAACCATCCACATTCTTTATCTAGATTACCTATTTAATTTCCTTCCTTTTTATTGGAATTATCCATCACTAACTTTGTTATTCTTAATCATTCACTAGGTATAACACCATCCTTTAACCCAATTTCATTACATTGTGAATACCTAATTTTTTTATTTTATTGAAGGGTTTACAACTATATTACATAAATTGATTGATTAATTTAAATTATTTACTTAACCATATGCACTTTATACATAAAATTTCATTTCTATATGATTTATTAACATTATCTAATTGTAACTACCATGAAAGTTACTTGATGTTTTTGGATACCCAATTTTTTTATATGTGTTTATAATATTTTTATTATTGATGGAATTATTAATAATTTCCTCACATTAATCCATATGAATATTCTTTTACTTTTATGAATTTTTTATGATGTTTTGAATGAACCTTATATTTTTCTACATTGTTTATTTATGGTGTAAAAATGAGATACATTCATTTTGAAAGTTTTATGAATCACTTCCTATTTCATTGGGTTCATTATTATGTGATAAATTATTGATTTCTAGTGGCACTCATATGTATGAATGATGTTGGGTGGGGTCCTATATCACCCCCAATGTATTGGTTTAAGTATATATCTAATGAGATAAGTATTCAAGAGAATATTTTGGATGATCATAAGAATGGGAAATGTTGGTATGGATCATTAATGTTATATTCCCTATACAAATGTTTGTTCTAATGTTGAAATATTTTTAAGAGTTTTATACTTATTCTCTTGTCTATGTTATGATCCCAGGGATCCTGATTATTGACTAATTTTTGAAAACTATTTTTATTTATGTATAATTTTATACCTATACATATTAAATTATTTATGATCTATGATTCATGGGGTAATGTATCTTGACTTTACCCATATTCTCCTCTTATGTTAACTTAAGATATTTTATTTTTATCATGTATGTTTACCCCTATTAAGAATCCAATATCACCTATTTCTTATGTTTCAAATTTCCCATGTAATGAATATTAGTATAACACATTAGATGACTAGAAGACTGTTTAGTATGTTTCCTTTATAGAGAAACTATCATGAGTCTTTTAAAATAATTTTTTTAAACTAGTAACCAAAAACACTAAATATATCAGTCCTTGGATATTATTATTTATGATATATAATGTTTTGAATTATTTAATGGATTTAAAATGAAGTCATGTTTTTTCATGGGTCTCTATAGTTAGTATTAAAGGTAATGTTTATTTATTTTTTGAGATTAGGGAATATATTTTGAGATTTAATGTTATAAGACCTGAGGTAACCCAGTTATAACATACATAAATATTAATTCATTTTAGATTAATATTAAATACATATTACAATAATACATTCCTCATAAAAATAATGTTTTAGTGTATTTGGATACTAGAAACATAATCATATTATTTTATGAATTATCTTCAACATATACCACACCAGTCTTGTCAAATTTTACACTTCATAGACGTAACCTACTTAAAACCAATAATTATATATTGTGGAATTGAAGCATAAGAAAGACTGAGCTCAAATTCTTGGTAAAGGAAAACAAATGAGGAATCAATCAATGGACCTATGAAAGAATAATATAAGTTTAAGGGTAAGGGTAAATGATCATAACATACAATAATCATATCCAATAACTAAAAGATAATTAATAAAAAACAATGGAATGAGGACTTTTTAAAACAAAAGAAAAAATTAATAGGTGTTGAATCATCAATAATAAATTATAATCCTTTAGAACATATTATAAGAATAATACATTAGTTTTTGGCATAAACATAATCATAGAAAATCATTTACTTTGTCAAAGATCATTGAAAAATTTATCATAGTGGATTTGCTTCACACTTCATTCCATAGTTTCCTAATACATGATTCACTCCAAATACCATCTTAGTTCATAATGTCCCTTAATGGAATATTTTTAGTCCAATTACATTCATTATTTTCTAACAATATACCATTATTTACCCAATTCTTTGGAGGACTATATAATTCCAAGTCCACCAATCACATAATGAAAACCATACATATGTATTCCAAAAGATCATAAAACATTAACCATTTTATAATATAATAATTAATTGAAATGAATTTATTTTTACAATCATTACATCATATCATCATATCATAACCTGTGAAAATAAACAGGTATCATAATGAATTCAACATAACATAATTATCTAGTGGGAAAGAAGGATTTTCACAGATTCACCCTTAAATAACCATTATCATATATCATATAATGATTGAAATTCGATAATATAAAATGATCATATCCCAAGAGATGCATAAAAATCCTTAAAAATGATGATATTGATAAATAATACCTTTAGCATAACATTTGTACCTTTCTAAAAAACATGAGAAAAATATCATTTTATTTTCATAATAATTTAATTGAAAATTTCCAACAAAAAATACTTACTTTTTTTATAAATAACCATGTAAACATGAAAATTAATCTACAAACCATTGGATTTTCATAATAGTGGGAAAATTATTTCATATTATATACATTAAGAGTGAAAATTATTTTCAAAATTTTTCAAAAAGTGTAAAATGACTTGTTTGGAAAACATTTCATTATATTTTTTAATTTTAAACCGTTGTAAATAACATAAAAGTTCATGAAAATGAAATTTTGAAAACATTAATACATATGTATAAAAATATATAAGATAATAATGAATATAATATATATAAAAGAAGAATGTTCGTTGCCGATATAGGAAACAAGGTCAACATATATTTAAAATAAATTCTCGGTCATTTTAATACCAAAAATTAAAAAAAATTAATAATATATAAAAATTAAATTAATACAAATATTATAATAAAATATATAGAGAATAAAAGGTAATATCCATATAATATCTAATAAATGGAAGTATAGGAATGAAAATCATGAAAATAAATGAGATTGTTATATATCCCTTCCCTCAACTCTGATTTCCATCAAAATCATTCTCACCTATTGTATAGAAGATAAAAATTTATTATTATTATATATGTGACGAATATAAATACTTATAATATCATATATTATACACATATAACAATTTAATACTCCTTTATTTATAATTATCTCTTAAAATAATTGTTTTTGAGTGTCATATTTTTTGTATTTCATATATGTTTTTGGTCAACATTTTTTGTCCATACATCATGATAATAGGTCCTCAATCTCAAAAATTTTAATCAAGAAATATTTATCATAATTATTCATCATACAAAATTTTATAATCATTCATATAAAAATGTGATGAAAAATTAATTACACCACATTGTGCAGATGGTAGTCTGTATATATGAATGACATATGTATCAACTTCTTTATGGATGGAACAAAAAAACGTAAAAAATAAATCAAAATTAGATAATTGTGATATAATAATAAATACTATATAAATTTAATAAATGTATCCAAACATCCATATAAAATAGAAATTGAATAAATCATATTGTTTCACATATGTGGTTGTCATCAAGGGACGTTGTCGTTTTCCAAAAGATCTGAATGTGAGAAGGTAGATAAGATATTATAATTATAAAATTATGAATATATCTAAAAAATCATATATAAAAAATAAATCCATCATTATTAATATCCTTTTGAGGAGGTTATGGAAAGTAAAAAATATCACTACTTATTGGTGGTGATAGATACACACACACGAGCAATACATTCATTTCCCAGTTGATTTAAAAGAGGTAAATGATGGTTGTTTCATCATCATAATAAAATTTCAATATATTAATGATCCATAATTCAACATCTAATTATTTATTCATTATTTTTAAAGAATGTTTTTATAATATATAAAATTGAAAGTGCTTGGTTAAAAGTTATATGTATTCGTCGAGAAACCACTATTGTCTTACACCTTAATAAATAAAAGGATGGTATTATGACAAAAATAGGACATTCAGGATATGGGGATATATTTTAGGAATTTATTTTATCTATTATCTGATTAAATTATATTATCATGAAGAGCGAGTTATAGAGGTATGTTTGTGCTCTTTTATATCAGAGGGTAAAGATACACATGGAAAATATTAAAAAATTAAAATATATTAATGTCTTACTCAATCCAAATGGTCCAAAATTGGATCATGATGGATTAGGATGATATATAACTAATATATATTAATAAATTTGTAATTATACATGTTTTTATGTAATTTTATTCCTTATCTATTTAGTTTAAATCCACATTAACCCCTTTTAACCTTTACCATAGTAATGAATATTTACATCTGTTACAATTATAAATGAAAAAAATTAAGTTGGACATCTAATATAATAGTATCTATGATTATTATAAATATATAATTCAAAATAATAAAATTATTATCTATAAATGGAATACATTAATATTAAAATAATCCTTAAAAACATGAAAAATCGATTTTCAAGGAAAAAAATTCAATTTTAAGTATAAAATTGTATTTATACAAATATTGAGTATAATGTGAATTATAATGAAATTAATGAGATTATTTTTAATAAAATTGATCTAAATAAATTTTAAAATCAATTAAATAAAATACATCTAAATAATTGAATAGAAAATATAGCTTTCTATAAAAAAATTATTAATTATGATTCATTAAAAAATTATTATTTTCAGAAAATACTCAAAACATCACTTTGAAATTTTTTTGATATTATGATTTCAAAAAAATATTTCTTTTTTTCATAATAAAATTTATAAAAATAAAAACATTAATTATAATATCCTTGCACAAAATTAAAAACAATCCACTTTTGAGGAAAATATATTTTTGAAACCTAAAATTACATAATTATCATTTCATTCCTAATAACCATTATTAAATTGCTGTCAGATTATTTAATTTAATATATAATATATAAATTTTATTGAAAACATTAACCAATAATGTTGTTTTTTATTATAATTAAAACACATTACGCACATAAAATCAATTTTTAGAAAAACATATCTTTTTTACATTAAAATGATTTTATTTTCATTTCTAAAAATTGATAACGAAATAATTAATTTTAAAAAATTATAAAAAATAATTTTTCATAATTTAGATATTATTATTCTTACACTAAAATTCAATGTCTTGATAATAACCATGAAATTAAATAAAAATAATAATTCAATTGTATATTATTGTTTATTTAATCTCAATTTTACATGTAATGAAATCAATGAAATATATAAAATGTATTTAAATAGAAAAATATCATAAAATATTATGATGTTACATTGTACCTCATATATGAATTATTTAAATATAATTCCATGACTCTGATATAAATAAGTAAGGAAACTTCTTTCCACATCATATCCTTAACTTTCCACGTAGCATCTGAAAATTAATGGTTTCACCACAAAACATTGACAAGTTGAGGTGTCTAGTTTCATATGACATTATCTATTCAATCTAGAATATCCATTAGTTGTTCCTCATAAGATAGATCATTCTTTAGTGGTATCAAATCTAAGTTCAGTTCATGTTAAGGATCAGGTATTTACTCTTTTTGTTGGGATAAATGGAATACCTCATAATCATTAAAAATACTCAGTAGATGTTTCATGTGGTAAGGTACAATTCAGATATTATCAATAATTTTGAAATGGATTATATATATCTAGGTTAAAGATTTACCATATATAAAAAATTTAATAACGTATTTCTAAGGATAAATCCATGGGAATACCATGTCACCAACTTTGATTTCTAAATCTCACTATAGGTTATTAGCATAAAATTTTTTCAGCTCTAAGAATCCATGAGTTGATACTGAATGGTTTTATCCTAATCATCTTTCTTATCAAATATCTTATCTCTTAATATTTTTCATTTTCTAATATTGTCCCAGAACATTCACATTTTCGAAAACCATCCATATAAGGATTTATACAAACTATTAGAAATTCATTATTTAATGTATTTGTAAAAAGAAACTCAACAAGAGAAAGGTATTAATCCAAACTTCCATTAAAATCTATATAGGAATATCTTGATATATATTCTAGGGTTATAATGGTCCCTTATGAGTTAAAAATTGTATGAGGAAGAAATTTAGTTCTAAATATAAACTCTATATTAAAATATTGATGAATAATTTGCTAGAACATTTAGGTAAACCTCATATGCTGATCAGGACTTGTATAATGTTAAACTCCATGAAACCATACCACATTCTTAAGATATACCAGGAAAGTCTGTCATGGGGAAAAATCCCCTGACCATTTATTAAAAAAAGAAAAAGAGTACAAAGGGCCGAGCAGTTCCTAAACAAAACACCATAGCATCACCGGATTCCAAACCCTTCAACCTCTCTAACCCATCATCGACATTCACTACCAGTGTTGACATGAAATCACCGGAAACACTTCACGGTCCACAGACCAGACAGGCAAACATCATACCACAAATTCACAAAAAACCAGCAGAAAACCAAATCACAATTTCAGAATCAATTAACCTGCTGCAAAAACACCACAGCAAGTCCGTGCAAATATGATCCGCCACAATGAAGCCATCACAGACCGTCGCCAATCACCCGAAACCAAGATTTAGGTCACCAATAATGCATCACCGGTCGCCGGAATCAGAGCCGAGTCCACACCGAGCGCCGCAACAACCATCGCACCACATTCTTAAGATATATTATTGTAAAAAAATAAGGGATAAAAAATCTCAGATGGAAATTAAATGTTTTTATTTCATATTGTTTTTGACTAGAACCCAAATGGAATTTTTCACATTACATGTTTTATGAATTCCAACGCTGAAATCCAAAGTAATTTTCTCCCATTTCTATTCTATTATGGGCAATGGAATTAACATTCCCTTAGAATTTTTTCGCTCATCCTTATCTTGATGTTATATGAAGTATTTAGATTCATTCCCTCCAGTATACCATTTCATGATGTCACATTAGAAATACTATTTTGGGTCACTATGTATCTTCACACATCTAGCATGATTATATAATGCTGAACTATAAGTTTTATATAGTAACTAATTATTCGTGTATAGTGTTGGTGGGAATCATACTCCGTTTATAAACAAAATCATTACTTCATAATCATGGTCAAACTCAAGAAAATTCCACACCTTCTTCTATAGCTTACCATCCTACATAAACTTCTCTTAAATTCATACATGGATGTATGGTTGACCATTTAACTATTAAAGATATGATCTATACCATTTAATCGTTATTTTGATACATATGTTCTAACAATTTATAAATATTGGATCTCTTATAGTCCTCATAAGGGAAAAACTCGCATAGTCTTCATGAATTAGAGAATCAATCAACGTGTTCTCCTTTATAGGGTGGTGCTATATTGAGTTTTAATAACCATTAATAAATTCGCACCATATCCTTTGGCATATAGTCAATTATTTCAATATGAATGTATACATCAAGATATTATTATCTGTATATATATTACATATTTCATCATAATGATAATTACTCTAGATTTTAAATGATAAAATTACTACTTTTGACTCCAAAACATTATTTATTTATTTTCTCTAATTTAATTTCAATTGGAACAAGGTATAATATATCACTATATCATTCATCATGAGGAAAAACCCCATTCCATTCTTGTATTCATCCCTGTAGATCAAAAATATTTCTCCATTATTGGGTAGTGTAATAAAAGGTTCTATGCCCAAACTTCTATTCATTAACATGAAATTATCCTCACATTCATATTTACATGAACGTGGATCCACTCCACATCATCATGGTTAGTAGACGTGTTAGATGTTAGAAATTTCTTAGAAATCATCGGTAGTGTTCCATTAACCAATGAGAACTATGGATCACGATTACTATGGTTCGTCTGGTCCATTAATCAGTAACATTCATCATTTAAGGATCTACGAATATATCCTCACATGAAATTATATGATCCATGAATGAGAGATTTTAAAAGAAATCAATTGTAGTAAATTTTGAATATAGATTATCCTTCCTTAGTGTCTTTAATACTATCCTTAAATATTATTCATGCTCTTCCTCACTCATAGAATATATAAGAATAAAATCTATAAATTCTTTCAAAAATAGATCAAGGTAAACTCTATATAAAATATTCATTAAATATATAAAGATACTATGGTAATTAGTAAGGTCAAATGAAATTAATATAAATTAATAACTTCCAAACCTCATATGGATGGAAATCATGGGTATTACCTCCATCATTACCCATACATGATGATATCTTGATTTAAGAACAATGTTATAAAATAATTTAAATCCAAATAATTTATGAAACATAGATTTATCATAGGATGAAGTATATTTTATCTTAATAGGGATCTTGTGAAGTCCCAAATATTCAATTAAAAATGCAGTTAGCCATATTTATTCTTAGTAAAATTTAAAGGTGAACCCTATTTTGAAGAACTATGCTAAATAAATCCCTTATTTAGATTTTCCTAGATTTTCTCTCTCAATTCATGTAACTAAATCAGAGTATTTCAAAATTGAGTCATTGATATTGGTGTTACATTATGTATGAGTTCTATTGAAAAGTCGAAATTAATGGTTTTGGAAGACAATTAAAGACCACAAGAAATATATCTGCATAATTCCAGAAAATAAGTATATATTTTTGTTGACATTTTACTAAACCATTGCTGGTTAAAATCCCCTATGAATAGTTAGTACATTCTATATAATGGAATTGACATCCATTAGGTTTTTATATTCATCCTCACCAAAAAAACAAGATCACACATTGATTTATAATATCAAATTTGACTTCCCTTCCTTAGAAATTGATATGGTATCTATATAGAAAGAGCCAACCCATGGTAAAAATAACATAAAAACGAAATAGATAGAGAATAAAATTATTTACAATGATAAATTACCAAAAACATCTATCATAGGATTATTTTTAGTATTAAAAATTAATAATTAGATTAAATATTCATATGATTATAAAAATCATTCTAATGAAGTCTTCATATTAGAGACCATATTTCAACCAATAAATGATTATGTTCATATAAGATCACTATTGCTTATCATTAAATTTCAGAGCTTCTATAATTTCATTCCACCTAATGGTTCATTATGAAAATGTCAATTAACTCATGCATATCCTCGGACGTGTCTAGCTTGGTGTTTAGTGTTAGGTCCACTAATCATTCATAGGTAATGATCGAGTTAATACCCAATCTTACCCATCCATATTTTTTTACCCCTATGTACATTTATGAAACAACCACATCCACTTTCTTAAACCTCGAAGGCGATTTATTTTTGAAAAAAAACAATATAATATCGATTCTGTGAGAAATATAAGATATTATCTTGTACTCAATATTATCCCCATGGTTTTTAACATTGACCCATATTACTAATCTAAAAAAAACACTTCTCTATAATATAAAAATAGGTGACCCAAGCATAACATATAAAAATATAACATAATTTAAAAGGAATATACAATACAATTTAAAATAATAAATCATCAAGGACTATAATTTTTTAGTATATTTTCATACTAGAAACATAATCATATTATTCCATCATGTATCTTCACAATATATTACAAATATCATCTCATATTTTATACTTATTATACCTACTCGATGTAAAACCATTCTTTATAACTTTGGGAAAAGAAACATAATAATTGGGATAACAGATGTTATCGAAGGGTATACAGAGTAGATATCAACAAATAATCACAATTTACCATAATATAAGTATAATTTTATGAGAAAATGGGAATAACATACAATAATAATAACAAATCAATCATATATCCATAATAATAAATGTTATACTAAGTAATATTGAAAAAAATACATAATTAATATGTGTGTGTAGTCATAAATAATCAATCCTAAGACATTATAATATATCTGAAGAATAAGACAAAAGTTTTTGGAAAAAAAAAAACAATTTTAAAGAATTATATTAGTTAAGGGTCACTACCAATGCTGACATAGTCGATTGGGTTATCTCCCTATTCAATTATTTTCTTAGCCATGGTTAACTCCATGACTATTATAGTAGATATAGACTTTTATTGGATAAGAATAAATCCCATTTCAATCCTTATTATCTCATTATATATCATTTATTACTCCATGAATTTGAGCGATATATAATTCAGGGTCAACCAATAAAATAATGAAAATCCTAAATATGTTTTCCACCAGATCATGAATCATTAATAAATTAATTATATCCAAACATTTGGAATGGAAATGGGTTTTATAAATATAATATAAATTCATCATAGCATAAACAATGAAATGAAATAGTTTTCATTAATATATCATCATAAGTTACCTATTGGAAATAAAAAGTTTTGAATATTTATCCTTAAAAAACCATCATCATAATCCATCCAAATAAACAGTTTTCAAGGTATCATAACATCATATCCCAAATTAAGCATAAAAACCCATAAATGATGTTGATATATATGATAATTAAAACTAAAAGAATATTTCTACCTTTAAAAAACTGACAAAAGTATCATTTTCATAACTAAAAATTCTATGAATATTAGGAAAATTATTTTCTTTGAAAATAATCATGGATATATTTAATTTAATATCCAAAAAAAATAATAATAATTACTACAGGAAAATCCTTTCATCTCATATTTATTAAGGTGTGTAAAGACCATTGAGGCTCCCTCATCCTCTATAATTGGTTAAGTTGACATCCTCCTACGATAAGGTGTTGATTACAATCCATTCTTCTCTTCTAGTATTTTTCACTAGAACTCCAAGCCTCCTCATGTACTACTTCAATTCCTCTTAAAAAACATTTTCTGGGTGCTATCTGAGGTATCCCATTGAATCCTAGAATCAAATTTCCTATATCACACCCATTTATCTATTTTTTCTAGTGTATGGACTGGATATCAAAAAAAATATTATCATAAATATTACTCCACCCTAATCAATAAGTAGTTTACAAATGGTTATAAATCCAAGAACACCATATACAATTATATCATTTACCATATATAATTCCTATGACATTGATGAATGAAAAAAGACAGAATTTATTAAAAAACAGTTTCATGATAATAATATCTCTATAATAGAAATTTTGGAAACCAGGAAAACTCACTCCATAATAAATTTTTATGCTCGCTATAGGGGTCTACAAAATTACAGGAATGGTCACCATGATAATTAGATTGTTTGGATTTATGGGAATCCTAGCATAACAATTGATAAGATAGTTGTTTATCATCACTTTATCACCACCAAAGTAAGTACGGGAGACTATAGCTTTTTTATCACTTATTTTACAACAAATTTGATCTGTCCCTTATATAATATTTATCTCGGGGCTTGGGGTCCTTCAACCTTGGAGAAAACACCTTTCAAGTGGTAAGAAAAATCAATTTCATATTGGATGGATCAAAAAATAATTTTGTTGGTTTTTACCCTGAAAAATCTAGCCAATAGTTTTCATCTTTCGTAGATAGTGTATAATTTTGGACATTAGTTTTTATGGGGACAATTTCCCTTCATGTAATAATAAAAATGGGATCAAACACACATTGTGCTTCATAGATCATCGTCTCGATAACATCCATTATATATCCTAATTTCCTTCTACCAATGTGACTCATTTTTTGAGATCGTTGTATGATCATTATTCTATTATGGTGTCCAAAATGGGTGGTGAGGAAAGAAATGGATGATTCTTATTTTCAAGACACTAGAACTTAGATCCCACTTACCACCATGTGTTGAGCATGTCTTCGAATAAAATTAATCGAGTTAGTGTATGGATTGGACTATATAAAAAAACAATAAGTAAATGGGGTTTTATTATAGTGGTACAACAGGCATCCAACTCAAGCCAATGATATTCAAAATATCAAATATGTGATTGACTATTTATTAGTATCTCTCTATGCCATGTGGGAAAATGGTCTCTTTTAATACATTGATGAAAACAATCATTCTAAATAAGATAATTCTATAATAATAAAACATGGATCTAGGGATTTCCAAGGCTATGTAGTTGAAGGATAAATATAAAAATGGAATTAGTTCATGGATTCATCAAAATAGAAAGAGGATTATTTTTCCAATAACTTTATGGACAATGTTTCTTAGAAAAATGACACCTAATTTGTGGAAGGTATGGTGGAGTCCCATTTTAAATATCTTTTGAAAAACATTAATTCCTTAATGTTGAATGTATGCTTTAGGTGTAATTCAGACCTCCTTGATGTTTTACACTTGGTGGTCTCTGATAATAATAATGAATAGTTTAGCTATATTCTTGTGGAGGAGGATAAAACGGAGGGTGTCCTCTCTCTTAATTAGGATAGATCCCCTAGCCCGAAAACTATTCCATGGTCCTTTCAAATAGACTCCTGGGATACTATAAATGTTGATCTTATAGAAGATTGTTGGGAATTTTTCATGTTGTATTTCCCCTTAGAGTTTCTAGTTTCACTACACGTTTTCATATCCTAAAAGTAAAATACACATCTTCTTTGAGCATGTCAGTTTGATCAGTATGTGTAATTTCCCCTATAATGTGATTCTGAGCATGCTCAATAGAATATTATCTCTTTATCTTTATAACTATATTTTAGGATGAAAAAGAAATTTTATCCAACATCGGTCAATCCAGGGTGTTTTTAGTATTGCGCAAGAGATGATTTCTAATATTAACAATAAGTCTATTGGATAAAACATTTACATAAAAATGGATATTTAAAAAGAATACAATATAATGGGATTGAAATTCATTCTGAAATTCTAGTATAATATGGATTATTCAACATGGGATTCTTATCTATGTTTAGATACATTAGCGCTCCGTGGATTTCAATCACTTTTTGGGGGAAAACATTAGGTTTTCATTTAATCGATCCCGAGATTATTTAAGGGTGATAATTTTACTTCCCATTTATTTATTTAATCATAGGATCCCTTACGTATAATTATTAACATGAACCCGAAGATAGTACTTGTTCGTTCTTATAGGTATAGATCTGTTTACTGTGGTGTCTCCTATCTCATGTTTGTGGAAAATCTGATTATATTTTCCAATGGTAGTAGAAAATAAATTATAGGAATCATTAATACTTTGGAAGATTACTACAAGTGGAGTGTAAAATTCATCATGCACAATAAAATATGTTTTTATATCTTGAATTCATGTTCAAAGAGGTACACTAACATTATTGTTTCCAAAATGGGTATCCAAAGACATAATTTTCCCGTGGATTATTTAGGCACTCCTATATCTTCATACAAATTATGTATTCATCACCTTGATAACGTGGTGGATAAAGAGGATAACTACATTAAAAATTGGAATAATAAATTCTACCCATTAAGTGGTGTAATAACAATGATTAACTATGTTCCTTCATCAGTTGTTATGAATATTCTATCGGCCCTAAAGGTGCTGAAAATAGTCATAAAGGAGATCAAGGATCTCTTGTGTTCATTCATTTGGGATGATCATGAGGATGGTCATTTTCACTAGGTTTCATGGGCGAAGATGTCTATTATGATTAATGATGGATAGATCAATCATATGTTCATAATGGATTCTATGAATAATTTTCACACTGGACTTGCATGGGAGGCCATGGAAGGAAATTCTCTCTAGTCTATATTTATTATTTATTGGTTCACATGGAATCTTAATAATGAAAGAGGGAATACCTCCACTATTTTTTGTATGATTTAAAACAAAATTATGATTCTACAAATCAATGAATGATGGATCATTTCTTTGGGAATATAATTTAATGAGATGACAACTAGGTGGTTATGAGCCCCTCATTTCTTGGATTTCCCACACTGTAATTGTCTTTAAAGAAAGATATAGCCAATATGAACATTATATAGGTTATACTTAATAATTATCACACAGATCAATTTAATATTATATTAATGTAATCCAATTAGAATAATTTCATTTTCATAGGATCGTCTTCTGGGATTTTTTCATCCCATTCTTACGACAGAATAGTGCATGTTAATATTACTCAGGACAACATGGGATAATTCCTTTGTTGTAATGTTGTCCTAGAAACTTATTTTTAGGGGAATTTCTAAAACCTAAGTGCCCATATATGAATCCATTCAATGTAAAGGTTTACACCTTCAATTCATATGTTTTTTCTGCAACCGCCTAAAAGATGAAGAAGTGCTTCAATTTATTTCAACTAGAAACTAGGCAATTTCGTTGTGGCATTATTTTGGCATATTCACTTGAATGGAAATATAGAATAGAAACATTAATGGTTTTCATCATAATTGGTTTAATATATTCATGAATAAGACAAAGGAAGAGAAATGAAGGGCCACATTGTTGGTTTTAATGTGCTAGTGCATCTGTAATTTCAAAAACACTACCTGTATAAATGGTTCCCACATTTTAGAGAATGCACTGGTTGCATGAACAATGTTTGTTTGGTGGATATTACTACACTCTATAAGCAGTGGGTTATTTACCCTTAAATTTTACACAACTTTTCATTAATTCTCATTCCAGTAGTTCAATAAAAATATTCTAGCATGACTGATGGATCTGATGGAACCATACTTTATTGGGTTTTAAGATTAATATCAATGGATCCTTCTCTTGTAAAGTCATAATGGGTGGTGGAATCTTCCAGTATAACCATCACTCTCTTATATTTACCAATACTAGATTCGGATATGGGACTCACTCGTGGAGGAGGTGTGGTCCATGCTTAAGGTCCTAGAATTATTCAAATATAAGAACATTGAGCTGGATGAAGTTAAAATAGATGTGCAAGTCATTCATGTGACCCTAAAAATTAAATCATAAACTCCATGTAATATCACATATCACATTTTACATTATAATAATTTCATTACTGACCATATGGAGGTTCTTATCTCGGGATGTGAGGATAATCAGCAGAAGATTTTCTCATTGAGAGTGTGTGAATATCTGTAGTGGGGAACTCTTGGTATTCACTTTATTAGACCTCCTTTACCCTCACTAAATATTATAATTTTATCTAATTGTACATTGTCAATATTTTTTATAAAACAAATTTTTATTTTTCATAGAAATTTAACAAAGACAATCCTGATAAGAAATGAGATTGTAAAATAACCTATACGTTAACGAAAACATACATTATAATAACCCGAACATACTATAAATTAATTTAAAATATATTATATTTATATAAAAACAGTAAAAATACTTAAAAAATCATATATTATCCCTGTATAAAATTTTAACACCCATTTAGTAATTATTATTTATTAAAATCATCATTTCCTGGTGTTAATTATTTCATTTTTCAGGTAAGTATTGGTTTAGATGTTCTAGTACATACATAATGATATTTTTTTCTATCATCCCTAGAATGTTAATAAATAAATAATTATAAATATCATTCATTATACTATCTTTTATAACCATTCATATAAATAAATGATGAAAAATGAATAAAAATGCATCATAAAGATGGTAGTCTGTAAATATGAATGAGTGTTGTTTCTACTTTTCAATGAATGGGAGGATATATGGTTAAATAAAAAATAACAATTATTAAATAATTATTATATTATAAATATCATTTATATTAATTAAATATATCATTATTATGAACCATATAAAGTGAAAATGAAATATAAATCACATCACTTCGTGGAGGTGGTAGTTCACACTTACGCACAACAAACGTTATCGTTTTCCTATGTATGGGAAGGAAAGAAGGTAGTTAAAATATTATATTTTCAAAATTATAATTATTCCAAATATATAATTTATAAAAAAAATCCATTATAGTAAATACTCATGTTAGGCAGTGATGTAAGATGAATCAGATCACTACATGGAGGAGGTAGTCAACACGTACACACAAACCATACTTTCATTTCCCCGTTTAGTGAAAAGAAGTAAAATAATGTTTTAAAATAATACAAATATAATATAAGTATATTGATGATGTATTATTATACATTTTATGTTAGATAGAATAGTTTTATAGAGGTTGGAAGGTGACATAAAACTGAATATACTTTGTTAAGAGTAATAAATCATTATTATTAAACCCTCTTTATCTTACACCCCAATCCTTGAATGGGTTGTAGATACCCATTCTTGGATTACCTGGAAATTAAATTAATTTTGTGGAATACTTAATACATTACAAAAACCAACACTCAAGGACCGTAATAGTTTAGTGTCTTTGCAAACTCGGAACAGAATCTTCTAATCATGGTAAAAGATCTTCAACATCTCCCATAAAGATCTTCCCCGTCTGTTTTCATACCTAAAACCTTTATTTATATCCTAGGGAAAAGAAAACATATAAAGTGTGAGCTCAAATTCTTAGTAAGGGAAATCAGGTAGATAATAAAACCAACCAGATACATTTGAACTAAAAAACATGAACATAATGATAAAACATCAAAATCATGAGAAATGACATAAAACATGGAAGTACGTAAGGCAGAGATCATAATGGAACATCAATCATGATAAAATAGAATGGTAATAAAGAATGTAATTGTGTAAAACCATTATGGACCTGATATGATTTCTATAGTAGCCAAGACATTGCTGCCAAGACCATCTTAGTGGACAAAATCTCTTTCTGAATCGAGTTCACTCCTCGTTCCAGTCATGTATTACTGAACTGGATTAACATATTGTTCCATCCATGTCTATATCATGAGATATAAATCTTTACCCAATGAATTGGAGGGTTACATAGTTCCAACCCATCTCATAATTAAATCATTCTTACGTGTTCCACAACATAAACATAAATCATTTATCATAACCCAATGAATAAAATGTGTTTCATAAATATCATCCATTCATAACATAATCCATATAAAACCAACAGATATCATTTCATCATATGAAAATTGAACCATGTAAATCATAGAGATATTTTACATGAAACATACACATATGAAATAATGTCATCTTAGATGGAAAATGGTTTTTATAAAACACTTGAAATGATTTCTTTAGGAAAATGTCCATTATTCTTCAAAATCATTTTCTTTTCTCAAAATGCAATGAAATTTCAAAAGAAAAATATATTTTTTGGAAAATAATCATGAAAACTTGTAGAATAATCTTCATGAAAATTAAGCATTTTGAAACAATAAAAATCCTTCATGCCGTATAAGTTAAAAAAACATTCTCCTAATACTTTTAAGGGAAAAGTCAAAATGTACCACGTATGGTAAACAAAAGAAAGATTCATTCCACAACACAAAGTAAAAGTCAAATAGGTGTAAAAACGACTTTAAACATGCATGGAAGGATATTAAACAGTTTATGAAAAGCATTCTTGTGTACATTGATGAAAAATATAACCCCAATAAAGACTTACATACAAGCAATCTCGAATAAAAATGAGATTGAAAAATTATCCCTTACATTAGGTATGATATGCTTCGTACGTATCTGAACCTCTATTATAATGATTTAAATAATGTCATTGACTTATTACAAAATCATATTCATTGGTATGATATAATATATGGTTCACTTATGTAATTATATTACCAGTTCTTTTGTAAATTCCATGTTAAAGCAATGTTTTGGGAAAATTGTTTCATTTATCGTACGTGTTTCGACATGTTGTTCTTGATATTATTACTTATATCCTAATTTTCATAGTTCCAGAATGTAAAAAAATTATTTATATATAATATATATTCAGCATATAAATATATATGATAGATTGATAAATGGAATGAAATACACCGTTCATAGAGACGGTAGGCAGCACGTATGCATGAACGCTGTTTTCATTTCCTTATTAAATTAAATTGAATTTTGTAAATGAAACATATACGTACATAAATACAGTAAACTTATTATGTAATATCTTTCATGATTATTTATTATATATACTTTATAATCATACTTGAATGGTTAATCATGGAAAATGAATATCATCGTGTTCATGGAGACCGTAGTCCGTATGTACGCACGAGCGATGTTATCATTTCCATGATCGTGGAATTGCATTGAAGTGTATGTATAAAATTTCAGAATCAATATCACGTTACAATAATAATATATAGTTATTTATTTACAACATTATATCCATCCATGTATGGTGGTGGTGGAAAAACAGATTACACCACGGCGTGGAGATGGTATTCCATACGTACGCACGCGTAGTGATTTCGTTTTCCGTAGGATGGATAGAAGATTAAATAGGGTTGTTTAATATTTATAATAACATATCAGTATATTAGTGATACTTATGTTATTAATTTATGATGAAACAAATAAATAAGAATAAGTATAAAAGAAATAAATTGGAAAGAATCGATAAAGGATATTACCTCTTCTTTGGCGTGCCTCTTCTTAACCTCCTCTTAAGGCACTAGAGTTGGTTGGTCTTTTGAGGAGACCCGGACCTCTATAATGTCTCTAGGTAAGTTGATAAGGGAAATGTTCAGGTGTGGTCCGAGCATGAATACTAAAAATTGTGTAAAGAGAAGAGGGAGGAGGTGCCCTTTTATAAGGGAGGAGAGGGGCACCTTAGAAAAAACGTAAAATTTTATTTTATAATAAAGACATATTTGGTTTATAATGGCTCCAAAGTGACTTATTTAGAATATAAAGTGGGTATGGGTTTCATTACTCTCATCCGATAGGTTCTATACATGTTTAGGTTACTATTTTAAACTTATCATTTATATTTAACTCTAAGTTAAATAATTTTACTTTTACAGTGCCTTCTTGTTTTCTTACACTATATGGTTAATAAACATACAATAACAATCCAAACGAACCCCAAGTGGTTCATTATTAATATATATAACCTTATATTTCTCATTTGGACTATCCTTATATTTTTAGGAATATAATAACAATTAATAATATAATATTTGTTTCAAATACTATTTTATGCCAATTTTGAAACTATTTGGTAATTGATTTTTGTAAAAATCACAACTTCATGATTTGTTCGCAAAAAAGTTAATTAAATAAATAATAAAATGTCATATTAACTTATAAAATTAGTGGAATTCATTAAAAGTTTCAAATTACATTTATTTGGGTATTTATAATATCAATTATGTTAATATTTCATTAATAAGGTAATTACTGAATCATCATTGTGTCATAAATAAATCAAATTATTTAATGTCTAAAAATTATAAATAAAATAAAATTATGTAGGAAATCCTTTTAGGTTTCTAATTAATATTTATAGTCTAATTTATCTTATATATAACACTATATTAAAACTGTGTTAGTTATTAAACTTTGATTTTAACTCTTTTAACTCTTCTTTAAATAAAATAATGATAAATGTCCTAATCTAATCCACGTGAACCTAAATGGTCATATTTAAATCCTAAGGTTATTTTTAGTCGAATAAAACTTATCCAATAGAATTAGGACATGTTTTATGGTAATAATAATTTCATTTTTACCCTTAATTACCCTATTTATTTTTAACCGTGGTAAATAAAAGTTAAAAGTTACTATTCACCGAAAATAATTTTTAACTTGTTGAATCACATTTTACTCCTTGATATTAATCGTGTCTCTCTGATTTTCAAAATCCCACACATAGAAGTGGTAAAATTATGTTTTATGTAAATTTTCAAATTCTCCTACGAGGTGGATAAAAGACGGTGAAAAGTTCAATAAATTTTTTTTATATATAAACTTATTATAAAATGACTTCAATGAATTACATTGAACCTATATAAGTATTATGTATCAATTTTGACCTAAATTAAATTTAAATAAAATAAATAATTATTTATATAAAAAAGTCAGTTTTTAAATAATAACCATGTGTTTTCACTATTCATAAAAAATTGAATGTTTTCAGAAAAATACCAAAAATTCACCCTAGAATAATTTTGATATTACGAATCCAAAAATGAAGTACATTTTGAATGATTAAATTTATAAAATCTCATAATGTGGGTATTATTATTCATAACAGCTAGTTTATATAATATTTTAATAACATATCATTGTTTTGTGAAACTCGGTATTGCGTACAACACACGCTATCGTGGAAGGTCGCGATTGCGCGTAAAGAAAGCCAAGGCAGTGTTGAATGTAGTGAAAGAATAATTTTTTGTTGTGTATAATAGAATCCAACCATATTTAATTTATACATTGAATATATATATATACACACTCAATGTTGCGTAGAATAACTTCTTTCAATTGAACTTGAAATTTTGTGTAACACTATCCAAGAATATTGTTGTGTATAGTGAATGATAATACGGTGTTGCGTATAGTGAAATATAATATTTGTGTAGCGTACAATAGATGATATGAAAGAAATTAAAAAGAATATATCTTATAAAATTTCGGGGTGTTACTTTCTACCCCCATTAAAATGAATTTCTCACTCAAAATTCGTTGGGGTTATAAATAGTTTATTACGTGAGAGTTTCTTTCATAGAAACCAACATCTTAAAAATGAATACAAAAACTTATCTTTAAAAACTAAAGTATGAGACGTAACGGTTACCCAAATTAACTAATCACTGGGTTTCAACTTAGGAGAACATCGGTGAAAATATGGATATAGAAGAGAAATATAACCATCATGTTTTGATGGAGAGTGGTAGAGGACATGGCTATGAAAAGGCCAACATACACAAAGCCATAAACATGTGATGATCTATTGTACCATCTGATCCATTAGATATGAGAGCCCTAGGACAACATTTTTGGTTTTCAATATCATTTCCCTAAAGTTGAAATTTTTTAATTAGAAGAAATAATTACATGATTTCAGTGTAATATCATTGTTGGTCATACTATTAGCAATTTCCACTTCATCTCTTATTTAAATAAATGAAGTTGAATTTTTCATTCTCGAAGTGTTAGAAGATCATGTGATAGAATGATAGGTCATTACATCTTCCTTTATCACAAGTTATTAAATATACATAAGTCCATCTATGTTGAGATTAATCATATATTGATCCTAAAATGGACGTATACTTCATCTAGCATACCTCATAATAAAATAAAACTAGTTTCTATTAACCAGGGACTTCTTTTAGGACAATGGTTGGTGATAATATCCTGTAGCACCTTGGTTGTGGGTTCGATTCCCAAAGCCTTGTCCGACACGACAGGGTGTCTCACGTTATGCAGGTTCTCCTTTTTCATAATTTACACTATTATAACATTCTATCAATAATATCTAAAAAATTTCTAGTCTTAAACAATAATAACTTATGTCCAACATTATCCATTCCAATCTTTAGGCTTATCCAAATTACTTTTTTCCAATATCATATTATAAAGAAAACAATTACTAGAAATGTCATCTGTTGAGCATGTGAATACCATTATTTACCCCCCATATATCATACGATATATCTTGTTGGTCAAATTTCAAACATGTGTATGCTTTAATTGTGTATTCTCCTGAAAAAAATTAATACCCATTGAACCTTAGTGAAAACATGAATGCTATAAAAATTTAACACTTTCCACATACCAAAATCCCAAAATTTCTATATACACAAACCATCATATAACATTTTCCTTATATCAGTCATGAGATCATTTCATTTTTTCTGTATCCATTCATTATGCGCATATAATCTTATTTCCAAAAATATTTCAATAACTTTTCATGGGTACCGTTACCATATAATTATTGAAAACCAATACATAGATATTCCAAAATTCCACGATACAATAAATGAGATTCCACGATACTATTTAGAAATCCCATTACATAAACCCTTAATCATTACACAACATCTTTGTCATACTCAACATCACAAATAGTGATCACATGTGACTTCCAATTATCCATTTCCTTAAGATATTGCTCACGTTGATCATCATTAACCCTTGGATTAGGGTATTGATCAGCATAATGCCCCATTTCCTTGCACTTGAAGCATTAAAGTGTTGGCAGAGTGTTCTCTATAGTCTTTTCTCTATTCACGTCATTAGAAACTTTTTTCCCTTTAATTTGTAACTCAACTACTCTATGAACTTCTTTTCAACACTTAAGACATTTTCTAGTACATTTTAGTAAATCTACACCATGCTTCTTTCCACACTATGAGCATAAAGAAACATTCATCTTCTTCTCACCTTTGTTTTGAGATTTTTCCTTGAACTCTATCTTTCATTTTTTGTCAAAACCATGAGATGGGTTTGTAACACCAACATACATTTCTACCATGATAGCACATCACTCAATTTCTTTCATGGATACTAAATTCTCTTATAGCTAATGCCCTTAGAAGACTTGGTTTTAATCCACTAAAGAATCAATCAACTGTACTTTCTTGTTGGACGATAAAGCCAGATTCATACCATGCAATCCTTGTAAAATGTGCTTCATATATACCAACAGATTCATCATCCTTTTTCTTAAGCTCAAGAAAATCCTTTTCCACCATTGCTTAAAGAACACGAGTGAAGTACTTATTGAAAAATAAGTTTATTAAGTCATCCCATTCCATGGATTCAATTTCATCTCGGGGATACATATTCTTAATTAGGGTCAACCATTGATCTGCTTCACCTTCTATATGGTAAATAACCAGAATGAATTTTTCATGTTCTCAACATCGAATAATGGAAAATATCTTTTCAATGGTACTGATCCATTTTTCAGAAACAAGTGGATCAGAAGACCCACAGGGAGAAGGTGGATGTTGATTCATGAAGGACTCAATAGAATATTGTTCCCTTATCTGCTCATTTGGAAGTCCAGAATGATTCATAGCTTGTGTAAGTATAGTAATAATATTTGGCACTCCATCTCCCATAACATTGGTTTGTTCAGGAGGAAATTCAATGCATAGTTCATTACATTTATCAAAACTGTACCTTCGAGTTCCAACAATCATCTAAAACCCAAAAAGAATAGTGTGATAGGAAAAAATCATGCTAGGGAAAACAACATAATAAAGGGGGAGTACCTTAAATATATAACATCTTAGGGTTAATTATAAGATCGTTACCATAATTATAGGACTATAACCTACAATTATACTTAACCATAAGGAAATACCCTGACATACCTTAGAAATATATCTATGGATCTCACTAAACTTTTTGCATCCTAGTTTCCAAAGTTTGACTAATCCTTTCCACTGATACCAACTGTAGAGTCCCAAAGCTTGGCTTACATGGACATTACATTAATTTTTCAGAATACTTAATACATAAAAAAACCAACACTCAAGGACCGTAATAGTCTAGTGTCTTTGGATACTCGTAACATATTCTTCTAATCATGGTGAAAGATCATCAACATCTCCCATAAAGATCTTCCCCTTTTGTTTTCTTACCTAAAACCTTTATTTATATGCAGGGTAAAAGAAAACATATAAAGGGTGAGCTCAAATTCTCAGTAAGGGTAAGGATGGAGAAAATAAAACCAACCATATACATTTGAACATAAAAACATGAACATAATGTTTAAACACCAAAATCTTGAGGAATAACATAAAAAATGGAAGTACGTAAGGCAAAGATCATAATGGAACATCAATCATGATAAAATAACATGGGAATAAAACATGTAATTGTGGAAAACCATTAAGAACATGACATGATTTCCATAGTAGCCAAGGCATTTCTTCCAAGACCATATTAGTGGACAAAGTCTCTTTCTGAATCGAGTTCACTCCTCATTCCAGTCCTGTATCAGTGAAGCCGATAAAATTACCTTCCCAGCCATGTCTATCTCATGATATATAAATATTTACCCAATGAATTGGAGGGAGATATAGGTCCCACCCATCTCATAATTAAATCATTCTTACATGTGCCATAACATAAAAATAAATTATTCATAATAGCCCAAAGAATAAAATGGGTTTCATAAACATCATCCCATCATAACATAATCCATATAAAACCAATGGATATCATTTCATCATAATAAAATTGAAACCATGTAAATCAAAGAGATATTATACTTGAAACATACACATATGAAATAATTTCATCTTATATGGAAAATGGTTTTGATAAAACACTTGAAATGATATCTTGAGTAAAATGTCCATTATTCTTCAAAAATCATTTTCTTTTTCAAAATGCCATGAAATTTTAAAAGAAAAGGATTTTTTTGAAAATAATAATGAAAAAATGTAGAATAATATTCATGAAAATTAGGCATTTCGAAAACGTAAAAATCCGTTCATGCCGTATAAGTTAAAAAAACATTCTCCTCGTACTTTTAACGGAAAAGTCAAAAAGTACCATGTATGGTAAAAAAAATTATTCCTTCCATAACATAAAGTAAAATTAAAATAGGGGTAAACATGAATTTAAAAATACATGTAAGAATATTAAAAACTTTATGAAAAAATTTTTTATAGACATGGATGAAAAATATATCTCCAGTAAATACTTACGTATAAGAAATCTTGAATAAAAATGAGATTGAAAAATTATCCCTTACTTTAGGTATGATATGCTTTGTATGTATCCAAAACTCATGTATAATGATTTAAATAATGTCATTTACTTGTTATATAATAATATTCATTGTTATGATATCATATATGGTTTACTTATGACTTTATATTACCAGTATTTTTGTAAATTCAATGTTAAAACAGCCTTTTGGGTAAATCGTTTCATTTATCGTACGTGTTTCGACATGTTATTCTTGATATTATTAATTATATCGTGATTTACATAATTCCATAATTTAAAAAATGATTCATATATAATATATATTCAGCATATAAATATATATGATAGATAGATAAATGGAATGAAATACACCGTTAATGGAGACGGTAGGTCGTACGTATGCATGAACGCTATTTTTGTTTCCTTATTGAGTTAAATAGAATTAAGTAAATGAAACATATAAGTAAATAAATCTATTATAATTATTATTTATTATCTTTCGTGATTATTTATTATATATACTTTATAATCATACTTGAATGGTTAATCATGGAAAATGAATCTTATCGTGTTCGTGGAGACGGTAGTCCGTACGTACGCACGAGCGATGATATCATTTCCATGATCGTGGAATTGTATTGATCTGTATGTATAATATTTCATAATCAGTATCACCTTAAAATAATCATATATAGTTATTTATTTACTCCATTATACCCATCCATGTAAGGTGGTTGTGGCAAAAAAGATTACACCATGGCGTGGAGACGGTATTATGTACGCACACACACGCGGTGATTTTATTTTCCGTAGGATGGATATAAGATGAAATAGGGTTGTTTCACATTTATAATATCATATAAGTATATTAGTGATACTGATGATATTAATTTAAGATTAAACCAATAATGAAGAATAAGTAGAAGAAAAAATAAATTGGAAAGAATCAGTGAAGGATATTACCTCTTCTTTGACGCGCATATTCTTAACCTCCTCTTAAGGCACCCGAGATGATCTTTTGAGGAGACCAGAACCTCTATAATGTTTCTAGGGAAGTTGATAAGGGAACTGTACATGGTTTGGCTGAGCTTTAAGGCTCAAAATTGTGTAAAATGAAGAGGGAGGAGGTTCCTTTTTATAAGGGAGGAGAGGGGCACCTTATGAAAAACATAAAATATTATTTTATGATAAAGTCATATTCGGTTTACAATAGCTGCAAAGTGAATTATTTGGAAGATAAAGTGGGGATGGGTCTAAATCGTCTCAACCAATAGGTTTTATACAAGTTTAGATTACTATTTATTCCTTATCATTTATATTTAACTCTATGATAAATAATTTCACTTTTACCGTGTCTTCTTGTTTTCATACACTATATGGTTAATAAACTTACAATAACAATCCAATAGAACCCCATGTGGTTAAAAAATAATATATATGACCTTATCTATATCCTTTGGATGAACCATAGATATTTAAGAATATAATAACAATTAATAATATAATATTTTTTTAAAAAACTATTTTATCTCAATTTTGACACTATTTTGTAATTGATTTTTTAAAAAATCATAAAAGAATGATTAGTTCAAACAATGTTAATTAAATAAATAATGACATTTCATATTAACCTATTAAATTAGTGTAATTCCTCAAAAGTCTCAAATTACAATTATATGGGTATTTATAATATTGAATTATGTTAATATTTCATTAATAAGGTAATTACTGCATCATCATTGTGTCATAAATAAATTAAATTATTTAATGTCTAAAAATTATAAATAAAATACCATTATGTAGAAAATCTGTTTAGATTTCTAATGAATATTTATAGTCGAATTTATCTTATGTATAACCCTATATTAAAAATGATTTAGTTATTAAACATTGATTTTAACTCTTTTAACTCTTCCTTAAATAAAATAATAATAAATGTCATAATCTAATCCAAGTGGACCTAAATGGTCATATTTTAATCTTAACGTTTTTTTTGTCGAATTAAACTTATCCAATAAAATTAGGACATGTGTTAGGGTAATAATAATATCATTTTTACACTTAATTACCCTATTTACTTTTAACTGTGGTAAATAAAAGTAAAAAGTTACTATTCACCAAAAATTATATATATCTTATTGAACCACATTTTACTCCTTGATATTAACCGTGTCTCTAGGATTTTTAAAATTACACTCACAGAAGTGGTAAAATTATGTTTGATGTAAATTTTCAAATTCTCCTTGGAGGTGGATAAAAGAGGGTGAAAAGTTCAATAAAATTTTTATATATCTAAAATTGGTATAAAATGACTTCAATGAATTACATCGAACATATAGAGGTATTATGTATCAATTTTTACCTAAATTAAATTTAAATAAAATAAATCATTATTTAAAAAAAACGGTTTTTAAATAGTAACCCAGTGTTTTCACTATTCATCAATATTTGAATGTTTTCAGAAAAATACCAAAAATTCACCCTAGGCTAATTTTGATATAAAAAATCTAAAAATGAAGTACATTTTGAAATATTAAATTTATAAAATTTAAAAAAGTGGGTATTAATATTCATAACAAGTAGTTAATATAATATTTTAATAACATATTGTTGTTTTGTGAAACTCAGTATTTGGTACGACACACGCTATCGTGGAAGGTCACGATTGCGTGTAAAGAAAGCCAAGTTAGGGTTGTGTGTAGTGCAAGATTCATTTTTTGTTGTGTATAATAGAATCCAACCATATTTCATTTATACATATAATATATATATATATATATACACACTCAATGTTGTGTAGAATAAATTCTATCAAACAAACTTAAAATTTTTTGTAACACGATCCAAGAATAGTGTTGTGTATACTACAAGCTAATACAGTGTTGTGTATAGCATAAGATAATCTTGGTGTAGCGTAAAACAAGAAGATATGAAATAAATTAAAAAGAATATATCTTATAAAATCTCGGGGTGTTACACGGGTGGTATTATGAAATAACTAGGAACAATATGATATTGTTTGGGATTTTAGGAAATTATTTTTATAGGGATTTTCCATGATAATAGTCTCTTGATGTGCGAGGAAGAGAGGATAGATGGTGTTCTTTCATAAATGATAGAGATGATACACTTGGAATTTTTCAAGACAATAAAATATATTAATATCTTACTAAATGAAAATGGCTTAAAATAGGATCATGTAAATATATTGGATGAGATATAATCTAAATGTACTCATATAATATGATTAAAACATGTTTTTTGTCATTTTTACCCGTATCTATTTTGTTTAACCTCTCATTAACCAATGTAAATGTTTTCCATAGTAATAATTGTTTACCCCAATTTCAATTCCTAATGAACAAAAATTAAATTGATATTATTATATAATATTATTTATTCTAATTAAATAAAATAAATAATTTTAAAAATTTTAATCTCCATAAGTTGAATAAATTAATTATAAAATAAACCTTAAAATCAAGTTGAAAAGTGGATTTCTGGAAAAATGTATTTTTATGTTTGAAAATATATTTCATCCAAAATTTAGTATAATATCGTTTATAATGAAATTATTTGGATTATATTGAATAAAAAGGAAATAAAGAAATAAAGAAATTATTTTAAATAAAAAAATTTTCTTTTTTAATACTTGAGTTTAATTGATAGTTTTTTAAAAAAAATTATACTTTTTACTATTCATTAAAATTTATATTTTAAAAGCAATAAAAAAACTAAATTTAAATTAATTTTGATATAATGATTTGAAAATTCTATTATATCTCTATAGTAAAATTTCTAAATTTTTTGGCAATTAATTATAATATCATTATAAGAAATACAATAAAAACCATTTTTAGGGAAATTTGTTTTGAAGCATAAAATTACCTCAATCTCATTCCATTCCTATCCAATCTAATTAAATATATTATAAGGAATTTTATTTAATATAAATTATATAAATTTTATTGAAACTATTAATCAATAATAATTTTATTAATTATGATTAAAAATCACAACACACTTAAAAATATCATTAAAAAAAACATATTTCATCTTCAAATGATTTTATTTCCATTTCTAACCAATTTATGACAAATGATTTATTTTAAAAAATGTATATGAAAAAAGATTTTCTATTTTTTTTAGCCCATATCATAGATTCTAATCCAATGACTAGACAATAACCATCAAATTAAATAATAATAATTCAATAGTATATTTTAGTTCATTTAAAACGTTGGTTGAATGTAAAAAGATTATCAAAATAAATAATGTTTTTGAAATAAAAATATACCATAAAATCACATGGAATTATAAAACCATAGTATAAAATATTACAGATGATTCAAACTATAGGTTATAACCTAATGTATTGGTATATCTTTATTTGTTTATTTTTCTATAAAATAAATCCATAACATGATACTAAAATGTGGATATAGGCTCTGAAACAATTAAGCCTAAGGGTAATAACCCCAAATAGTGAATGTTAGTAATAAACTCAATTGTGACATGGCGTAAGGAATATTATTCTAACTAAACATCACACAAAAATACATTTAGGGATATTCATTGGTTGATCTCATACACTTTATGAACCATTTTGAATGAATTTTTTCCAGGTTAAAATAAAGGATTAGGAAATTATGTATTTGAAATACAAATATAATTTTTAACCAAGAATTATATAGTTTTAATAAAACCAAATATATTCTGACATGGTAGTTTCAAATAGTAAGTTGTTTTAAGGTTGAGTTCCTTTTATTTTTATGAAAATTATAATGTATTGTTAATTTTTGTTCACTCATTTCAACCCTTTTGTTTTTATTAATGACTTTAACTAGAAGGAACCACGGGTCTGAGGGACAAAACAATTATTTCCAAAACAAAAAAACCTATCAATATGGGAGATAGAATGAGAAACATGTTTTAGATTCCAAACTATCTATCAAGGAATATGATTAATAATTTGAACATAGTGTAAGTCCCAAATAGTCAAAATAAGATACAGATGATGTCTTATAATAGATCTTGTGATGAGAATTATTATGTAAATAATGATCAATTTACTAAATGTAAAAAATATAGAAAGAATCAGTATGGCATTTTCATTAAGGGTACTAGAATATAATTTACTTATGAAAGAGGGGTCCATCATTCATGAAACTATTATATGAAAATTTTGTGCTCAGTTATCTTGATGGGACAAGAAAATGAACATCCAAAAGCACAATTAATTTTCCAATTACATAAGTTTGAGAAACATAGAAATTAACAATGTCAAAGTCATAATACAAAGTATGATATGGATTATAGTAATGAATTTCTCCACAAACAATAGAATAATTTGGATTCAATTCAATGAATATAGATAAAAGGTTTTTTAATAAAGAAATACATTGCTTCATAATTTTGAATATATTATCTTTATTCAAGACACTCTAAGTTACCTATATTTTTTTCTATGTGTACATTCATAATGTTTTGTTATCAAATAAAATATATTCTTTTATGTTAGTTTAATTTTCCAATTTATATTTTTAATAATATAAATCATAAAATGGGTCCTTTATATAGATTTTACAAATTTATGGTAATGGATTATCTATTTCAACATAGGCTCAATATTCACAGATCTTGGTAAGATTACACAAAACATTCTCACTAATAAAAATTTATTTTCATAGAAAAAACAAAAACTATTATAAATAGAATGTAATTTCACTAAATCAGAAGATGAAATTTGTTAATCATCTTCATCATCCATCAATACATCGATGTTGCATGTAGTGCTCTTTGTTTCTAGGGAAATTGGAAACAACATTCCAATTCTTGATATATAATAAAATCCCCCTCTACCACTACTAGAATAATTGGAAATGGTTTTTAGGTGAAGATGGATCCTTCCTAGTGACCACATGTTGGGAGTTAGTTAAAAATATCATTTCATTCCTTAGAGCATGTGATCCAATAAAACATTTTTGATGAAATTTGATTCGTGGAAAGACATTTGTTGCACAAGAGGATTCACATGAAATTGATGTGGTGTGTAATCAATTCCCTACAAACCGTTATCTATGAGTTTTTTATAAATAATGAAACATAAGGACTGTCTTTGATAGAAGGTGAGGTGATGGGTGGTTATATATTGAAGCTGGTGATGTAGTTGAGGAATAAGATGGATTGGGATCATTATAGTTAGGAGAATACAGCCTCTATAAAAAGTATTGGAAGTGTTCTAAATTTAGGTCTCAATGAACCTATGTAATGGAGGATCATTCTTTTATCAGCATCATCATTTGACCTCAGATTTCTAACATCACAGTTTAAATGAATAATCACAGGATAATAAAGATAGGTGTGTGTGGTGTATCTATTATAAACTTTGTAATCACATTACATAAATTAAACTATCATATGATAATATTCACTATAGATATTAATTATGAACATAGAGAAAATGAAAATTTGTATTAAAAACAAACCCCTAGAGGTATTTAACTCAAATGATTTTGGAGAAACACAATATTGTTATTATGATTATTTTAAGTTAATATATGTTATCAATTCATCATTAAAATTTCAATAAAGATTTATCTTGTAGATACACTTATCAAACTTATTTATAATAAAACAATATAAATTGTGAGGACACAATTTATTTAATGGGGGATAATGTAACAACATGATATTTCAAAATATAATATTATTTAATAAATAATATGGTAATAATGTGTTTAATATGAAAAAATAGACATAAAATAAACAATGATTCTTTCAATTAAAATTTTACCATTATATTATATCCATTCAATTAGGTTGTAAAAATTCAAGTAGGTATAAAAATAGTCAATTAGGAAAGAAGAAATGGAATCTCGAAGATGAATTATTCCTTATAAATCCCATTTATTTGATCTGAAAAGGGAGGCACTTATATATGGATTTCATTGGACCAAACTAAAGATGATCACAATAAATTATGGTTTTAGAAAAACCATATATGTGAGTAGGGAAATCTCATGGATATTACACTATGATATATGATAATGAACCATCACCATTGAATAGAAACTATTGATTATCTCATACTTAGGTCATATATAGAGAGAACAATGGATTATGTAAGTAGAAATTATTATTATATCAATAGGTAATTAATTATTTATATTTTTATATATATCATTATATTTTATACATTTGAAAATGTCATTTTTTTACAATTCATATTTTGCTAAAAATATTTCTTTTGAAAATTAGAATTTGATTACAAATAAATATATTTTTTATGATTTAATAATTACAGAATATACTGACTGTATTAGTAAAAACCATATTAATTAGTAATGTTTAGAAAAAAACAATAAATATACTGAAATTATTTTCCCTATAAAAACATGTTTTTGTTGTATTTTATATTTTTAAATAAAAACATTTATAAATTTTATGATGTGAATTTGGGGAAATTAATTTCAGTTTTATATTTATCTAGGAAATATTATACTAAGCTGAATTTCTTATATTTTTCTAAAAATATTTATTTTCTAAGTGAATAGTAAAAATTGCCATTTTTACAAATAATGTGACTTTTAGGAGAATATTAGTTAATAATTGTGATTTGAAAATTTATAGACACTTTTCTAGATACAAACATTTTATTTTATATTTAAATTTATTATTTTATAATTTTTTCTTATTTATAAACCCATATTTTAAAATTTTTAATCTATATTATTTTTTTCCAAAAAAATATTATTACATTATACATTTAGTATTTTAAAGTTATGATGTATAACTATTCAAATTCAAATAAAAAATGGATTGGAAAATTTTAATAGTTATTTCAAGATTAAATAATATGTACCGTCATTGTTTTTAGAATAAATGATAAATTACCGAGGTAAAATGTAGTTATCTTAGTGAAACCAAAATTGTAAAAAATAATAATTGTACCGATAAAGGGAGAAAAATAATAAAATCATGTTATAATTGAAGATTTTTTGTGTTTATAAAAATTATATCACCTCTTATCTACCATTTCTCATTTTCTTTGAGACATTTTAATTGAGAGTGACTTCCAACTGTTGAAAAAAGTTCTGTATTTAAAAAAATCCATTCATTTTCACTTAAAAAAGTGGCACACCTCACCTCACTTAGCATCACACAAAAACATCATTTTCAAAAAAAAAATTATAAAACAACACTATTAAACACTTCTATACACCTTAAGGTGGACTTTTTCTTCCCAAAATACCATCCCTCGTTGTTTTAACCCGCTTCATAAAGGAGATAACCCAAGTAGTGATGTATAGATTTCTAATTGATTCATCCTCTTTTCTTTTTCCCACATATGCATTTATTATTTATCTTGTTTATTTTCATCATCTCAAAATTATAAAATTATTATCCTTAATATACTGGTATTTTATTATAATTATGGTACACATTTTAACCACCCTACCCATTTTCCATATGAAAAGATAAAATTACATTTATGTGTTTGTGAACAACCATCTCTACAAATATCTTGTTTATGTTTTATTATCCACCATACATGGATGTAACTAATGTTTTATTTAATAAATAATTATCATATTTAAAACATATTTTAGATTCTTAAATTATAAAATATATTTTTCCTCTCTAATGTTCTATAGAAAATTAAAGCTCCAACCATGAGTACATGTAGCCTACACCCTCCATAGGATGATTCCTTTACTTTTTCCTTTTCATCACTGCCATACATGGATAGTAATGATAATGTGATCAATGGATAATATAATTATTTTGATATAATTCAGGTTATTTTAATTAAAATGGATAAATTATTAATGATATGTTCAACAAATGATTATCATTAATTTAATAGTTTAAAATAAGTGTACTAAGTGGAAAATCATTATTTCAAATTATGTAATATTTTAATATCCACTAATTTGTCTTATATAACCATTATAATTATGATATAACATATTAATTACGAAAAATGATATTATTTTTCTACTTGTGTAATTATATTACAACTAATCCACCTCTTAATCATCCAATAAGCATGATGTGTTCAAGTTTAGACCATTTTAACCAAAAACATAAATAGTGCTATGATATTATATCATAGAAGATTATTAAAATATAATTACTGGTATAATATGATATAAATATGTAAATTATAAATTTTTTAGAAAATACACATCAATGTGTAACTCATTATTTAAGAGAACACCCTTCGCAGGATGAAATTCACCGAAAAATGATCATTGTCGATTTCATTTTCTAGGATAAAAAGTAAAGTACTAATGAAAGAAGATATAAAATTTATAAATATTTATAAGAAAAAAAATATATTAAATTTGATGAAATTGTAATTTTTAACTTTGGTATAATAATGAATAATAACACTACTCTTATAAAACTATTTCAAAATGATCATGATTACCCAGAACAAAAAAGAAAAATGTGTAATGACCAACTAATATAAATGTAAATAATAATTATTAATGAACTTAATAAAAGGAGGTGTATATGAATTTTTCTCTAAATATCTTATTTATATATTTATTTCTTATATAATATCATAGAGTGAATTCTGTTAAGCAGGGAAATAAGGTAGGGGTTTCTTTTTCTGATTATTAATTTCATGGGACTTATTTATTGAGGTTAAACCTGATAAAAATAATATAGTTTGATTACGAAATTTTGAATTAATTTTATATATTCATGGTTTTTTAAGAGCCATATCATGTACATTTTGTATATGTACATTGATTAAATAATATGCAACCAAAAAGTGGTTTTGATACAAATGATACTCAACCATAATAGTTTCCTTTCCATTAAAAATTTGAAATCATTATTTTTTTAAAAACATAATCAATCTATGTAATATTTATTCATTATAAAACCCCAAATTTTTTACATTTTATATTCATGGTACATTATATGTTCCTTCGATATTTTATTTTCCATTAACTCATATTTTTTATAAATTCTTTCTTGTATGTAAAGTCCAACTGATCTCTTCATTTCAGTCAGGAACCTCCCTTTTTCGACATAATAATTCATTATATAATTTTGATATTTTTCTTATCTATACCTCAATAATTTATTGAGGTAATTTTATACTACTTGGACTTCTTCAAAAAAATTTAAAAAATAAATATTTATCATATACTATATAGGTAATTTTTATTAATGTGTAAAAATAATATCATTTTCATATTTATTGATACACACCTCTTTCCACAATCATTTTCATTTTCTATGATACATCATTTTTATTAATTATTGATTTTATAAAATTAAATTATAGTCTCTATTATTTATAAAATATTTATATGTAATATGTTATTAAAAATATCATCGATGTCTCTTATCTAAAAGGAAGTATTTATTAATGCTCATAAAAATGGTTTTCATTTAAATTAAAACATGTTAAAAAATATTCCGATTGATCAAGGATATTCATATGATGTACCCATATAATATAATTATATAGATGACCAATTTATTTTCTATGTCATTTGGATTAATGATACAACACATACATTTTCATGCTTAATAATTCCATATGTATTATCCTAACATTTAACCTAGTGGATTTACTTTGTTATTACCCTATTTTTTATTCATATTATTGAAATATTTTCACCTAGATTCAATACATCAATTAATTTGAGAGAATTATTAAAATAGAAATATACCCTTTATTTATATTGTTTAAATATCATATGGTTTATTATCATGCTTGTATTTTTTTACCAAGAATATTAATTGATTTATATGGATTCCCATTTATTATACATGGTGTTATCGTGTTAGGATTATTGTGGTAATTATTAATCATTTCCATTTGTGAATCCATGTAAAATAGATTTTCATTAAATGTTTTTTTTATTATGTGTTTAATGGAATGGATTTTCGATACATGGATTCATTATCCAATAAAAGGGAAATATTTTCATTTGGAAATTTTAATGAAACTCTTAGTATTTCTATGTTTTCTTTATGATGAGATAATTAATTGATTTTATGTTGCACTAAAAAATATGAATGATGATGGGTGAGTACCTATATCACCCTCTAATTCATTGTTTTAAATTTTATATCCCATGAGAATAGTATTCTAGTGTAAATTTTATATAATCATAATCATGTCCATTGATGGTTTAGTGCATGAATGTATGGTTCTTAATACTCATGATCATGCTAATGTTTAATGATATATATAAAGGAGCCTAGGTCCCCCTAAGAGGGGGGTGAATAAGGTTTTCCACATTTTCTAATATTTATTAGATCTTATTACCATGTGTGAAGAAACATAATTAAACATTTATGATGGATATGTGTAGTCATTAAAACATTCACATGCAGAAGCATGACACATCAACCTTACTTGGTTCACTAATAAATGTCATCGTCTTAAGAAAATATTCTGATAGTCTTTCGGTCATACATAATTCAACTATTCATTATTATCCGTGGATTGCATGGTTTCGGTAGAGTCACTCTATCCCTGGCACACTTCCTTTAAAAAATTTCAGGGATAACTCACTACTTCCCTTGGATCGCTTCTCGTGTCTCCTCCTGGATCACTTCCCACGGTGAAGTCACACACATTTTATGGATGATATGGTTCCTTCAATGGATAGGAATGAAATTCTTTGTCTCCTGTCCACCATGAGACATTCCTTGCATCGAGTTCAAGAGTTGATGCTCTTTAATGTTTAATCTTGTTCTCCTGTTCAGCAACCATATTTACAAAGCATACATTTTCTTCTTGTCGAAAATCACAAATTCTTTTGTGATTATTCTAACAATGAAAAACAGATCACTAGGCATCATCATAATAACCCCTTATTCTTCCATGTGTTCATTTGACCATAAATGTGACAATTTAGATATGCTCTTACTCTTCACTTGATTACCCATGTGCATCCTCTGTTTAGGATTCCTGTATTCAAATAATTCACGTATGAATTTGAATGAATTAATGTATGCACATCCTCTTCTACTTTCTTTTGTGATGTCCCAAATGGGTATGGTTCTTTTAAGCAAACATACAACCTCCTTTCCCCTTCTATTTATTTTCCTTTCTTACCACACAGTTTGTATGTTCTTACATATTATGGTTTTTCTTATTCAAATAATGCATAAGAATATAAAAATGAACTTCCCATCACCATGCACAATCTTTCTTCTCCCTTTCTCAACATGTACTGTTCACTTTGATCTGTTTATATTTATAATTATGTTATGTTATTCAAACATCAATGTGTTAATTTCATTATGGCATGGAGTTCTTGTACTCTTTTATAATCCAAGGTTATAGTTCTCTAATATGCACAAGTATGGGTGTCTCCTCTGTGAACCAGGATGATAAGTGGCCCCTCATTGCGCAAGGGATGCACGGGCTTCCTTCACAGAGGAAGTGCAGACCGCATTTGCAAACCATTTTTGTGCGTGGTTCTCCACATTGTCGAAATAGAATTTGTTCATGGGATCACTTATTCACAGAACCAGAACTATATATGGTACTGTTTCCTCACGAACCGATAATGGTTTGTGGGAACTCTCTTCACAAACCAAGAATGTTCTGTAGCTCTCCTGATTTGCGTAACTATGCAGTACACAATTCCTTGATTCTCAAACCTAGGAGGTACAAAACTCTCCTTCTCTTCATGGATCCAGAGTGGTTCTTGGTTTACTCTTCATAAACCTAGAACATTTAATTACTTTTCTTTTTTCCTTATGATCTTGGATGATCATAGAGACTCTGTTTCTCAAAATAGGATCTCTTCAAACCTTGGGCGCAACATCCCCTTCTTGGATCAGTGGATCCCTTTTTATCAGTAATTATTAGATCATTTCCACGTCCGAAATGCTCTAGATTTTTCACAATTATTTTGGTTTTGAAATATTTAATCCATGGTCATGATATACTCCGAGATTCTTTGTTGTTCTATTTTCATGCTCACATACTTCTCCTTGATGACGTGCATGTATTCGAAAATGAATGTATCTCATTTTAGATCTTCACAAAAATCCCCGTGGGATTGGTACCCCCATTTACCTTATACGAACTTCCCCTTAAGTCATTTTCATGCATGAAAAAAGTACATTTCATGCATGCCTTTGGCATGTTCCACTAGTCCTCATGATAATGAAATTATTCTCCTGGTGATCAGATAATGGTTCTTCGCTAACACCAGTGAGATGAAATGTTGCTGGAAAGCTGTCAGGGATGAAGATGATGGTGATACTTTTTCTACTACCAATGGAGCATTGAATATACATGGTTTAAATATACCATGTGAGGATGCGATGAAAGATGGTGATTAGATCGTGATAGAATATGAGATGTGCGGCTAGGATTACAACCTTTTTTTTATTGATGAAAAGTAACCCGCATTTCATTGTGCCATATTGAAACTAATGAACAGGGTACCTATGGTTTATCAATCAATGTGGTCTACTACCTACTCAAAAATATCACCCCCTTTCCATGGTACCTCCCTGTACTGTTTTATAAAGGCGCACTTTGTGCCCACCTTCTCTTCGCGGGCTTTGTCCTAGCTTTGGACGGCTCATCCCTCATGCACTCCTTTCGTCCTACACACAACACTACATTCAGGCACGTGGCTATGCCAAACCCATGCCATATTTGGACTGTCTAGGGAAGGTTCCCTCAATGTGGTTGACCCTTGGGTCCAACTTATGATGCGGTTGAGTTTTCATCGGTTGGCTTTGGAGGTTGGCCCAAATTTTTAAGTTAAGATCATCAAATCAATTAGTTATCTTCTTGTCCACCTTCATACCTAGTACCCTAATACCATGCATGGCCACCATAAAATTCTAAGCCCATGCAGTCTCTTTTCAATTTTTCACTTTACATAGGAGAGTTCATTTCTTCACATTGATCATAATTGAAAACCATTTGACACCAATTGACATCAAATAAAAACAACACACCAAAGTGGTCCCAACAATATCCCTCTTTGTATTTTGTTAGAAATTCCCAAATGTATCTCCCAAATGAATGTTTCAATGGGAATATTCTTTATCATTCTCTCCCCCAAATTATTGAACACCCATTTCACTTCACACCCCCTTGTTCACAAAAAATACAATATTTATGGTAGATGGGTTATCATTCCATGCTTATGAAATTTGTCATCCATTATTTCACTCTATGTCGACTTAAGCAATGATTGGTGTAGAAAACAAGAGGTTTTGATTTAGAAAATAGAGTTGTCCATTATCTACTAATCATGATTCCATGATATAAGAACTCAAATACTTTTTAGCAAGGGACATTCAACTTTCATTCTGGGTATAAGAGATGAATTATTTTTAATAATAGGAAACCAAAACTCCTTTTCCAATGACATGATCTTCTAAAACTATTCAGAGTAATTGAATTTTATTCCTACTGAAGTTGAAAGAAATTGAAATAATAACATTGATATATTCTTTATGTCTATCTCCCCCTCAAGGGAACACCTCTCTGGTTCTCCAACTGAGTCCTTGCTTCACCTTAAAATCCCTGTAAAATTTATATAATACACAATGTGTTAAGGGAATATGTTGGATCATACTTTCTTATTCAATGCGATCAGGAAGGCTGAGATGATTTTCTCAACCAAGATGCTTTGTTTTCTCTACTCCTCACACTTTCACATTTGATCATTAGTTCAGAATTTGTTTCTGTGGATCACAATATTTCTTCCATCTCTTTATGTTTGAGTCTTCTTTCTTCATGAGCTTTCATAGAAAAAGAATCTACATGTGCAACATTCATATTTTTTATGAATTCTTCTTGACCTAGAATAAATTAACTAAAATAATTAATAGTGTGACCATCCTTATTGCACCTGACACACACAACTTCTCTATATTCATGTGTAATCTTCTTATTTCTTATTTCACTAGCCTTAGACTATGCATCTCCATTCATTCACATTCATTATAAATATTCAATCCTGATAACCAATGGGTCAATTAGAACTATGGAATTATGTTTGGGATTTCCACATGGACACATCCTAGTGTCATCTTTTTTAGTAATTCTTTTGGATATACTACTCTACAACAAATTGGATTTTGAATCTAATGACTTTTCACCATTCCTTATTGGAGACTTATTGGGAGAATTTTATTTTTCAATATTCTTATTATTTCTTTCCATGGTAGCTTCTACATTCTTAGTTGGCTTATGTGGTATTATGGTATTTTCAGATCTGGATATATGTTGATATAAGCATGATCTATTCTTGTGACCACTCCAATTTCATACATTGAAGATGTTTTCTAGCATTTCAAATCTGTTTCCAGTGTACAGATTCTTCTGGATCTATTGATTTGGCTTCTTCTTCTCTTGTTTTAAAACTTTTCACATAGGCTTATTTTACCAAAAATCAAGTGTACAATGCCCAAATCCGTTTTAGCACCAACATTAACACAAAAAATATTTTCTTCTTGATATATTCTATATAAGGTTCTTGGGACTTCATCTTATTGTGTTGTTCTCTATTAGGGAAAGCATCTTTTAGCTTATTCTTCCTATCCACACTGTCTAGGGCGATAGGTTTCATATCATCACCTTACCCCATCAATACATGCTTCGAATATTTCTTCAAAATAACACTTTTTTGGATAATTATATTTAGAAACAATCATAAAAGTTGGTATCTATGGTACATTTACTATCTCACCTTCCTGTGATAGATCAATCAATGAACTCAAGATCTTCATGTCACATGTTGGAGGAATTTTGATAGTAGAATACTCTATTGAGCATTGAATACTAGAAGAAACTATTTCCTTCTTTTTTGAATGCTCAATATGTGTCTTCTCAAGATTGGTCAACTGGGCATCCAATTTTAGACATTCCATATTGATGATAATCTTCTTAACATCAATCATAATCATCTTCTCATCCCAATCCTTTTTTCGTATTTCAACCCCATATTCAAGCAACAGGACTTGGGTTTGTAATAGAGTAAAATTCTGTAAATTTATTTGATGTTTCACCCAAATATAAACTATTGACTTCAGTTCCCTTCATCAGATCATATTAAAATGAATGGATCTTTTCATCTAGATAATTTCTAACTCTCTATTCCTCTTCAACTTCTTTGAACTAATTCGATGCCTTTATTTTATGTTTCCTATTTTTTTATTCAAAGACATCAAAATGCCTAGAGAGAGAATTACATTATGACACTTTAATTTCCAATACATCCTCCATATTATCAATATATCGTCCCATTTGGGTGATCTCATCCTACATATATATATATATTCTACAAATATAATCGAATCATCCATCATAAATATAATGAAGATGGGTTCTTTCTTATTTTTATCAACTGAAATTGAGATAGATGTGTCATATTTTCCTCTAGTAGAAATCTGATCCACCTACTCTTTACATCCCAAGCTTTATATTTATTCATTATTTGAAGGGCATGGAGAACCAGACATTGCTTCTTCTTTGTAAATGAGATAATTCCTAAACTACCTATTTTATTTCTTTTTCGAGTTCATCATGGTCTTTTTGGGTATAGACATATTCTCAGAGATAACTGAACATTTGTCAAGACTTCTCTTCATTGATGACACAGGAAAGAAATCCAAGATCCTATTTTGATTAGAATTACTGAATAGTATCCATCATATGTCATCATTTTCCCTTTGATTTCAATTGAATAACCCTAGGTCACCCTGAGGGGGGAGTGAATCAGGGTGTCCAAATTTTATCCTATTTATTAGATCATATTCCGACTTCGGTAAGAACATAATTAAACCTGTATAATTTATATGTGAAATAATTTAAACATTCACATGAAGAAGGAAGACACATCACTTTTACTTGGTTCACCACTAAGGGATGCATCCAAGGATCACATTCAATCAGGTTTCCAGTCGTACCTAATTCTTCTATTCTTCACTAGCTATGTATTACAAGGGTTGGGTACCGTCACTCTTTCCTAGGAACATTTCTTTTACAAATAATCAGGTACAGCTCACGGTTTCTCTCAGATCACTTGGGTTGACTCCCCCTAGTATACTTCCCTTGGTGAAGTCACACTCAATTTATGTAAGTGAAGTTCCCTTCTATGGATAGGCATGAAAGTATTTTTCTCCTATTCAGCACGAGACATTTCTTGAATCGAGGTCTAGAGTTGATGCTCATTAACATCCCATATCCATCTCCAGTTCAAAAAATAGTTGTACTATGACTTCTTATTCTTCTCGGCCAGAATCACAAATTATTTTATGATTATTCAAACAATGAAAAAAAATCTCACTAGGAATCATCAGAATCATCCCTCTTTCTTTCATGTGTTCATGTGACCATGAATGTGAAAATTTATATATTATATTCCTCTTCACTTTTTTAGACACGTGTACCCTCATTATAGGATGCATGTCATTAATTTATTCATGTATTCATGTGCATTCATGAATGCATGCACCTCATCTTCTACTTTCTTGTGTAAAGACGCAAATGGATATGGTTCCATTAAGCACAGACATGACCTCCATTCCCCTTCTCATTATTTTATTTTCTTACCACTTGGTTCAGATGTGATTAAAACTTATGTTTTATTATCATTAAATCACGAATAAGAATATATACAAGCACTTCCCATTACCGCACACAATCTTCCTCCTACATTCCTCTACACACAGTATTCACTTTGATTTGTTTATATTTATAAGTCTGTGATTTTATTCAATTTTCAATGCGTTCATTTCGATATGGCATGGTGTTCTAGTTCACATTGTACACACCATGGGTATAGATGTCTCTTATTAACATGTTTTCTTGTCTCCTCCACAAACCAGGATGATTCGTGGCCCCTCCTTATGCAAGGGATGCATGGTCTTCATTCACACAAGAAGTAATGACCCACTTCACATACCAAGTGGTACACGGTTCTCTAGTTTGTTGAAATTGTGTTTGTTTGAGGGATATACTCATTGTAAAACCTCAACAGTATGTAGTACCGTTTCCTCACAAACCAAGAATGGTTCACAGAAACTCTCTTCAATAACCAAGAATGGTTTGTGGCTCTTTTACATCGCGTGCCTAAGCAGTATATGGTTCCTTGTTTCGCGATCCAGAGAGGTATGTGTCACTACTTCTATTGGTGGAACCAGAGTGGTTCACAGTTTACTACTCACAAACCTAGAATGGTTTTCGGTCCTTTCATTCCCCTTGAAAACATGGAAGATCAGAGAGTCTCTATTTCTCAAAACAAGAGCTCTCGAAACCTTGGTAGCATCATCCACTTCTTAGATCAGTGAATAACTTTTTATCAGTAATGACTAGATCTTTTCCAAATCTGAACTCTTCAAGAAATTTTACAAAAATAGTGGTTTTGAAATTGTCAAACCACGTTCATGAGATATGCTCAGATTCTCAGGTTTTCATTTTTCTATCTGATGGAATTCTCCTTGATCATGTTCATGTATTTGAGAATGAATGTATCTCGTTATAGATCTTCACATGAATCCTCGTGGCATTGGAAACACCGTTTTAATTGGCCGAACTTCCCCTTCGAGTCATTCACTTTCATGAACAACGTACATTTCATGAAAACCATTTATATGTTCCACTAGTCCTCATGATACCAAAATGATCCTAAAGGTGATCAGATCATGGTTCTTCATTCCATCAAGTGAGATGCAATGACACCAAAGAACACATAGGGTTGAAGACGATGGTTTGATTTCTTCAACTGCCACATGATCATTGAACGACCTTTTTTCATATTCAAAAGGTGAAGATGTGATGAACGGTGCTGACTAGATTGTGACAGAAAATGAGATGTGAGGCCAGTATTACACCCGTGTTATGAAATGATTAATAATAACCCGCATTTCATTGTCCAACATATAAATAGATATGTGGGGTAGCCACCGACTATCAATTAATGTGCTCTGCCATCTGCTCGGAAATCTCATCCCCTCTCCCTGGTACCACCCCGTACCATGTATTACAGGTGTACTCTGCACCCACCATTTCTATGCAGGCTTCGACATAGCTATGCAAGACTCATCCCTCGTGTGCTCCCGCAGGCATACACACAGCCCCGAATGCATGTGCATGCCTCTTCCGAACCCATTCCTCCTTTGAGTGGGACAGGGATTGTTCCCTCATTGTGGTTGACCCTTGGGTCCCACATTTGATGGGGTTGATATGACCTAGGCTGGCATTGGAGGTTGGCACAAATTTTTATGTAAGATTGATAAAAAAACATGGTTAAGTGCCTGGCCACATTCAATCCTAGTACACTAAACCCATGCATAGACAACATAAAATTCCAAGCCCATGATGTCTCTTTTCCTTTTTGAATTTTACTGAAGAGAGTTCCTTTCTTCACATTGATAATCTTTGACATCCATTTGACAGCAATTGAAAACAAATAAAAACAACAAACCAAAGTGTTTCCAATAATATTATTGTTTTATGTCTATTATCATGCCATTGCTAAGCTCTCGTGGATCATGTTTATTAACTGATGTTTTCAAAATATTTATATTCATAAATATCAAAATGCCAAGTCGTATTCCAAAATTTATAATCTATTCTTTAATGGGTATGAATTTTCTTACGTATCATGACTATATTTATATGGTCATCTTATATTAATGGATAATATTTGATTATGATCTTATATGTTTACCATTACAAAGTATATGGGCTAACATATTTCTTATGTTTTCATTTCCCATGTTATGAAGAATAGTATAACTTTTGATATGACTACAAGATGGTATTATGTGGTTCATTAATGGATAAATAATCTATATTATTATAAAATTAGCATGTTATAAAGCAAATCATTATTGATAATCTGCCTATCACTCCATTGATATTAGTGTTTTTGAAATGAAATTTTTTTAATCATATAATTTATGTGAAATAAAGTTATGTTTGACATGGGTCACTATAGTCCACTATTGGTTATCCTCACCATATAGATGATATATGGATAAAAAACTATCCCACTATCTAAGGACTAGAGAATAGATAATATCTTTCTATTTTTTGATCCATTATTCATCAATTATTGTATTTTAAGACCATTAAAGGATGGTGGATGTGGTTGAATTAAATAATTCATAGTATGTTTCCCCTACATTGGTGCCTTTATAAGCTCTGCATGGGTTGTGTTATTTCAATCACATGAGATAGTTGTGTGGGAATTTCTATAAGATTTTGTACTCCAACCCTCATCAAAATTATTTTCTAATTAATAATATTACCACATTGAACATTTCAAAAATTATTAAATCATTTCCTCATGGTTCTCTCCATTTAATAAAACCAAAATAGGTTAACATGAGTAATCAAAAATAATACAACATTATAATTAGAGTGAACAACCATATTAATTTTATTATACTATCTTATAAAATGAATACTCTAATATACCATAATTTTATACTAGTATACTATCAGTTCAATCTATATCACTTCTGGTTGATTATAGGATTTTTTAGGTTGGTTTCTCTTATACTCCTTAATATAATCCTAAAAAATTAAATTTTCCCCACAGTTATAATAATTCAAAATTACCTATACTAAACATAGATATATTTTACATCATTTTCATAATTTAAACATTACATGTATTAAAAAATTTAATTATAATAATTCAAAATTACCTATACTAAACATAGATATATTTTACATCATTTTCATAATTTAAACTTTGCATGTATTAAAAAATTTAACAATCCTAGAACCCAAAGGATTAGTTTCATTACAGATGGGCTATATAAAAATATTATTAAATTTTATTACATAAATATCTCCCTTATAAAACTCTATATAAGGCTTACTTCTACACATAATCGTTTATATATTTCCATAGTAAATATGAAAACATATGGAGTGAGCTCAAATTAACAATAATGGAAATATTTTCCATGATAGATACCATGTTAGATTATAAGCATTATATAGGGCATTAAAATGGGAAAATATTTTATAAAATAGGCCATGACAACATAATATCTAATCAATGTAATTATAAAACATCTTAGATCATTTCATGGAATCATATAATAAAAAAGGGAAAATATAGAAGCATAAAACATATAACATATCATGGAAACATATGAAAATTTTCCTAAACCATAAAAAAATAACATTGGAATATAGATTATCATGGATTTTTGGTACAAAAATGATGTTAGAAATTCATAACATTGTGAACATAGATAATTATAACCTTGTCCAAATATAATGTTTTAAGCATTTATAACCAAAAATTTACTCAAGCATAATGATCTTAACCTAGCTAACAGAAATCATTCCAACCCATAACTTCGTTATATCTAGAGATCAAAAGTATTATAGAATGAATTAACTATATATAATAGAACCAAATATATAATAATAAAAAACGTTAAAAAAAATTCAATATGAAAGTAATAATACATCATTTTATGAAAAAATACATGGAAATAATTTGGGCCTCATATCATTTCGAAATTATATCACATAACATGAAATCAAGGGTATATCAATTAATATAGGAAATTCATTCCATTAAATTATGTAAAATTATATTGAAATCATGATATAGAAATATAATTCATAAGATGTAGATATTTAATATGTAGAGGAGATAATGGAAGTTACATAATTAATTTGATTATTAAGAAATCATTTTTATAATTTCAATAAAATTCAATGCTTCATGTCACTTTAAAAATAAATTTTAATGAAATTAAATGGGGGAATTAATAATATAACACTTTAATGAAAGTAACAATAATAGAACGAACTTAATAAATAAATATTATTTAAATTAATGTGGATCAAAAGATAAAAATGATTGATGTGTAAAAGAAATTCCCCTGTAGAATTTAATCAAATAAAAGGAAAAGACTGTATCAAAGAGTGATCAAAAAATTTGATTTTTTAAAAAAAATTAATGATAAATATGAGTAATCCCAAATATAATACTTATTTTAATTTTAAAATGATAAAATACCACATTTTTAGTAATAATTAATATGGGCATCATGGAAAAAGTTCCATTAGAAAGAAAGTCAATTTACAACATCACATTTTTAAATTGAATGAAATACATAAAAAGATGTTGATAAAAAAATTAATTGACAAATATCTAAATATAAAATAATAAATATAATATATAAATTTTAGATTACAGTAAACTTAGAAGAGAATTGTCAAGGAAGAGATTTTTTGAGCCAACAAGAAAGAAATTGACTCGATAAAGTCTATTACTTGGATTCCTATTTAGATAGATATATAATAATATTATACTTATTGAACATATAGTTTATAAAACTATTTATATTTATTACCATTTGAATTAATCTTTCATATCATTTTTATTTATTTAATATATATTATTAGTTAATATTGATCATTACTGTTGTGTTTTCAATCGTTCATTATTTGTTTTTCTATAAGGATTTTGTTTATCATTCAATGTTCATGATTTTAAAAAATAAAAAATAGTTATGGTACTAAAATATATTTTATTTTATGATTTTCTATGTTATATGACCATTTTATGGGAGTTTTGGGTTTGTTTCTATGAGTTTAAATCCAAAATTCTTTTTTTATTTAAATTTCAATGAATAAAAGATGGTATATTTATAATGAGTTAAATATTTATATGAGAATTACTTTAAAAACATTTTTTACTATTTAGTAACAAATAATATTATTAATTATGTTTCCATAACCATCCATGATAAAAATAATTATAACATTGTCATCGTAGGTGGTCAAACTAACCCAAACAAGAACCTTTTATAATCAATGGATTATTTTGACTATGAAGTGATTTCATTATAATATCATCTTAACAAATGTAAGTGATATTATTTAAATATTATTAAATGGATAAATAAAAATTTATGATGGAATTATAATTGATATAAATGAAAAATAATTGTCCAATTTTATTACTCATAAAGAAGGAATTGTATCGCCTTTTTGAATCCTTATTAGTTTTTTGTAGGAATTTGGGCCATCTCTAGAAACCAGAAGCCAACCAATATAGATTATTCTTGTTAGGGTGAAAAATATTTGTGAATAATTAGAATATTGTTAATGTATTATATGTATTTTATGGGTTGGAGGAGGGATCCATTAACATGTGATAAGAGGAACATTATTTCATTACATTTTAGTTAATATAAAAAATATATTCATTTTCATGTACAATGTATCCCAATATGATAGAAAATGATGATAAGATAAGGGGAGGTTTATATAGACCTCAAATATCTATTTAATTATAATATTTATGTAATTTATGTATTTACTCATTGATTCAACACTTTTAACACATTTCAGCATTTAATGTGATGTATATATTTTTTACCTTGGTAAATTATTATTTTCCCTAAAAATCAAATGAGATTATTGTATAAATGGAACATTTTAACATAATCAATTAAATAAAAATTAGTACATTGTTAAAAAAATTTAATTGTTTAATTATTTAATGATGAAAAATTGTTTTATAAAAAGTATATAACTTCTAAAGAAAAAATGAATTTAGGGAAAAAAATTTTATATTAATAATTCAGATGTTATTATTTGTTTTTAATTAAATAAATTTGAACTGATTAATTTTCAAATGAATCTGAAAATTAATGGAATCCACCAAATACAATGTTAAAAGAAAATGATGAAAACTATTATTGATTAGATGAAAATTTAAATAAGTTTAAAAAATGAAATATATTGGTTTATAAGCCCAATAAAATATTTTTATATGAATTATTTCTTTATTTAAGAAAATATTTAGTTGATAATGTATTTTCTTTATTATTATTAAATAATTATTATATCATAATGATGTTATAATGTTATGGTATTTTTAAATAATATATTATTTCTAATAACCAAAAAATAATCCTTTTAAAAATTCATAAAAAGTTTACCTAAAAAATGTTGAAATAAAGAATCCAACAAATATTTTAATTTTATTGAAATAAAATTCTTAAATTTAGGAATTTAACTTCTAAATAAAAATAGAAACATAATGGAAAACAATATTTAAAATATTACCTTTAAAAATTAAGAGTTACTATTCTTATTTCATCTAAATTTCTAATTAAATTAATTTTAATATATATTTTAATAAATTGAAAATTTTCATTAGATTCATCATTTATATGTGACCAATTTAACTTATTAAAAGAAATTAAATACACATAAATATAAAATTATTTTTATTTTTAACAAAATATATTATTTTAACATTAAAATACTTTATTCCTACTTCATTATTTATTTAAAAAATAAACATAGTAATTTTATCTATATAATTGAATTAAATACTCCAGTTTTCAATTCCATAATAATATTTAGATTTTATAAAATAGTTAATTTATAAAATATATGTGAAATTAAATACATTAATATTTACAATTTTTTAACATCCTATCAAGAAATTATAAAACCCATCAATACATCCCCATAAGATACAATGGTAGAATCAGAATTTTGGTAGTCTCACATGGTGATTTAAATATCCAGGATGTCATAGTGAATTCCGTAAGATTGAACTTATCATACAGATGATTTTTCTCTATTCATACTTATTGAAGTTCAGCATGGGTTTGGTCAAAGTAAAATCATAATTATTCAAATATATTTATATGTTTAGAAAAATTATCTTCATAAGGAATACCTATACTACATGATTCGATTACATATCATTTCTACAAAAAATTCATAATATTTCCACTTCTATTAAAAAATTATAATTTAATGGACATGATATAAAAGTTACATTGTATAATTTATTCTCATTTTTTTCCCAAATAATATATAATTCAATGTTTTATGTGAAACAATATATTAATCAAAAATATCTTTAATGGGAAAAATACTTAGTAAAATACATGTATTTTACAGTGACCTGGTTGGATTAAATGGTGGTGTTATGTTAGATGATCCTTTCATCCACAAATCATGACTACACAACCTAACTAAAAGACTCTTTATCCATTTTGGGAACCAATCAACATTGTATTCCTCCCATGGGGATGAAAACATAAAACCCAAGAGAGGCCTTACCCATTAAATCATGAAAAACTACCACAATGTTCCTCTTGTGATGATGAATTTATCATTTGTAGAACAATTCCTGATGCCAATAAAAATAGCGATCATGATGGATCTCACTATTATCATACAAAAAATCTCCATGGTTTTCTATTCTCGTACGATAAAGGTGGTCAGATATTGAAGGAATTCCCTATAACATTATATCTCAATACCATGTTCATGGTTTTATTCATATTAGTAGAGGAGATGTATTATATTATAGAGTCCTTATTTAATTATCTATTGATATGGTGACATGGTTCATTTTTACACTATATGTTTCTCCAAACCTAAAATGTCATTGCTAGAAAACATTCACTAAGAACCCATTGATTGGTGAAGATCTCGGTCTTGAATGAAATCTTCTTCCATAGAAAAATTTTTCAAAATCCAAAGTTTACTCCATTGGATATTTCATAATTATTCATAGTAGTATGAAATTATTTTCATATTCACCAAAAAATAATTATTCATATTTGAATTTGATATTAAATTTTTTTTAAATTTAAAAATTTCCTTGAAAACTCGGTATTATTTTCCTATTAAGATATGAAATAACCTCTATTGTAAGAATAAACTGATGAACCATGCATCAGAGATGATGTTGACTTCTAAGACATGTTACATGAATTAGTCTGGAATGAAATTGTAATTTTTCAATAACCTTTTACCACACATTTTTATGTCATACCCAAACATGTAAATATGGAATATATGCCCTTTTTTATTATTATAAATTGAAAATACAAAATTTCCTTTTATATCAACACATTTAATTTGTTTGTAATGAATGGAAGTTTATCATTCTTGATGACTAATATTGGAAGGTTAACATCACTTTTATCAATGTGTTATGAACCCTTGATCCATCATAAGATTTTATTTCCTTTGGTGTTCCTGTACTAACATATATTAATTGATCTAGAAATTCATTGATGAAGCCTCCACCCTTGTATGAATTAGGGGAAGGAGCTATTACACATTGGTTTATTGTTAAGATAATCTTTAGATTTTATCCAAAACACTTTATTATGAATGGTTCTTATATGAGGAAATTGATGTCATTAACATTGTTATCAGGTAACATATATGGAAAAATAATTCATTTTTCTAATAAAAAATATCACATGATATCTAAATTTACAAGGAGATATCCTTGGTGACATTGAGTAATTATGTGCTCATACATAATGATTTTCCATGTAATAATTGTGGAAGTTGGATCAAAAATGGATGAGAGTCAATAAGGTGGGGATAAATGTTATAACAGTTTCTCCTTGTCTATAATTTTACTAGATGGGGGAACCAATAACAAAAGATACATTATATCCTATCATTTTCATATTATTATTCCGAAATTATTAAATATTGGTAGTTATAGTTTCAATATTCAAAGAACCTTCATATCCCATTAGGCAGGGGGATTTGTAACCTAACTACCATCTCCCTCACTACTGACTAAAACAAAAATTTATTTTCCCATAGTTGTATCACTTTGATGGAAATTATAATTCACAAAGTTGAGGGAACCCTCGTGTGTATTTATTCGCCCAATTTCTGTTTTTTTTTTCATGTTCAATGGTTATTTTTCTTGTGTATATTTTCCACTTCAGTTACTTATGTTTTAATAACAAAAAATTTATTCTTTTATTCCCTATAACAATATTGGGAAATGTATTTTAATATTTCACATATTATTGACGAAAATAGTATTTTTAATATTTTTTATTGAAATAATCATCGTTTTTTTTATGTGCCACGTTATCAAATTTCAGGTCAAAATACAAATTAAAATATATTGGGTTATAACTCATATACTAATGAGTTTATAATTTAATAATTATAATTACTCATATAATTTCTTAAATTATCTGTATGTTTTTAGTATTCATCGTTATTTAATTATGCTTAATGTTTTATAATATCAAAATCAGTATTATGGGTTTTTATCCCTACTGACTAAATGAAACTTATGGAAAGTGGGATACTTATGGTTTCAATTTTTATGCAAGATCATGCGTATATATTGATGGTTATCATCAAAATGTTCTTATAGGTAATATAATTCTTATAAGTGAGATGTTTCTTATGGATTTATCATTACAGGACAAATGATTCTTACACACATTAACCTATTTATTAAATTCACAACTACGCATTAGGATATAGTTTGTTACACAAAACACTAAAATGATTCTTATGTTGGATAGAATATATAGATGTATATGCATATTATATGGATCAATAAAAGAGGGGGTGAATTGTATGTTTAAAAACTTTGTCTTTAAACCCTTACGAAATTAGTTTAAATGATCTTAAATTAATAAAATTCACAATAAAAACAAACAACCACAATTTTAATGAATATAAAGGTATGATACAATGTAATTCTAAAAGAGAACGAAATTACTTGTACTCAAGATGAATACAATAATCAGAGCAATAAAAAATTGTGAGATTCTATCATAAAGTGTATAAAATCTAAAAATATAAAATGAAATAGTATAAGTGTAATTGGAACAATTACAAATGTATATAAAATGGAGGAGGAAACAAAACATTTTCCTTTCAAATTAAAACAACATCGAAAATGTAAAAGTGTTACATTTCTTTTGACCCAAAGAGAAGGGTTGTCCTTTCACCTAGGATAAGAGGTCTGTCTTATAACCACCTAGTAAGCCCTCGATACGATGATCGGAATGTCTGTCTGCCTATCCCTGGTAGCCCTCGATACGATGATCGGAACCTATGTCTACCTATCCCCGGCAACCCTCGATACGATGATTGGTACTTCTATATGCCTATCCTTAGTAGCCCTCAACATTGTATGTAATCGACACCTCTCTCTTTCAATCACTTGAAAGCTATCGATAAGAAGATCAATCACACAAAGCAAAAATCATGAGAGAAGTCACATCATCTCTTTATAGAACTTGATAGAAGAAAATTATCACATTTGTTCTTTCTCGGCTTCAAATTACCTCCTATTTATAGGCCTCAGGTTCCAATGGCCACATTTCCTCCAACATACATATTTCTCCTAAAAACACGGAGGGAAATGGACACCTAGAATTATAACGGTCATATTGAAACATATATCATGAAATCATTTTGATTAGTTTGTAACTAACTCAACGACAACGTATTGGTTAAAACAAATATATATGAACATGTTAATCATGAGTACGATTGATCTAAAACAAATATATTGATAAAATAATAAAAGCATGTATGTGATAAAATTATCAGTACTATAAGTATTACTAAATGTAATGTATTGATACGATACAAAGTAAGATACACAAAAGTGAGTACAATTGACAGAGTCAGTACAATACGATTGACAGAGTCAGTATGATACGATTGACAGAGTCAGTACAAAAATTATAGTCTGTACAATCAGTTTGGTTAGTATGATCATTATGGTTAGTACGATCAGCATGGTAATTATGATCAGCATGGTCAGTACGATCAGCACGGCCAGTAAGATCATCATGGTCAGTACGATCAGCACGGTTAGTACGATCATCATGGTCAGTACGATCATCATGGTCAGTACGATCAGCATTATCAGTACGATCAGCATGGTCAGTACGATCAGCATGGTCAGTACGATCAGCATGGTCAGTCCGATCAGCATGGTCAGTATGATCAACATGGTCAGTATGATCATCATGGTCAATGACATTTATTATTTCCAAAACCAGATATATTAGTCAATGTATAACTTTTGACTTAACAATCTCCCCCTTTTTTGAAAGCACAAAACACGAAGTAGATATAGTATGAAATACTTATCTCCCATTGAGTTATTGAAAACTATTATGAATATGAAACTGAATACAACTCCTTCCCCCATAGGTTTGTAATTTCTTAAGTATTGTATTCACAGATTTTCCTTGGTTTCGAAGTATTTGATTAAAACATTCTCCATTTGTAAAAAATTCCCCCCCTTTATAAAACATTCTCCCCCTTTTTGAATTACAAAAATTATGGTTTAACCTTGAGTTTCCTGAATGAGTTAGAGAAAATAATTGCAGGAAAAAAGAAAGAGTAACATAAATGTCATTACAAAACCAAGACAGCTTCGATAGGAAAATAAAAACAAAAACAATAGTAATTTATTTTCTCTTTCCTTTTTTTCTTTATCAGGTCATGAATAACATATTTCATATTTTTTATTTCATTCTTTTATTAATAAATTGAATCACCCTGAGATCAGAGAAGCTCTTGTTGGTAGGAAAAAAGATAATCCTGATTCTTTATGGTCTCCTACTAGACTCTGATTACTTCTTCAAGAGTATCAATTATGTCTTGAAAATTCTTGTTATCATTGGATAGCATAGAATTTTGTTTCTTCAAAAAACCATTTCATCTTGGAAAGATGAAACCTTCGAAAATTCAGACTAAAAGGCATTCATTCTTTCTTTAAACTCTTTCACTGAAGGGATATCTGCTCCCTGAGTTACGTGATTCAGTCTTTCAACAGTTTCGTTTTCATGTTTATTGAATACAATCTCAAGATCATTTTACAACCTCTTATATATTCAAAGGCTATCTCATGGTCATTCACTTAGCTCTCTATTTTGTATGACCTCTTGGTCATTCTGTTGAAATATTTCTTATGGGCTACCGAACATTCAGATAGAACATTAAAATCATCTTCAACTGACAAAACTTTCTTTCCCAATTCTCTTACGGAGCCGAACTTCTTTCTCTGATTTTCATAAATGAAATTAATTTTCCCTTCATGCCTGGGAAAGTATGGGATGGCCTTTTCAACACTCCTTAATACATGAACAATGTAGTCACTCCTCTTGAGATAGTTTTTTTGTTCTAAATCCGTATCATCATCGCACGATTGCAGTTCATTTGATCGGCTTGAGTCTACAACTGGCTGTTTTCCTTTTGATTTTTATTTCTCTTTTCTTTCTTCATCCACTTTATCACTGATTACAATAACTTTTTCCTTATGAGAAGATTGAGCACCTTTCTTTTCTTGAGAGGGTATTTTATCCAATGTTTCAAAATATTCAACCGGTGATTGATCGCCATGAGGAACTTATTGAATACCTTCACTATTCTTTTGGTAAGATTCTTCTCTACTCTTTTTCAAACATTGAATGAATTCTAAAAGAAAATATCCTTCTTATTCTTCAACTTCCTCTTTCTCTTCTAATATCTCTTTCCCTTTTCCTTTCTCTGGAAGACTCTATATGATAAGTTCTTGATGTACTTCTTCCGTTAGTTGAGCACTAGCATCCTAGACCATTTTAAGTACATTAGAGATATCAAAGTCTTGAGCCTTTCTTTTCAAAATAGTCTTCTTTATCTTTTCACAACTAATGGTTTCCTCTACGCTTATTCTTTCTGAAAAAGTTTCAGCTAGGTCAAGACCAAACATTGGATCACCTTCCTTTCTCTATTCTTTTTATTTTCTCCACTTGGCCACAATATCATTACTTTACTATGGTTTCTTCTTTGTATTTGTTCTGGTTTGTGAATCTAACATTTGATTAGCACCAAAAGAAGGATTTTCTTTGACTGGCATAGGTGCCGATTGATTCTGTGCAGATTTAGCTTCTAAATATTTTACAACGATTATTGAATTATGATCAAAACAAACATTAAACTTCTTCAATGTACTCTTACTAATCTAGGATGTCTTCAAATCAATCAGATTTCCTTTTAAATAAATATTAAAAAACTTCATGCTATAGATAATAAACTTCGTAAGGATAGATGGATACATAATCAAATTGGATTTGATTGCTCCTGACATAATATTCATAATCGTTTCAAAGATTTATCCCATAAGATTTACTTTTCTCATGTTGACAATATATTCCAACATGAAGATATCAGAATCCTTGAAAGTCTCTCTATCCCCTTTCCTTGGGATAAGAAAACCTTGCATCCATAGTGACACAAATATGTTATCTGGTGAAAGATGAGCCAATTTCCTCTTCTTTGAATTTATAATAAACAGAGACTTTTCAGAATTCACATTGTAAAATGTACCAAATTACTCAGGTAGTTTATGAGATGGACAGAAAGAGTAACCTTCTATCAGAACATTCATAAAATGATCTGGTTGATTCACAGACATAGAAATCTTTCTATCATACACAGAAACGTTGATAGTCATGTTCTTATCAAAAGATACAGGTTTGTAAAACCGAGTGACTTCATCAAAAATAACTGGATCTTGAGATACTGGTTTCTCAACACAGAAATGTTCCCAGCCTTGAAACCGAATGATTCTTCTAATTGAATAATTGTATTAATCAAAAAAGTCCCGAGAAACTAACCTTTTTCTTTAAAAGTGTTTCTCTAAAAAATTCATTGAAGACATTTTGGCGGGAGTATTAGCAGAGGACTGAGACATATATGTGATGCTGCTTGAAAGATCGTATGGAGTCTTAAATCGATGGAGTAGAGCTTTTCCACAGATCGTGAGAGATCGGTGTGGGTTTGGGGAGGGGGGTCTATTTATAGGCGGAAAAAAAAATGACCGTTGGTCTTCTACGGTTGAGATTATAAGAAAAGAAATCAACAGATAGGATTAAAATAATTTTTTTTTAAAAAACAGGAATGTATGTACCTACCGGAGATCATAAGGTAATTGTTGGATTATATAGTATTAATGGTGAAAGAGAACAAAAGCATACAAATAAAGAAAATTTATTCAACTGTCAAGATGATGGAAAATAAAGTCGTTACCATGAACTGATGAGCTGATTGAAAACAAACTTGTTACCATGAACTGACGAGCCGATGGAGAACAAACGTGTTACCATGAACTGATGAGCCGATTGAAAAGAAATTCATTACCATGAACTGACGAGCCAGTGGAAAACAATCTTGTTACCATGAACTAACATGCCGATTGAAAAAAAACAATTTACCATGAACTGACGAGCCGATGGAAAACAATATTGTTTCCATGAACTGACAAGATGATGGAAAACAAACTTGTTACCATGAACTGCTGAGCCGATGGAAAACAAACTTGTTACTATGAACTGACAAGATGATGGAAAAGAAATTCCTTACCATGAACTAACATTATGGTAATCAGTTAATACGATAAACAGATAGGTAGATAATATGATAAAACAGTCAATACGATAAACAGAAAGACAAAATCACATACTTGGAGAGTAAATAATTAATGATCGTAATAAAATAAACACAGTAAGAAATGTTCTCACCCTTTCTAGGAGGATTTATTTAATGTAAGGAGAAATGTAAAACATAAACTAGAAATGAATTATTATTTTAATGTAATCACTCCTAAATTATGTATTATAACCTCAAATATATCGGATGATAATGGTTTTGTAAAAATGTCAGCAAGTTGTTCTTGCATTCCGATAAATTGTAAAATAATATCTCCTATTTGTGTGTGATCCCTAAGATAGTGATGCCTAACATCTCTGTGTTTTGAATGAGAGTGATGTTCTGGGTTCTTACCAAGAACTATGGAACTATTAATATAACATAGAATTTGGGTTTTGGAAAAACTCAATCCATAGTCAGTGAGCGTGTGATGCATCCACAACACTTGAGCACAACAACTTCCAGCTACTACATATTCAGCTTCAGCAGTGGAAAGTACTACCGAGTGTTGTTTCTTACAGGACCAAGAAACCAGATAATCTCCTAAGAAATGACATGTTCTAGATGAACTTTTTCTATCTATTCTTCAACCACCAAAGTCCTCATCTGTAATACTTTTTAAAAAAAAATCATTTCCAAAAGAGTAAAAAAGTTCTAAATCCATAATGTCGTTTAAATACCGAAAGATTCTATTTAGGCATTTAAATGAGACTCTTTTGGATTAGATTGGTATCTTTCACATAAGCATATAGAAATCATTAAGTCTGGTCAACTAGCTATGAAGTATAACAAACATCCTATCATACCTCTAAAAATTGATTGATCTACAAGTTTCCCAATTTCATCAAGATCAAGTGTATTTGAGGTACCAATTGGAGTGCTTATACTTTTAGTATTGTCGCATCCATACTTTTTTAGCAAGTCTTTAATATACTTATGTTGAAATATATATTCTTTCTAGTTTTTGAGAAATTTTAAAACCTAAAAAGAATGTTAACTCAGCCATCATACTCTTTTCAAACTCATATTTCATTAAATTAGCAAAAGAATCAGTTAAAGATTGCATAGTTGATCCAAATATGATGTCATCAACAAATATTTGAACAATAAAAACATTTTTATCTTCCATTTTTATAAAAAGGGATGGATATGTTGTACATTTTATATAATTGTTTTGTAAAAGATATCTTGTAAGTATATCATACCTTGTTCTAGGGGCTTGTTTAAGACCATATAGGGCTTCAGTAAGTCTAAAAACATGATTAGGATGTTTTGGGTCTAGAAAACTAGGAGGTTGTTCGATAAAAAATTCTTCTTGAACAAAACCATTTAGGAAAGTAGATTTAACACCCATTTGAAAATGTTTGATGTTAAACTAAGCTGCGAAGGCTAATAGAATATGAATAGATTCCAGTCTAGCTATCGGATCATATGTTTCCTCATAGTCTATTCCATCTTGTTGATTATAGCCCTTAGCAACAAGTCTTGCCTTATTTTGTAAAATGATTCCATTTACATCACATTTGTTTTTGAAAACCCATTTTACTCCAATTAATGTTTTTTCTTTAGGTCTTTCAACTAAAGTCTAGACTTGATTCCTCACAAATTCATTTAGTTCATCTTTCATTGATTTAATAAAATCTTCATCACCTAAGGCCTCACTTGAAATTTTATGTTTTTATTGAGAATTAAAAGCAAGATGTTATATTTCATTTCTTAAGGAATTTCTAGTCCTTACAGGTTGATTTACATCACCAATGATGTTATCACTGGGATGATTCCTAAGAAACAATTGATTTGGGTTTTGTAAAACTTGTTCATCAACTTATAGTAGAAATTATTCTGGGTTAGATGTTTCATAAGTATATTTTTGAACATTTTCCTTATCAGAAGGATCTTCTAAAAAGGGTTGATAATCAGTTTTTGAAAACACATCTGAGGATGTAGGTTGGGATGATTTAAAAACAAAAGGATCAGTTTCATCAAATTTTACATGTACTTTTTCCTCAACAGTACAAGTGTTTTTATTGAAAACTCTATTAGCCATTGAAGTTATATAATAGCCTAGAAAGATTCCTTCATTATATTTTGGTGCGAATTTTTATACATTATCTTTAGTATTCAGAATGAATACTTTTCACCCAAAAACTTTTAAGTATGAAACTTTAGGTTTTCTGCCAGTTCATAATTCATAAGGTGTTTTATTAAGAAATGGTCTGGTTAAAATGTGATTTATAGTATAGCAAGAATTAATAATAGCTTCAGCCCAAAAGTTCTTAGTAGTTGATTATTCACTCAACATGGTTCTAGTCATTTCCTGAAGAATAAGATTTCTCCTTTCAATTACACCATTTTTATGAGGAGTTCTAGGAGCTGAGAAATTGTGAGTAATACCTTTCTTACTACAAAATATTTTCAAATTCAGAATTTTGAAATTCACCTCCATGATCACTATGAATAGTTATCCATGGTATGTTTTTCTCATTTTTAACATGGGCTCTAAAACTTTTGAAATATGAAAAGGCGTCAGATTTCTTTGTTAGAAAACAGACCCATGTAAATATAGTAAATTCATCAACAAAAACAAATACATATTATTTGCATCCAATGCTTCTAGTTTGTGAAAGACCAAAAAGATCCATATGCACTAGCTGTAATGCATTAGAAGTTGAAACATCATTAATTGATTTAAAGTTAGTTTTTTGTTTCCTTCCAAATTGACAAGGATCACAGACTTTTGAAGAATCATATCTAAGATATGGTAGTCCCTTGAAAAGTCTTTTCTTTGTTATTTTACAAAGGTTTATTAGATTGCAGTGTCCTAGTCTTCTATTCAATAGACATGATTGTTCTTCTGTTTCACTTAAGCAGGGTAAATTTAGGCTCCTAAGGTCTTCTATGTTAATTGTGTATACATTATCTTCCCTATGGGAAGAATGAATTAACTTATCCTTGGAATTATGAACTAATCATTTATCATTTCTAAAATTCACAAGGTAACCTTCATCACATAATTGACTTATGCTGATGAGAATGATCCTAAGACTTTTAACTAACAAAATATTTGAAATTAGAACATTTCCATGAAAAACAATATTACTTATCCCAACAATTTTTTCAAGATCATTATCTCCGAAGGTTACCTTTCCACCTTTTGTTTCAATGATATTTTCAAAAAAAATCATTCATTCCTGTCATGTGTCGAGAACAACCACTATCCATGTACCAAATATTCATGTTGGTACATGTCTTATTTTCCTAAAAAAGAAATAGTTAGTTTTCTGTAATCCAAACTTGTTTGGATCCTCAAGGGTTAGATAATAGAATTTTAGGAATCCACATTTTTTTGCAAAATGAGATTTATGAAATCCTAAAGATTGAGTTTTATTAAGAGAACACTCTCTTTTCCAGTTTCCACCACATTGGCACTTAGAATAATAAGGGATTTTTTGTGGAACAAAATATTTATTACTAAAAACCGGTTTGGAATGAGTATAACCAAGTCTAGAATGCTTTATCAAAGGCCGAATTTGGGAATACATTTGGTCAAAATTCTATTTTCCATAAGTAAAATTTGAATTTTATTTCAAAGATATGATTTCTAACATTAGTTTTAAAACTAGAATTATTTCCTCCAAAACATTTGATTTTAAACTAGTGTCAGGCTCTAAATCATTTTTCTTAGACATTACATTTTCTAGATCCTTATAAATTTTATCCTTATAATATTTGACATTCTCAAGGGTTTTTAAAATACTTTAAAAATCTGAAGTTTTTATATCAAGATCATTAGAATGATCTGATACTTCTTTAGTGAAAATTGAAATTCTAGAATTTGTTTTATCAAGATTTTTCTTGAGTTTAGAATTTTCATTCTCAAGTAATTTAGAAAATCTAGATACTTGTTATAAAAAAGGTAAAGAGTCATCTTCTGATGATGAAGATTCATCATTTGAAGATTCATAATATCTACTATCAGTATAATTAGCATTTAAACTAACATTTGTAATAGCTTCAGAATTGTTTACCTTAGCCATAAGAAAATGATCTTCAATTGGTAATCTGGCTATAAGTCCAATATTTCTCTGTCCTATGGACTCATATTCTGAAGAATTATCTGATGAATCGCTACCACTGGCACTCCAAGTATCATTCACCTTCACGACATTTTTTGTCTTGTAATACTTTTTCTTAATTTTTTTCAGAATGTTTCTTCTTTCTGTCTTTTCTCTTCCGTAAAGGACAATCATGCCTTTTATGACCTAATTTCTTACATTCGTAACATGTAACCTTTGAATATTTCTTATCCTTCCGATATTTCTTTTTGAATATGTATTGGAAGTATTTCTTTCCCATAATCTTGTTCATCCTTCGAGCAAGAATGGATAACTCATTATCCGAGTGATTACTATCACATGTTTCTGATATAATAGCTTTCTTGGCATTGGATATTTTTATCCTTCTAGGTGTTTTATCTTTAGATGTAAATGCAACAATTCCATTTACATTTTTATTCTTGTTGAAATAAGTATCTCTTTTCATTCATGTCTCATGCTATAGAAGAGTTCTAAGAGTTCATCAAGAGTAATCTGGGAAACTTTTCTATTTTCATCAATAACTGTACTTTTTGACTCCCATTAGTTCGACGTTAAATCTATAATCTTATCTACAAGAGCTTCATCATAAAGACCTTTTCCTCTCATAGATTGTAAATTGTTGACAATTGTCATAAATATTTGTTTCACTTTACACACTGGCTCTCTATAAGGAAAAACAAATCCATGATACTCTGCTTGTAGCAATCCTCTTCATGTTTCTATAACCATGGATGTACCAAAATGTGTGACTTACAACTTCTTCCAAATATAGTTGGATGCTTCACCAGAAGATATCCAACTGTATATATTTCTGGTCATAGAACATAGTAAAGTATTGTGTACCTTGTAATTCACTTGATATTCTTGCTTCTCTTGGTTAGTGAAAGTACGGACTTATTTGTCTAGAATTTTGTAACCTCCAGCAAGCATAATATAATTGTCTACACCAGTATTGATAACAAATGTCTTCATTCGATCTCTCCAGTACTCATAATCATTCCCATCAAATATAGGTGGTATAGAAGGATTTAGGTTTTCAATTGACCCAATATTCATTCCTTCCATCTAATGAAACAATATCTTTTCCACTCCACATGTTAGTGTAGTAAGTAATTAAAATAAAAGTTTGAAAGAAATAGAGAAAGTAATACAAATCAGTGGAAAACTTCTCTGATACCAATTGTTGGATCGAATATATAAATGTATATGTATATTATATGGAACAATACAAGAGGGGGGGTGAATTGTATGTTTAAAAACATTGTGTTTAAACACTGTAGAAATTAGTTTAAATGATCTTAAACTAATACAATTCACAATAAATAAAATCAACCACAATTATATTGAATATAAATGTATGATACAATGTAATTCTATAAGAGAAGTAATGTAATTGTACTCATGATGAATACAATAATCAGAGTAATACAAAAGTGTGATATTCTATCATAAAGTGTATAGAATCTAACAATATAAAATGTAATAGTATAGGTGTAATTTGAACAATTAAAAAATGTATATGAAATAGAAAAGGAATCAAAACGATTTCCTTTCTAAAACAAACAGCAGCGGAAATGTAAAAGTGTTACAATTATTTTGACCCAAAGGGAAGGGTTATCCTTTCACCTAGGAAAAGAGGTCTGTCTTACCACCACCTGGTAATCCCTCGATACGATGATCGGTATGTCTGTCTGCATATCCCCGGTAGCCCTTGATATAATGATCGGAACGTCTGTCTTCCTATCCCTGGTAGCCCTCGATAAGTTGATCGGTATGTCTGTCTACCTATCCTCGGCAGCCCTCGACATTGAAGGTAATCGGTACCTCTGTCTTTCAATCACTTGAAAGCCCCCGATACGAAGATCAGTCGCACAAACCACAAAGCATGAGAGAAGTCACAGCGTCTCTCTCTAGAACATGATAGAAGCAAAGTATCAAAATTGTTCTTTATCGGCTTCAAATGACCTCATATTTATAGGCCTCAGGTTCCAATGGTCAAATTTCATCCAATGGAGATATTTCTCCGAAAAATGCGGAGGAAGTTGGACACCTGGAATTATAACTGTCATATTGAAACAGAAATCAAGACATCGTTTTTATTAGTTTGTAACTAACTCAACGACATCATATTTGTTAAAACAAATGAACATGATAATCATGAGTACGATTGATCTAAAACAAATCTTTTGATAAAATAATAAAACCATGCATGTGATAAAAGTATGAGAACTATAAGTATTACTAAATGTAATGTATTGATATGATACAAAGTAAGATACACAAAAGTGAGTATAATTGACAGAGTCAGTACAATACGATTGACAAAGTCAGTACGATACGATTGACAGAGTAAGTAAGAAAATTATAATCTGTACGATCACTATGGTTATTACGATCAGCAAGTTCTGTATGTTTAGCATGGTCATTACGATCAGCATGGTCAGTACGATGAGCATGGTCAGTACGATCAGCATGGTCAGTACGATCAGCATGGTCAGTACGATCAGCATGCTCAGTACGATCAGCAGGGTCAGTATGATCAGTAGGGTCAGTACGATCAGCATGGTCTGTACGATCAGCACAGTTAGTACGATCAGCATGGTCAGTACGATCAGCATGGTCAGTACGATCAGCATGGTCACTACAATCAGCATGGTCAGTACGATCAACAACGTCATTATGATCAACATGGTCGGTATGATCACCATGGTCAGTACGATCAACATGGTCAGTACGATCAGCATGGTCAATGATATTTGTGATTTCCAAAACAGGATATAGAAGTCAAAGGTGAACTTTTGACTCAACATCTTACACATACTTCACCAGTTGGTTATAAATAATGAAAATATATTCTCCCATTTATATATCATTTCAATTTTTGTATGTACTGTAGATATATGTGTTTGTTCATTGTTTTTTTCTATTATTTAATTATTACCTGAAAATTATGATGAAATTGTTCATATTTATTTAGATGTATTTTACGGTGGATTAAATTACAAGGATCAATAATGTATCATTTTTTTCATGATTTATTAATTAAAAAGAAGTATTCAAATTTAAATTATTTATATTTTAATTAGTTTTTCATTATTGATTCATTTGGGCATTTTACATGGACATTAATATTTATTATTATGGGATAATTTACTACTATATTTATTGTTTAATCATTCTAATCTATTCTATTTTTTTATTTTTATTTTTTAGATATTATCAAAATGATTCCTCATAAATATTATTACATAGACAATAAATATTGAATAATTATAGTCTATGTTACATGAAATATGAAATGAAAAACTTTTAAGTCATTCATGGGTGTCACAAGCCCAACTATTATTTGACAAATATTTAAATCAAGAAAATATAATTTTTTCCATTATGAAATGCTTGAAATAAACAATAAAAAGGTTTTAAAAAATAATTTATAAATAAAATTCTAATTAGGAATTGAATTATACTATGTGATATTATTTTTTTATCATAACTAAAATACAATCATTTTGAATACATCATACTGAACCATTTTTCCTGAAAAGAATTATTCTTCCTCAATACTCTTGGTCTACCTATTTAAATAGTTTATATGGTTATAAAATATTATTACCTATTTTTATGAATATTTTTTAGTTTTTTATTTTTCATAAAAAAATTGATAATTATGGTTTTAGATATTATACCCTACGAAAATAGACATTGGGTTCTTCCATATCAGGTAAAAGGTTGGGGAATAATTTGTTCCTTATCCCAGAGAATGTCATAGTTTTTTCTTCCCCAACATTAAACAGAATGTTCTTTGTTGTGACTCGAGGTATGATATTGTTATGATTTTGGTTTCAAATTAAGGGGTTAAAAAGAAATTTTAGATAGTTTTTAATTCTATAAAAAGTAAGGTATCTTATTAATTATGTTCCATACACCCATATTGTGAGTGTGAATAGTATAAATAATATCACATTGATCTAAACTACCATTATAAAACTTTTATACATATTATTTATTCGATTAATAAACAATCCTAACTGTGAAATTTATCTAAAAGTTTATAAAAAGTTCAATTCACCAATATATTAACCATTTATCCATCATATATTTAGTTCCAAAATATTTATATCTAAGTATAGAAATAAAATTAATTATTACTTCTATTATTTATTTACAATATATTACTAAAAATATCCAAGATTTAACTACTTAAGGAAAAGATATATTTTATATTTTAGGGACACATTATAATTATTTTTATTCTCTCTAAAACCACTATTATTTGATGGTAATGATTATAAAGTTTTTCATATAAAAATTGAAGAATATGTGAAATAGATAAGTATCGACAATAATAAATTCAGTGTAAAACCTCTCACCCACAATGGCCAATAATAATACTCTCATTAGAGTCAATTCTTGGTAATATTTTCTTAATTATAAAATCATTAGATTAATTTATTGTAATATTCATTTTAATGTATTCGGTCACTTATCAATATGTAAAATTTCATATTAAATGTGAATAATATTGCAAAAAATTATTTTTTTGGATAAATTATTTAGAACTAACAGTTATTTATTAAATTCAGAGTGTTATGTTTTTAAAATGGGTGAAAATAAATGTGTAAATAAATTTTTTCATGAACTCACATGCACTATAATTGGACAAAACGATTTAATATAATAGTTATATAATACAATTTTAGATGGAAGACTATTAAGAGATCTAGCGAACAAATGGTTTTGTAAAAAAGTATACACTGTTATAAGAATAAATGTTTATGATTAGAAACTTTATGATCATATTTTAAAATTATTAACATATGATTTATAACATAAAAATGAAGATAAATAAAAATTTATAAAAATTATATATATATTTATTTGATTTCAAAAATGAAACTTACTACAATATAGAAATAAAATCCTGAGTTGTAATAAAATAAATTTTGTAAATATTCTAATTTTGTTAAAGGATATTACTGGATAATGAAGGGATATCATCAAAGTAAAAAAATACTTAATTTAAGAGATGATTATAAAAAAATTCAAATAGTTAATGGAATGTTTGATGACATTTCATAAGTAATATTATATTAGTTTATAATAATGGTGCAGATGAATCCTTAAATCTGAAAGATAAAAGAAATGAATATGATAGATAATAACAAGGTTAATATGAAACTTTTTTCTAGAAGGATCTGTATTGAAGATGGAAATTCAAGTGGTGAATATGTTTTTGAAAAGAAAGAAAAAAAATATTTTTTATCGGTTTCATCAAATCATATAATTTAATTGAATTCATAATCTTATCAATTTATTTCTAAAAAAAATTTGATAAACTAATTGTGTGATGAAATTTAAAATCCAAATAATTATATTAAACAACTAAAAAAATACAAAAAGGACACATGATTATGTATAAAATAATTATTAATAAAATATGATTTCACTTGGATAGAATGAAAATAAAAAAATATATAACTCTGATGAAAATATATATACATATTTGGAAAATATTCAAAAAAAATTAATAAAATAAATGATTTACATTAAAAAGATGATAAAAATAAAGAATTTTTTGATGATATTCTATATGAAACTGGAATATAAAAAGGGATATGGAAAGTATAAAAAGTGATCAATCAATATTTATTCAAGGAAGATAAATCAATAATTTTTTTACTATTGATCAAAAGTGATAATCCTAATAGTGGTATTGGTTATGATTATCAATTACCTAACATTTATAATAATGATTTGTATAAACAAAAAACTGAAGTTTATCAATAGTTTCTTGATTGAAATGAACAATGAAGTGACACAATGCAAGTGATTTCTAATTAAAATTTCTAATCTCTTGGACACAATATAGTATTTATGTCAATATCATTATCATCTTTATATACTATAAATAAAATTTTAAAATTAGTGTGGTTTCCTGTGAAATATTTCTCAACCAATTGGACTCTCATTTACATGGGTACCAATGTTGTCTTAAATATGTTTCTATAGTATTTTTTCATCGAATGTTTTAGTATATAATCATGTAACATGGATAGTGAGAGTTTGTGATATAAGACAAGTGAAACTATAATTTTTTTCATTCATCCAATGTGATGGAGGTAATGGTACATTTGGTGATAATTTAGAAAAAATGATGGATTTAATGAGTATGGAATTAATGATCTGGATATCATTTAGAATGTATTACATTTTCAAGAGTAAAAAAATATTAAATTTATATTTCCCATATATGTGAAGATATAAAGAACGTGAAATTTTAAAATAATAAGTGAGTTTTTCAAATTAGGGTTTTTATTATTTCATCAAAATGAAAATGATAATATATAAAATATTAATTTTCAAGAATTAACGATCAAAAATGATATGCATTTATTTTTTTTCTAGTTAGAAAAATTTTATTGAATAGGATTATCATCCATGAAAACATCATACGGATGTACATGATATCCAAAAATAGGATGTTTCTATAAAATAAGGATTTAAATATGGATATCACTTTTTTTAATCATATATAAAATGTAAAAAAATACATAATATTTTAGACCAATCAAGGAATATCCTACGATATGAAATTAATAATGTTTAAATATTTATGTATTTATACCAATATCAACTAATAGTTTTGAAATAATAAGGCGTGATCAGGTAATTATTTATGACATTAGATAATTTACTTGTGAATACATTCTATTTTATAAATCAAAAACCAATTAATAATTTTTTGATTATTAAATATTAGTAATAAATTAAAGGGGATATTTAATTTTTTTTATTTTAAGTGATAAGGTAATGGAATTTATAAACATGTAATTATAAAAATTATTTGAAGATAATAGTTATTCTCATAATTTTTCAAACTTCAGGACATAATAAGAAATTGTGATGTGGAAAGGAAAAAATAGTGCATTATGATATATTTTTAGAATCATCTTTACTAAATTTATAACACATATATAATTCATGGGACAATATGTGAATACATATTATTTTGTATCAAATAGTGTTATTATAAGATCAATTTTAAATAAAACACCATATGAACATTAAAATGGTATTAAACCAAATGATTAGTATTTTAGTGTATTTAGTTGTAAAATTGATATTGTTATCACAAAACTATCAATATATATATTTGAATCAAAATATGATTAAGGTATCCATTTAGGATATATAAACTCTAGAAAATCATATAGAGTTTATAATTAAAGATCGATTATAATTTATGAATATATACATATAAAATATGTAAAAAATAAATAAATTGAAAGGAATTATGATTTGAACCATCTTAAAGAATTATTCAGTGACATTAACATTGGAGTCATTTAATCATAAAATAAAAATGAAAATATTGAGTTGGGGATCATTTTAATTAAAATTCATGGAAAATTAATAATGAATGCCCTTTTTTAGTGTTATAAAATTCTATTATCAGAATATCTTAATTAAAATAGTTTTTTATTTCATATAGAACTTCTAAATAGTATCTGGACACTAGGATGTCTTCTCTTCCACTTAGTATTTAATGTCTAGGCACTAATCACAAGTTTGAAATCTCGTTTCCTTTTCATAGAATCCATTCTATCATTATTTATCATGATCTAGTTTTCATGACTTCATACCAATGGTTTTGTTTATAATATCAGGAGTTTTGTAACAAGGGTGTACTAGATGGATCCCTACTAGGGATTTATGTAAAATTTTAATGGGTCCAAATTAAATGGGATGACTCGGTGAAGGGGATTAGTCTGCTGTGTATGAGGTTTGATTACTATGAATTTTTCATTCTTTTAGGTTGAGGGGACTTAAATCTAATTAATAAAAAATATAATCCTTAAAAGAGTTATAATATGAAGGTATAATAACATTAACTTGGTTTTAATTGACTTTTATTCTTTTCATCTCATCAACTACCAATCTAGAATATCTTTATATCACTAGACTGTAGAATATAAAATCTTGAAATATTTGATTTTGATACACTCAAATATCAAGTACCTTTATATATGGTGGGTAGGGAATAAGGGAATTGACCTACTTTTATCTCAATTCAATCATCATGATCCGATTATCATTTTTACTGGTTTTTGTCTGTATACATGAAATGTAATAACAGTATAAAAAGTGATTCCATTATATTTTACTACATTTGACCACCGTAAGGTAATTATTTTTACCCATATATATCCCTTATTTATCTTCTCTATTTTATTATAATAATAAAAATTCAGCATTCAGTCTATTATAACACCCTTTAGAAAATTAAATTTGAAATTCTAATTCAAGAATTCAAAATAAAAATTGTTGAATTATTTTTGCTTCTTATCATTATTTCATTTTTTAATAAAAAATATAAGGGAGGATTTATATGATTGTAATTGAATATTATCTTTGAAAGAATAGTTAAATTAATATTTTAGATAAAATGTGTTTTAATTAGTTGAACATCCTCATTATTTTTAGGTTATTGGGAATAATGTTTTTAGAAATTACCATTATGACACTTGAAAAACATTAATATCAATATAGATTAATTTATGTAGGATATTTAAATGAAGGGATATACTGTGAAGAATCTTTTTCCATTATTTCCTGGATAAAAGCTACAATAATATTATTATCTTTTAATTATCATTATGGTTTAATATTATAAAAAATGGATGGGAATAGTAATTTTCTAAATTTTTATATTCTTATGGATATATATGTTTGATAAAACCGCAGTTTCTAATATAAAATTCATTGATGCCATGTTTTTGAACATTATAATGATTTTTATTGACTTATATAAGCCCTTATGACATAATAAGAAAGCAAGTTAATATTTTTTGTCAAAAAATAGTTTTATTAAAAGAAAACATGAGTTTACATTGAATTTAATAGAAATTTATAATGAGATTTTTTTGTTCAAATCAATGTGGACTGAAGTGTACTTGGATCATCAAAAGTTTTTTTGTGTAAATAAATTTTATAATTTTCTATAAATTATATTGATTCTAGCCTTATGGGAAAATTAAAATTTATCCACGAACATTAATTATTTCAAAAAAATTATAATATATATTTTAAAAAATCTATGTATGTTAATCTAGTGGAAAAAATATTTAGTTTAAATTCATGTAAATTTTTTAATAACCCTATGATCACTTCATGTGAACTACATATTTATGAATCTAAAAAATTATTAATAACTAAATTTATAGAGACTTGTTTTGAAGTCTTTTCTATTTAACTAATTTTGACCATAATTTATTAGCTTTAGATTTTATTTATGTTAGATATAAATATTGACCTAAATAAAGCCACCTAATGGTTATAAAAAGAGTTAAAAAGTTTGTTAAATGTTCTTGGATCTTTATTTTTTTATCCCAGAAGAAATTATTTTATGATAAAAATTTATACAAAATCTGATTTTTGTGGTTGTAAAATATATAAAAAAATACCACATATTTTATATGTGATTTTACAGAAAACAATTTAGTGATGTCGAGTTCTAATAAACATAAATAAATCTCTTTATTTGTTTATATAATTAGAATACATTGTCACTGGATGTTTTTTTGATCAATTATTTTTTATTAAGAAAACATTATCTTGTTTTTATCATTACATTGATATGTTTTATATGTATTGTGATAAATATTATTCTATTTCAATTTGAAAGAATCTATTGAAATAGTATATGTCTAATCATATTGATATTATATATCACTTTATTAGTGACTATTCCCAAATTTCTAACATCAATTTATAATAAATTCCTACTAATGTTCAATAAACTAATATATTTACTAAACCTGTAATCTTTCTTATTTTTGATAGAATAAAAGTTTATATTTTGAAGTTATAAAAATAAAATATAATTTTGAGAAAATGTGATTTATTTTATTTCTATAATAATTTTATACAAAATAAATTATTCTTCAAGGATAAAATCATTTCACCCTCAAATTTACATTACATAGTATGGAATTCATCCTTATGTAACATGTTATTGTCTATAATCAAGTTTAATATATAAACATAATGGTTTAATTTCATAGAATTAAATATATTTTTATCATTCGGTAGGTCTTTATGTAAGATAAGTTATATTGTATGGTTCACTAGCATATGCATTCAATGTTAGTTTTTGATTTGATTAATTTAATAACTTTTTAAATAATTACATAAATATATGAACATGTGTTCATGGATTCTTGTGATTTTAATATTGTTTTTTCAGATGGAATTCACACTATTTCATATGAGTATAAATTAAATTCTATACATAACCTATTCAGAAGATGAATAGTTTTTAATGAATTATGACTATATCATATTAAGGTAGGGTTTAAATATTTTTTATCACTTTAGTTTTTTTAGTTTATTCTTAGTTGATTCAATCAGTAGAATATGCTAATTGAGGATGATCATTCATCTTTAAATCTATAATTCCATTAAATATGATTATATATATTTAGAAAAACATTTATTAACCTATATAAACAAATTTATTTAAATTTTTTATATAATAATCAACCTTTGTTTAATTTTAGTTATCTTAATGGAAAATTTCTTCTGAAAGAATTATAGTTTTTAAATTATTTCCAAAAGAATTAGAGGTTGATTTATATTGGGTGTACATGTTTCATTCACTGATATGATTATTTTTAAATGGGATGATTTGTTTTAGAAATAAATATTTTAAAAAATATAGAAAATGGACGGTGTATTTTTAAATTTCAATTGGATTTTTAATTATAAAAAATATTAATATTACTGATTGGATCCCTTCTAATTCACATAATTACGTATTTCTAATTAGAATTTTATAATTTTATCCTTGAAAACATGATTAAAGAAATGTTTTTAATCTTCCACAATTAAATTATAAAATATTCTTGTTGATATTTTTTATTGATTTTTCCACATTAGTTATGTGCCTTAGGAAAATATTTCCAAGAAAATTCCATTTGAATATACGTTGGTTTATAAATCAATCACTAAATATTATATAATTTTATAATTATTATTTCTCACAGCATTTCCTATATAATCCCTATGGTTTGAGGATTTATACATTAAAATAATCCTTAAAGTTTTATGATATCAAAATCATGTTTATATTTTTTATCCTTACAGAAGAAATGATGTTTTGGGGAAGGGTGATGCTTAATTATTTTGTGTCTATCAAATATCATGCTTATGTATTTATGCTTATAGTCAAATTTATGTATATATTTAGTATGAATTTTTATGGGTGTGACAATTATAATATAACATACTTATAAGAAAAGTGATATTCATGTTCATTTTCTTGTTTTCAAAATTCATGCTTAGACATATTCATGTCTAATAATTTTTAAAATGATTTTTATGAACAACACTAAGATAATGATTATATATATTTTAAATATTTTTTTATATAAATATTCCAATATTCTATAATCTAAATATTTTTTTATATTTCAATATATAGAATATATATAAGTAGTTTTTTTATTTTAGTTATTCCATAATTTCTTATAAATTATTTTCAGGTTATTACAATTAATCTTTATGTATTTTATTTGGAATTTAATTAAAAAGATCAATAATGTTTTATTTTTTATTGTTGTATTATTGGAAAATATAATAATCAAATTTTATTTTTTTAATATGAATATTTTAAATTTTTTGTTTCTTGGGTCTATTCCTATGAAATTTATATTGAGTAGTTTATAAATATTTACTAGTTTAATTGTTTTTTTATATTTATTATTCATTCCTCTATTCAAATTGTTATTATTTATAAATTAACAAAGAGAAGACACAATAATAATTTATCATGTTCACTAAATAAATATTACAAGTGAACCCTTTTATGGTAAATCAATATTGAACAAATTTAAATTAGTTTATTGGTTTCAAATGTGATACTAATCATAAAAACAAGATGAAATGCATAATAATTTTTATGGGATATATTTCACTTGAAGAAACTCGATAAAATGGGTTTGATATAACATATTCTAAAATAAACTATGGTTTATAATATTTTTAACAGTATGATGAAATAGACATTTTCTATTATAATTTTAATACTCTAAGACATACAATATCATATTTACCTTTTACTAAATTACATAACCTTACATCTTTGACACTCTAGCTCTATTGGTTCAATTGTTTTTTGTTTCTAAATTATTTTTTTCTATTTGTGTGCGTCATTTTTTTGTTATTTTGAATGAATAATAAGTATCTAGTTGGTTGTTTTATACAACATGTATTAATGGCCTATTTTTTTATCCACATTTGGTTAAATTTAGTTTTTTTGCTGTTATTTGTTCTATATAAATGAATGGTTGGTTCTTCCTCTACCTAAAATATAAGGTTTTTGGATGTGACTGTAGGTGTGCGATATTCCTTTATTGGGTTAAATATATCAGGGATAAAAAGGAATTTCACAAGTTTTGGACTACTATCAAAATCCATGTCTCTTATTTAGTGGGTTCCATACATTCATAATGCGAGTGTTAAGTGTCAATGTAGGATCACACTGATATGAACATATATAAAAATATATATCAATATATTATTGATTCCACTAACAAACATAACTATGATAAATATTTTTTATTTTATAAATTTTTTAAATCAACCCCATCTGGACCATTCAACAATCTTATCTAAGACACCAAATAGGGGATTGTGGTATTCCCTTTGAAATACCTACCATAAAGGACCCTCTGGTTCACCTCAATGTTTACATTAGAATTTTAGGGAGTGAAATTAAATTTTTTTTCAAAACTGGAAGTCCCTTCACTAAACCACTATTGAACGTAGAGCCATTGGTAATTATTTCATTAATTATAAATATTTATATATTATCGATGTGGATAATGATTTAATTTTTATGGTGTATGTATCAATAAATAATAATATATTACAACTCCTAGAATATTTAGATTATTGGGAAGATAATAAACTAGAAGGGGGACAAACAATCATAAAAATTTCCCTTTTCTTGAACTATATGATCAAGTTGTGTCGAACTGAGGCCATAAATGATATTGATATTTTTTATGGTTGGATGATATATAGTTATTTCATATGTTATTATTCATAAAAAATGATATAATATAATAAATTTCTATTCGTCAATCCATTATCCACATGAAGTTAAAAATCACATTTGTTTTGATATTAATATTGTCTTTTTGAAATAATACATTCATGACCTCTATTAATTTAGTGACATGAATCATAATGTGCACATTCCAAAAAAATGGTGAAATTAACTCTATGTACTTTAATCCAAATAAATGATCAACCTTAACATGTGTGAAATTCTTTATAAGCATGGTTAAAATCCACCCATTTGATAAGTCCCATGAAACATCGTCCCATTCTATTAACTACCTCTATGGTGAAAATATAATAGATTATTTACTATGAATGTTTACCAATTTATATGGAAATTCATCTAGGTAATATAAGAACATATAGAGAAATATAATTGTTTAAAATAATTTTACGAATCTTCACAAGATTATAAGTCCTTCAATCAAAGATTGAATTTTTATAACCATTGTGAAATCAATATATTTAGTGGGTTAATTTAACTACATGATCATGGATATTTAGAAACCCTATATTTTCATCATTCAATTGAATGAGTTCCCTAGTTAACATTACCACATGATACATCCCATTATGGGAGACCCATAAACAACAAATGTTTTAAAACTTCATATGTTTTTCTGAAACATGATAAGGAACATCATTCACCAATAAATGTCACATGGAATTTTCATCAATCTCTAGTTGTGTATATTTTAATTAAAAATCCCCTAATTGGTTCATTTTAATACTAATAATGACAATAATGTTTTACCTCACCAAATTATTGTTGTGAGAGAATAAGGGAGTCACTAATGTCATTCAATGAAATAAGGGCTTTATATATTCATAGAAATATGATGAGATTGGGAGATACATTTTGTAATATATTTGTAAAACTCACAAGAAATGATATAAAAAATTCCAATCCCATAAAATTAACTGGGTGGATATAAGAAATTAACCAAAATTAAATAATTTCAAGATGTTGGAATACATATAACAAAATTGGATCTTGATAGATACCACTATAAAGAATAATACCGATGAAGGAATAAATTTAAAAAATAATATCATGATAATAGTGGTGTCACCTATTCCAATAAAACAATCATATTTTAGGTGGAATAACTTCCTCAAACATAATGGAAAAATCTTACTCAAATTAATAATAATGTATTCAATTTTCAAAATATGAAAATATGTTTTAACATTGAGACTATGAATCAGGTGACGTAATACTTCAAGCTTGATAAAATCTTTGGATATTTATTTTCATCCATAAGACCTTACCTAGTTGTTTTTTCAGGGATCATAGAGTCCAAGGAGGTATGTAATAATTACCACCCAAATTAGTGACACTGACTACAAATTTTAGACCAAAAAATTAAATAATATTTCATGTTCAAGTAATTTTTCTAAATAATAGTAGAATGTTATTGGGTTCATCTAGAAAATTCTAAGGCTCTGGTGACATTAATGTTTGGAACCATTAAAAATAAATATAATGTATATAATGAAGTTAAAAAACCAATGTGATTATTTTCACATATAAATTTCCTTCAAATTAATTACTAATTTAATATAATCATTAGGGAATTACTGAATTGGTCATTAATTTCTCCAATTACCTCTCTATCCACTAAAGTGAAACCCTTTACACAATTGCCTCCAAAAATCCGACATTGTCAACATTGATATATCAAATAGAATAAAGATGAAGTATCATGGGTCCCCAAGGTTGCCTAAATATTCATACACCATACATCCCTTATGTTAGGTAGTTTGGTATTTACCTTCTAAATGAAACCCTCTAAATAAGAAACAAAATTTAACATCATAAATGTGCATCAATATCTAGATTATTATGATTATTGTGATTATTTTTATAAACTAGGGTTCCTTAATTAATTTTTTTTTGGTTTTGAACGTAGAGGATGATACATTTAAAATATAATCAATGTATCCATCGCTAACCACACTATTCAAGCCTCTGATATGAGAATAATGGTGATTCAATGTGATCAATATGACTAATATTCAAAGATAAGACTCTCTATTTCTCACCCCTCTCCAATTTATTTGTGTTAGTTCCTAATTAAAATGTTTTTACCTTGCTAATCACATAGTATATAAAGTTACAATTTCCTTCAATATATTACCCAAAAAATGATACATCATATAAAAATATATTAGTTTTATCCTTATGGTCACCTTTTATATATATTCATTAAAAAATAGATTATTCATAATAAATATAGTCCTCTAGAAAAAATAACAAATTTTGAAAAATATTTTCATTTTAGAAGCACAAATCACAGTCAGGAAGGCCCTTTTCTTCTCTAAATTGATTATATTATACCTATTTCCAGATCTACTTTTTCTATTAAACTATTTATTAGATAATATTTCATGAAAGTGTGGTCCAGATTGGTCTGGAGGTGCGGTGCATGGATTTTGTTCTTATCTATGTGGTCTCAGGATGCACACATTCGTAAAGAATCAATCCTTGCTATTATCTAGGTTATGCTAACAGGTTTTTCTCTTCCTATGAATAATCCCACCATCCTTCAATATGTGAGAAATTTACTATTTTTACTTCTATGAAGATATCCAAATTTTCATGCAGTGAAGATCCCTCACATCTCTAAGGAATTGGATCTAGCTTCCACCCTTCCATCGAATGTACTAATTAGGGATGATGAGAATTTCTCATAGTTGCAATGATTTTTTATCAATCGTTTCCTTGCTTCTACTCATTATGTCATCTATAGGGTCACTCTATGGATATATATAGGAGAACATTGATGAAGATCAATGCGTAATGGTCAGTGAAATACATAGTTCCAATTAAGGTTCTTGGTGTGATGAGTGGGCTGAGCAAGGAGATTCGGTTCTGGATCCTACGGTGTTTCTGAGTTCTACTTTGGTGGTGAGTTAATCTTCACCGGAATCTGGTGACCTTATTTAAATTAAATCAATATTGGAAAATGATGAAAATAGAATATCATGTTCCTGACTATTCTTCAGATGCCCTATCCTCAATGTAGTATTTGAACATAATCCCACCGGGAATTACAGCGTGCACGAACTCAAAGCTACTCGTTGTTTAGAATTCTTTTTATTTTTATTTTTCTTCGATTTAAAGCCATTCCTCCCCTAACCAAACAATGTATTCAATTATCAACTGAATCTTTTTTCCTAGTTCCAGTTCTTTTAAATAATGTTACAGAAAAAAACATGTCGGTGGGGGTTCATATATAGATCATTTCTTATCAAAATTCTCCTAAAAGGCTCTTAATGGTTTTTCTTTTTTCTGAAGGGTTATCATTGCCACCCCAGATTTAGATGGGATTTTTTTATGATCTTCTCTTAATGCCTCATTATGATTAATCTCCAGTGAGGATTCCATCTTCTCATGTTTTCAATAACAGTAGAAAAAAATAAGTTATATTCCCCAATATCCTATGGGAATATCACAAGATCTATGTCTAGAACAGAATCTGGCATCCCGATCTTGAATAAAGGTTCAACAGGTCACAAGTCCCATTCTCTTTTTGATTAATGGGTTCAATTATCATCTATAATGTGTGTGGATTATGAGAAAGGGTAATGATTAGATCATCATGATTTTTTTTTAGTGGCTTTAGAACCAAAAAAATCTTCTAATCATGTTTCATCATTTAAAAGAAGTACATGTTTCCCAAAATTTATACATGAAGGTTTTGATAAAAGATACATTTGGGTATTCTGAAAACTGAATATTTTAGTGTCATTGAATTAGTCTTTTTCACAACATATCACCACCATGATATTAGATCAAGGTAATGAGTTTGTATTATTCTATTTTTTATGTGAGATCTGATGCTGCTGAAATGACCGAGTTATGGAAATGATTATCTTTGTTTTGTCCCCATCATCTTTAATGGTTTATTGGGGGAGAAATCAATACAATTTTGGTGGTCTTTGAAAAAAATGGATGAATGGTGCCATCAAATAATTCCACAAAAAAACATTAATGATTTTATGGCTTCTATGGGACTCATCTATATGGGTTTATCTGGTAGAAGATACACCTGGTGCAATAATAGAAAAGTAAATAGTATAGTTTGGAGTTGGTTAGATGGGTTGCTAAAGAAATTAAAAGGGTTAGATTCCTTCCTACTGGCTTCAGTTTGAAATCTCGCCAGATCTCTCTCAGATCATGAACCTTTGTTGGTATTCTTCTAGAAATAATATTTAAGGGGTAAAAGATTTTGGTATTCTATCAACTGGCACCGATTTGAGGGATTCATGTAGATGGTTCAACAATATTGGGAGAAACTGTTGAGTATTAATCCTTGGTTGGGACTCATTAAAAGATACAACATTAGAAACATGATATCTAAACATGTTTAAATAACACGAATGAAGGGGATGTGAGTTTGGATCATCATAAAGTCGAAATTGGAAGGATGAAAGAGGAGCATCAGATTAGGTGAGATTATAAATTATTTTTTGTGCTAATAGAAAATCAACAGATGTTATCTAAAATGATTTTAGATAATGATAAAATTTACAGGGACAGGTAAATAGTTTTATGGATGAGAGACAGATACAAAAATATTGTGTTTTTTTAATACTATATTAAGGAGAGGAAGATGTTAAAAATATAAAAATGTAGATCTAAGATGGTTCATCCTCCTATGACATGTATTTGATTTGTAATAAATCCTTACACCATTTTGAGAATATTCTGAATGGCCGAGGAATGGGCATGAGTATTGGCCCTATCAGTTCGGATTTTGATGATATGTTAATGAGTTGCATCCCAAGGTTTGTTACACATAAATAGAATGAGGTGGTAGAATTCATTCAATAGTAGAAAAAAAATCAAAATAACTATTTTTAGCATGCACCAAGAAAGCACTCTAGCTCCTGATGGCTTCCCAAGTGCCATATATATATATCATTCCAAGAATGATATCAAATGAAAAACACAGATTTAGGAAGGGGAGAAGTATACTATGGGTCGTTGTAGTTGAAAAAGAAATGTGATTTTATTTGAATAAAAGGATAATTAGATCTAATGTTATAATCAAAGTTGATATGGATAATTCTTATGATAGACTATAGTGGAGTATCATCCTAATGGTCATGAGGAGGTTTGGTTTTAATGATTGGTTATATGAATTATATTTTAGATGTTATGCCTCTCCATGGATCATGATATCCTTCATGGGAAAGGGGTTTCAGTTATTTAAATCTGTGATAGCTGTAAGTTAAGGATACCCTCTATCGCCTAGAATCTTTATCTTGGACCCGGATTCTCTCACTATAAGCATCAATCGCGGCCTGAAAGACATGGCAGTTATGCATTTCACAAATAATTTTTTGAGTACGTTAGTATACAATCAAATATATGTTGATGACATTTTATTTTTTATTAATGGATGTAAAAATTCAATTATAGGTTTCATTAGAATCGTTGATATATATTCCATAATGATTGGGAAATGTATCAATAAATGGATGTGTAGCGTGTTTATTTCTAATAAGTTTCTATGGGGAAAGGGTAGAATAATATAAGAGATGTTGGCCATATAATGGTAGAAACATCCTATGGAATTCCTTGGAAGTCAAATTTATAATGTTTGAATCTTGAAATCACTTTATGATGACATTATAAACAACATATCTGATAGTATTTTCAATTGGAATAAATTTTTTAATTTTAATGGATGCATAACTCTCATTAACAATGTTCTAACATTGGTACCAATGAATATCTTATCCATCATTAATCCCTGTATAGGAACTATAGAAAGTAGGGAAAGTATTATATATTAATTTCGTTGGGATGATAATCAGGTCAGAAAATGTAATTGGGCCTCCTAGAAAATGTTATTGAAACCAATTAAATTGGGAGGAATTGATTTAAAGAATATTAAAGAAGCAATTATGACCTTATAAGCAAAAGACACATGGGATTTCATTTTTGGTGACTCATTGTGGGAAAATTTTATGATGAATAAATATTGTAATATTTGGGAAGATATTGAAAATATGTCTAGTAAACATACTAACCATGCCCGCTGCATGCCCAACCAATATGTGGTTCAAGATTACATACCTCATTGGATCCTTGGTTGTGGTAATATCAACTTTCTATCGACCAATTGGTTGGGCCAAAAGATTTATTTTCTGGGTTGTCCTACTCCAAATATATCCTTCTATAAGTCCACCTAGAAACCCTACATTCACTATGCTTTTTTGAACCCTGATTACATGACATTCTTCAATAATATCTACTTGTTCGATGAGGCCAACCACTATGTCATCATTGAATAATATTCCAAATATTTTAATTACCTGTAATATAGATACATGATGGATTATATTAGTTATACTAATGTTTGGGAAATGAAACATTGGTGAAGATAGATCCTATGAAAATTAAACAATATTTTTTGGAGATTGAGAAATAATTTCATGCATCTGGATGAAAATGTGAAGAGAAGGGGAATCAAATTGTCCTACCAATGCCACTATTGTGTCACACTGCTATAGTAATACACTAAGTACATATTCTTCATAGTGTTTTTTCTAGGAGAATTTGGAATTTTATTGGCTAGAGTATAAATATTTAGAAGGGGGTGGCTAAATGCAAGAAACAATTACTACATGGTTTCTCAGTGCGGTCTTGCAGGCTGTTAAGATTAAGGCTTGGGAAGTTATTTTTTTGGTTATGCATTTGTCCCTTTGGGAGGATCGAAACAAAGCCATCGAAGGTATAAAAATATGTCATGCATTATTTCAGGGTCATGTTAAGGTTAAGGTTGATGATTTTGTCTCTCTTATGCATGGTGGGTTGTTATCCTCATTCTTTAGATGGTTTCATGCAAAAATTGGGTACAATGTAGAAAAAATAAGGCATGATCAAGGAAGACGGGTTCATTGGAAGTCCTAGTCTGAAGACTCGTGTAATATGTGTATGTAACCATTACTTTAGAGTAGATGGCATGTGGCAATCTACTGCGAGATTATAGAGGCTCAGATCTAGTGGGATTTATTTCTTTTAATGGGGCATGTAATTCCATTAAAGAGGTTGAAAGATCTTTGTATAGTGGTTTGACGTTGTGTAGGATGTACAATAACCAAATTAGGAATGTTGAATCTAACTCAAATTTTTTGTACGTATTTATTCATTAGAATAGTATATATCCTTTCAAAGTGAATGAAATTATTATAAAGTGTACTACTATAATAAATTAGGGTACCAATGTCAGGAAAACGTGGATATAGGTAAATTTTTCGATGGATATGGTTGATAATAAATGGATTACCTATAAAAATATCATTATTTATGATGGGATGGGGTCTCTACCTGATTAATGTGAAATCATTATCAAGAGTGACACCCTTGGATTTATCATTTCCAAACACTATGAGTGGTTTTCAATTGTTATTATTGATTTATTTGTACATATTAAATAATAAAATGATTATTTTCAGTCATTTAGTGAATATCCGTTGAGTGTTAAATAAAATTGAGTCTAGGACGAACATAATTTTACCCTTTACCAACCTCTACATTAGATATATGTATGATTTATTTTAATAAACATAATTGATAATATAAGGTTCTAAAAAAATATAAAAATGTTCATGGGAAGTATTTCATTGTAGATGAAATTCAAGGACCTCATTCCAGAAACTGAGTTCATGGATAGTAGCTAAAGTATAATATTTATTTCTTTTCTGAGTAGTACTTGGTTTTTCATAAACAAACAATGTCATCCTCCTATGACCAATACATTTTGAACCCTATCAATAGAAAATCGAGGTTTATCCATACTAAAAAATATCATTTTTACTCATATAAAACCCAATATATTGATTTTGGGTACTTAAAGTTAGAGGGGAAGAAACATCAAAATATGAAATTTCCACTGGTTTATACCCAAAATCAATTATAGGTCACCCCAAATCCATATTCCTTATCTTGAGGTGATAATACTAGAAATAATGACTATTTTTTTCTTTGAGGAGATAAGAATTTCCCCCTAAGCACCACATTCATCTATAAAAAATATACATATATCAAAAACCCAATCAAATCAATAAAGGAAACTCATCAGTATAAATGAATATCAAATGCTAATAACATTTTTAATTTGAATCTTTACCACCTACATATATTCTTTTCATATTGTAAGGAACCTTCATCATTTCTTCATAGTAATTTTCATCATAAAAATTGAGTTGACCATATAAATGTAAGGACAACAGTGTCAAAAAACCCTCTTCCCCCCTAGATAATGATTATAATTATCTCGATGATTCCAATCCAACCTATTGAGAAGGAATTTTATCAGTCATTTATTATCCAATAGAAGATAATATAGCAGGTAAAAAAAGACCCATGAAAATGGAATTTTGAAACCTCTATAAATCAAAAACAATAATATATATATATATATATATATATATATATTATTCCTTAATAAACACCATGATTTTGAACTTTTAACTACACTACGAATCTTGGATTAGACCGCCATGGTGGTCATTCATCACATGAACATACTACTAAACCACCATGAAGGTTTCAAATTGGTAACTGTAGACCCCCAAAAGCACTTAACTATCAGGGAAAGATCTGGAACAGAAAAGGGAAGTCATATTCAGACATGGAGGCCCGGTCCGGAGGGCCCAGTAGTGGTGTGAAAAATTAATGGGCACTCGTGCCGATAAATGATGTCAGTGTTAAAGGCAACCCGGGATTAGCGAAAAGTCCCAACGCCGGCGCGAAATAATTTCACGCCCTTGTCCCACGCCGTTTATATT